>OZ038495.1:29767377-29797377 GCA_964036315.1 Acanthosepion esculentum | reverse complement strand
AAAAGGAGAAAAATTACAGAAGATATAAATAGAATAGAATAATGACTAGAAAGAAAAACCTAGCAAAAGTAGAATGGATATTGATTATAAAAAAGTGTTTAAGAACATAGATTTGACCTATAAATACGATAGGGAGATAGAAAGGTTAAACAGACACTTCTGAATAGAGCACATATAGGTAAGCCAATCTCGTAGCCAATTATTGCCTTCATACCAACACTTATTCACTAAGTAAATAACGATTTTTACCCCCTTCTTCATCTTTTTCTTTTTCTTCTTCTTTTTCTTCTTCTTCTTTTTCTTGTTCTTCTTTTCTTCTTTTTTCTCCTTTTTCTTTTTCTTCTCTTCTTCATTTCTTTTTCTGTTTCTTTGTCTTTTTCCTCTTTTTCTTCTTGTTTTTCTACTTCTTTTTCTCTTTCTTGTGATTCTTCTTCTTTTTCTTCTTTTCTTCTTTATCTTCTTTTCTTCTTTTTCTTCTTTTTCTTCTTCTTCTTTTTCTTCTGCATGTCGTGTCTCTTCAGGACGTTGACAGTCAAGGCTCACCACAATTTCCTGTCCTTTGTAGCTCTTAATAAATATCGTCTTTTCGTTACCTCTCCTAAACCCAGTTCTGCCATCCATTTATTTCAAACTCGCTAGGTAGGTTATTCGTTGTTTTCTTTTATACCTCTTGCATTCAGTCTGTACTGAGAGTATCAAATTTTCCAAGTCTCTATCCTCATTATGTGCTGTAGAAATTTCATATGCCACCTTCTGATGTTAATTATAAGTGTTCTTTTTGTTTCCATTGGCTCTAAAACTTCGTCATTGGTTTGGTCGATGTTGTTCTTAGCACTCTTCTGTAGAACAACAATTCTGTTGCTTTAATTCTCTTCTTCATCTGCCAGGAGACTGTCCAGCATTCACTGGCATATAGAACGACTGACATTACACCTTAGAGTGTTGATTTCCACTACAGTAAATACATTCCCGCAACACTTTATACTTATCGATAAGTAGACGCTTTCTTCCCTGTCCCATCACCCCGTTGTCCCTGTGCTAAATCTAGTAACTGTTAAAATCGATTCGAAGCCACAATTAAAGTAACCAAGATGATAAAAAAAGTAATCGAAATAATATAAAGCGATAGCATTAATTGTACAAAACACGTTTTTGAAATATCAACACAAAATTTGGGCACGGTGGAGTAATGGATAGCAGCACGGATTGAGGAATCGGAGAGCCGAGTTCGAATTCTAGTCGAATCGATTACATTCACTTACGTGCTTGGGAAAGGTAAATCGTCTACTTCTCCCTCCAGCTATGGGTAAATAGCAGGACAGGAATCTATTACATTCGCTTACGTGATAATACTCTTGGAAAAGGCATGAATCCTCTTCTTCTGTGCCCAGCCATGTATAAATACCAGGACAGATAGCTTTGGATGGCGACTGGTCTACCACCGAAAGAAATGGCAACCTACTGCGGGGAAAAATCTCCCACGTCATTCATGTATCGAACGATACATGATCGCCTAAGCGTGTATCACGCATGGCATATAACTGGCAGACTGAGCTCGGAATGCCAATAGGGCTCCGCTGTCAGTCAAATACTATTCTCTGGAAGCATAATTAAAACCACAGACACACTTGCAGAGCTTCCAGAGACAATTACTGGGTGTAATAGCTTCAGGGGGAAGACGGACAGGTTAAACATTCATTTCAAAATCATTACTTTGTAAATAGGCAGCTTATATGTCTATAGAGTTGCAAGTACATCCTTTTCTTTTTCTTTCAAATTCCAGTCGGATCCATTACATCCACTTATATGCGAATACACTTGAGTAAGGAATGAATCCTCTTCTTCTCCCCCCAGCTAAGGTTAAATAGCAGGACAGACCGGGTTCTATAGCCTTGGATGGCAACTGGTCTATCGCAGAATGAAACGGCAACCAACTCTGGGGGGAAAATCTGCCTCGTCAGTCATATATCGAAAGATACAGGATCGACTAATCGTCTATCAGGCATGGCACATAACTAACTGAAATTTGGGTAGAATGAGAGGAAAAGCAATAACATACTTAAAGGCTTTCTTAACAGCGTAAAAGTGACTTTTATGCTTTCCGATTAATAGATAATACTAGACCTTTGCCTTAAACGAACCGTTGTCAAATCTGTCTCTCACACAGAAAATTCATTGGCGGTGAGGATTATATAAAGATATCTAGTCTTCAACAGCCATTTCAAAATGAATACTGTAACGAACAGGTCTCGGCTACGAATATTAAAAAAAATCTAATGCATTTTGAAATAAAAAAGATTCGAAAGAGAATGAATGAAACATCCAGATAAAAAAGAAAAGATTCAAACATTTCCAATTATCGCTCGAGTCTATTTTTATATGTTTTGTTCATATTTAGCACCAGACATAATTACTGCTTAATCTGAAAGCTCTGGAGTAGGGTAATCTATCTGGTCACTCATATATCATTTCTCTGTCTGTGTCTATGTTTCTAGAGAAAAGCCGTAGTTATGTAGATTTCAGCATGTGTGTCTCGGTCTCTGTGTGTCTGTGTGTGCAAATAGGTATGTATTATCCATATCATTTAACAAAAATAGATTCAACTAATCAATAAATCTGATAAAATGTTCAGCCTAAAGTCCGTGAAAAATACTCGTATTATTTCCCTGGGGAAAGGAAATTCCCTATATATCAAAAATGTAGTATCTCTTTGTTATATATATATATATATATATATATATATATATATATATATATATATATATATATATATATATATATATATATATATATAATTTACGTATATAAATATATATGTGTGCAATATCTTATATCTATATTATTTATATATTATATGTGCATTACTTATTGGAAAGCGGTCAATATCAGGGATAGAGCAAACTAATATATATATATATATATATATATATATATATATATATATATATATATATATATATATATTCCAAGAGGATAGAATCCAGGTAGAGTTCAATGCCCAGGACAGAGCAAGAATATAATATAAAAACTCAAACACTAATATTCCATGGTTATAATTTATGACATTGGAATTGGAATTAACGATGCAATTCATCAGACAATGCAATAAATTGTAACCATGGAATATTAGTGTTTGAGCCTTTATATATATATATATATATATATATATATATATATATATATATATATATATATATATATATATATATATAATCCGGGGAAATAAATTTTAGTCATAGAACTTTAAGTTCGTTTCTTTTTTAATTTAATTAATTAATATCTACTCTGTTGTTGCATTGAGCTCTATGCTTTACATTCGCATTCATATTATCCACACGGATTACCAAACCCTTCATTACCTTACTATATATATATATATATATATATATATATATATATATATATATATATATATATATATATAATGATGTATATTTATGTCTATATTTTTGCGCGCGTGCCTGTTTCTATGTGCGTGCGTGCCTGTGTATGCGTTCGGACTGCCTCTGTGTCTGTGCGTGTCTAAACATGAAAGAATTATCCTCATAATATTTAAATTATTAATCGAACAAACCTGAAATTCGAAATCTTTGACAATTAGAAACTACGCTTTACCTGAAGAAAATTGAAACTTATAAGCCAGTTGTCCCCGTATCCACTCAACAACAATCTTCAAATCTCTTTCACCTCACTTGTATTTTTCCCAAACAATTAGATCAAATCAGCAAACAATGCTTACCCTTTAAACATTGCATGAATTCCACATACTCTTTCATTCATAAACACTTAATAAGACAATCAAACAAGCAACAGTGTGTGAGCATCACTGCTAATCGTAATAATCTTCGTCAACGCACTTGTTAATAGAAAGAATTTTCTGTCATCCTAAGAAACAGCTATAAACATCCCATTGTTTCCACCTGCAAGAATAAAACCATTAATTCTTAACAAAGTTCTACCAGACTGCATCACGTAATTTCCCTTTTACAACGAATTTGGAAATATATCAACACGTGCCATCGGGTAGCCATCGGTTCACTTATTCTTCTAGAACTATGAATGGTGTTCTTGGAAATCTTATGCAATTAATAACAAACATCATACTCCAAGAGTTTACACCAGCTGTGCTGACGATTTATCAACTAAAATCACGATAAACGCAAAACAAAATCTTAGAAAATACCTTGGAAAATAATTTAACTTTACATATGAGCGTGTTGCATGGATGCTTGTGTTTATGTAGAAAACACGTCTGTCCTTCTATTATTTTTCCCGAAACAATTATTGCGGACTCGAATCCAAGTCAGTCGAAGTAATAAATGAGTAAACCAAAAGAATATAAAACGAACGACAATGCATGCATTAACGAAAGTGTTACAATTAAAATAAACGAAGAATTCATTTAAAGATTATTTTTATTATTTACATTATTTCGAGTGTTATCCACATCTTTATTGCCATATTCACAACCTTCTTCAGGTGATTTTAATTTCGAACAAGAACCCCATATTTCGTCAACCGGGTGTAGATTGTTCTAGCTCCACGTGCCATGCCTCTTCCAGATGTCTTACTTATTTCCCTTTAACTCAACTCTGGTTCACCACTGAGCTGTGGCCTGGTATTGAACTCACAACTCTTTGCATCTAGTCACTGGATCTAACCAACATATTTATCCCCTGGTTCATTTTTCTTGGCTTATGTTCGAAATTCCAATCGCCTGAAGAAGGCCAGTGTGCACAACTGCTGAAACGTTGTGAATATAACAATGGAGATGAAGATAACAGTCCGAATAATAGTAAATAATGCAATTAATCATAATACTTTATCTCAGATATATATATCTCAGATATATATATATATATATATATATATATATATATATATATATATATATATATATATATATATATATATATATATATATATAACTTTAAGGACTAGTTTCATAAAGCTTTTAAATTAGAGAATGTGTGTGTGTGAAATTTGTATAGGCTTACCTGATAGACACGTATGTGAAAAAGTACAAATAGTCACGAGAGAAAAGGAAGACATTTAAAATGACCGTTCCCCCGTTGGGGACACTTTTTCTCTACGTGTGACTACATCATATACAAGGTAACCAAAAAAATTTCTGTCCGTTATTAAATGAAAAAAAAAAACGCTTCACAGTATGTGTAACTTATATTTAGTCTTCGAAGTAATCGCCATCGGCATCCAGCACCTTCTGCCAACGTGTCTGAAGCTGTTCAATACCCTTGCGGTAGAACTCGGGGGATTTTCACTCAAAGAAGTCCGTGAGGGCTTTGCGCAAGTCTGCTTCATTGGTGAAGGACTTCCCACGAAGATGATTATCCAGGGAGTGGAAGAGGTGGTAATTGGATGGCGCAAGGTCAGGTGAATAAGTTGGATGGCACAAAGTCTCCCAGCCAAGTTGCTGTATGCTATGCATGACCACTCGCGCGACATGCGGCCTGGCGTTGTCATGAAGGAAAAACACACCTTTGCGATTCACCAGTGCTAGCTCTTTCTGGCGCAGTGCCTGTTGCACACGTTTCAATTGCTGCGAGCATAGTTTTCCAGTGACCGTTTGGCCCGTTGGTAGCAGTTCAAAAAGAACCACTTGACGACCTGTCCACCAGACTTAAAGCATAATCTTGCGTGTGGGCATAGGCGGTCTTGCGGTGTGAGGGACAGCATCCGGATGAGACAAACCAATGTCTGGAACCCACTTTTCGTCACTGGTAAGCACTCGATTGAATAAGGATGCAGTACGGTGGCGAGAAAGCAGCTATACGCAGGCTGCCACTCGTTGTCTCTTGTGGACCTCTAACAGCGTTTGCGGAACCCACTTGCTCAGTTTGTACGTCTTACCTAGGCGGTGCAGGTGAAGTTTAACTGTTTCATCGGAAACGTTGAACTGTCTTGCAAGTTCACCACACGTTAGACTACTGTCCTCTTCAATGGCCGCCATTCAAGACCTGGTCATCCACTGCAAGGCTCATCCCGACTTGAATTTTTGAAACCAACGCCTTGCAGTACGTTCATCCACAGCACTATCCCCAAACGCTTGACCTGTACGGCGACTTGATGCAGCTGCTCATAAGCCAACTTAGAAGTCGTAAAGCAAACAGCCCCGAACGAGATCTCTAGACACTTCCATCCTTCTCACAGCTGCCGGGCTTATAAATGATGGCCGGGCACGGTGCGCGTGTTTTTTATAACGTCTGATGTTCCTACTTCCGGCTGTCCGAATTTGAAAACAATTGCTACACGCATTTCGTATACATTTCAACTTCATTCAATGACTAATCAAAAAACGGACAGAACTTTTTTGGTTACCTTGTAGTTATAGTTGTAAAAGACGGAGGAGAATGAGTGAGAATATCATTGCATATCTACAGGCTTAAGGTGCGCATGCTACCGACGTTTTCTTTTTAGAAAAGTCAAGTGGGATAACCGAGAAACTCAACATGAATAACAGAATACCTTTTTCAGACCTGTTAATTCGAATCATGAAAACTTAACATTTTAAATGCACAAATGCATCCGTGATTTTATACAGGGATACAAGATAAACATTATAAACAATTTAGTAAGTAAATATTTAATATCCTTAACAGGCAAAATATTTAATAACGAATTAAAAAACACAAAAATAGACATTAAAATAATTTTCTAGAAAAATATAAGCATAACCATATAAATGTTAAAAAACTTAAATTAACCATATGAAGAATTAAAATGAACACTAATGCAGGTAATATTAGCGTAAATTAATCTATTCTATAGAAGCAAATTACAAACAAAAATAGGTGAAAAAATTATAAGTAAACTAATATATTGGTACATATCTTGTACTAAAAAAAAATGTATTCATCAATTACTATTAAAAATCGACATATTTACCATCAACCATAAAAATAAATCTAAATTTCAACAAGCAAATATTGACTATAATATCACTTGCCCACTTGGAGAATATCGCTCTATTAATAGAAAAAACTCAAACTACAAACAGCAATTCGTTATTATCACGTTAATAAAACCGTCATTTTTCGATAACAATTTTGCCAACGACCACAGAAACACCCTGGATAAAGGCCTTGGTTAGATCCAAAGAGAGGACCCAAAGAGTGTGAGTTCAATACCCGGTTAAGGCAGTGGAGAACTTGCAGAGGGGAATTAACAGGAGATAAATGATAACTGACATCCATTGCATACGGCACGTGGAAGTAGAACCGTCTACCCAGTGAGTGAAATAAAGGGTTCAGTTCGACATTCCAACCACCTGAAGCGTACAACAGCTGAAACGTTGTAATAAATATGGCGACAAAGATGAGGAAAATTGTCCGAATAATGTAAATTGTGTACATAATACCTCATCTCAGAAATATAGACAGATGTGACAAATTATCAAATTCCATAAAATGTAGGAATAATCTTAATGCTTCCTAATAAAAATAACACGTGACGATATATTTTAAGAAACCGGTATAACGTGTTGTCTCGATATTTGAAAAAAATGTAGCACAAAATGGCTTACGCAAGACTAGAGTATCCTGACATATGTCAATTTATATACAAATTCTTACGAAAAACCAGGAAAATTATCCGAAATATAGGATATGTAACAAAATAATTCTAAAGGAATAACTTTTTTGATCAATCACTAAATTAGTGTCAAATATTTCTGTGGAAATACGCTCATTCATACACAGACGGAAGACATATATAAGCACACACAAACACACACAGTGAATAAAAACAAAAGGAAAATTTATCTCGCTTCATCATATGACGGAATTTATCAAGGCAAATGTGGGCATTGTACTTTGCTACACACTCATAAATATACATTAAGTTAACTGAAAAGTCTAGATAAATTATAGAAGATGCTAAATGACGTAATTTAGTGGGTAAATGATCTCGTTGAATTCTTTAATGCAATTAAATATATGATTGTATGGGCTAATTTATGTAATATATATATATATATATATATATATATATATATATATATATATATATATAGTGTAACCCGGATATAAGAGAGAGAAACCCGGACATAAGATATATTTTATCTGGTCCCAAATTAGAGCCTGTGTTAATAAAACAAAATAGACCAAACCCGGATATAAGAGAATCTGGATATAAGAGACTTCTCCGGTCCCGACAGCTCTGTTAAATCCGGGTTACACTGTATATATATATATATATATATATATATATATATATATATATATATATATGTTTTTAATTTAAATAGAAGAAGGTTATGAATTTAACCGTTTTCTTCTTTTTTACATTTGTATAACTATTTCTGTTGGCTTGGAATGGGATATATATGTTTGAAAAAAATTCGGGTCTCAGATTTGTATATTGATAAGATTCTATAGAGGCATTCTCGAGAATTTTACGTCTAAGTTACTTTCGCTTTTAATAAGAGTGTCATTCTTTAGATGAATGTTTTAATTGAATTTATTTCTCTATCTTATGCGTTTGATAACTTATTGTGTATAAGATCTTTTTTGTTCATAGATATGTTATTTCTTGTTACTTTCTTCAAGTTTTCCCTATGTATATTGAAGAGCAGTTGTCACAGTTTATTTCATATATACTATTACAAAATTATTATGGTAATGAGTATTTTTTGGTTCTGTTCATATCCATAAT
Source organism: Acanthosepion esculentum (assembly GCA_964036315.1). Taxonomy (NCBI): domain Eukaryota; kingdom Metazoa; phylum Mollusca; class Cephalopoda; order Sepiida; family Sepiidae; genus Acanthosepion; species Acanthosepion esculentum. Next base: position 29,788,704 of record OZ038495.1, on the reverse strand, counting down.
ACTTTTCGATGTGGTTGTAAATATTTTGATATTGTTCAGATTGGATAAATTACTTAGTATAGTAGGTGTTAGAGAATTAGTAGGTAGTATTTCATGTCTAATTTTATCACGTTTATTTTTGTAACCTAAGGAAAGTTTACGGAATAGAATAATCACACGAAGGTTGGTAATGAACAATAATACATAGGGAAAGAACAATACATATAAGATTCGCCAGCGGCGCGTAGAAGAATTGATCAGCTGCTAGAAGTGATTCAAGTGAATTCAACAATAAATCTCTAACTGCAGGATATCTTCCAACCGTCCAACACAGTCAGATGTGGCACAAGGCCGAATTTAATGTGGGGTATATGAGCACGTAGGCTCAGCCAAAGATCAACCGTATACCCCGTATAAAACGGGGTCGGGTAGCTGTTTCCCGCGACGAGACTCTGTCGTTCGACATAGCCTCGTCTGGGGATCCTCTCTACCAGGAGGGAGAAAGTTTGACCAGCACAGCTGGAGACGAATCTCCAATTGCAGACCAACATACAGTATTTACTACTGTATTTATGGTAATGAGGGCAAACACATTATCGTCCGTAGGTATGTTACAGCATTGATCAAAGTCCACTCACTAGTTCCATCAGTTCAGCCATGTTGAATTGATTCTCGCTATTCTATGCCCACTTTGTCAAATCAACCTCATTTCTTCCGTATTTCATTGATAAAGAGGAAGTTCTACATATACATCATTTTCATGAGAACTGCTTCTCTGTGAAACGTAGTCCCGCATAAATACTCCCCTGAACACTAGAAATTTAACCTGCTCAAGTCAAGGATCAATATCTATCTATCTTCCATATCTTCATAGTCGCCACATCCTTCTGACTTCTCTTACATTCATGTTACACGCCTCATTAATTACCACTCTACAGCGATTGGTCTTCGAACCTGTTATGGGATGAAAAAACATGTATCTGAGCATAGATATTTATAGGTATTTGTCAGCAAAAACTACGTGGACAATGAAAATGCTTTGTAAACTTTAAACAGCCAATTGCCATGCAGTTCAGTCACGTCATCTATGTTTATTGTGCCAGTTAAAGAACAGGTTTGAAAACACCAAACAATGATGATGCAGCGGACAAAATAGTGATTATAAAAAATTGTTATAAATCAACAGAAATAAATTTCAATCAAAACTAATTTCTTTTCCGACATCTTGTGGCACTTTTAAATCAGACTCGAGGCTCTTGTCTTTGACAGTGTTTGGTTGACGGCATTAATATATGATTGTGTATTAAACATAGAGAAAGTCGGTTTTACTCAGCGAAAAAGATGACAGTCCTTATCGTAAATATTTTCTTTATTCTAATGTTCAGTATATTTATTCTAATGTTTATAAGGTACACTTACGCTTCAATTATATATTCACGCTTGATTTTTTTTCTAATGCTATGTCTATTAATAAAGTTGTATTATGATAATTCTCCATATTTGCTTTTTCTTTATTATACGCTTTTTGGGAAATAGTGTGAAGTTTATTAACATTGGCTTCTCTACGGTAAGAAATTCATTTTCCAATCTCTTAGAGATCAAGGCTAGAGAGATCAGTGTACTCAGTTATTTATACACTGTCTCATAATTAACTGTTTCGGTGAAACAAGACAATTGTTTTATAAACACACTTTCATTTCTGTTCATCATATTTAATATTTTACAAGAGTATAACTTTCTAACTTTTATAATATTTTTTCTAATTTTATTTTCATTCCCTTCCAGAACTCTATAAATAATGAATGCAGAAGAAGGCATCTTTGTCATCCCCCACACACACAGAGGATTTCTTTGCATAAGGTTCCATAAAAACAAATATTTATCGCCAAAAGATCAATAGCTGAGTTTAAAGAACGTACCCAGTTAGCTGTGCATGCTTCGAAATGTCCTTTGCAACGGTAAGGATAAATTTGAAATTTACAGGGATACAGACGGAGAACATATAGGAAATGTTCAATAAACTTTTCACGTAAGATTAAATAAATCTATCTGCTTTGTATTACAATTAATTAATAAACATAACATTTTTTGTCATTTCTTTTTAATTACCCGATTTCATTGAAATAGTTAATAAGAAGTGATAATAGACGGATTTATGCTTTTCGCAGGGAGATTTCTGTAAATGCCAACGTAACAGCGTAAGACGGAATTCCAAGAAGGCAATTTCTACTACCGGCACTAAAGCATATTAAAGAACGAATTTCCATTTTTCCTAGTTTTATGTTTTATGATTACATTTATGCATATGTTAATAATAACTTAAAATAATTATGACGTTTACGCAATCAGAACGAACAGATTGTAATGATCTGTTATGTAACTAATCAGTAATTATCCATTATGTAACTAATTCGTAATGATCTATTATATAACTAATTAGTAATGATGTAAACTAATAAGTAATGATGCATTATGTAATTAATCAGCAATTATTTATTACGTAATTAATTAGTAACCATCTATTATGTCACTAATTAATAATGATCTATTATATAAGTTATTAGTAATTAGGTATTAAGTAAGAAATTAGTACTGGTCTATTATGTAACTAATTAGTGCGGATATATTATGTAACTAATCAGTAATGATATATTATATAACTAATTAGTAATGATCTATTATGTAACGAATTAGTCATGATCTATTATGTAACTAATTAGTACCGATCTATTATGCAACCAATTAGTAATGATCCATTATGTAACTAATTAGTAATAATCCAGTATGTAACTAATTAGTAATTATTTATTACGTAACTAATTTGTGACGGCCTATTATGTAATTAATTAGTAATGATCTATTATGTAACTAATCATTAGTTATCTATTATGTAACTAATTATTACTTATCTATCATGTAACTAATTATTAATTATATATTATGTAACTAATTATTAATTATCTATTATGTAACTAATTAGTGAAGATATATTATGTAACTAATTAGTAATGATCTATTACGTAATTCATTAGTGCGGATCTATTACGTATTTATTAGTAAGGATCTATTACGTAATTAATTAGTAATGATCTATTATGTAACTAATTACGAACCATGAAATACAATATTAGTTGAGTCTGTAATAACTTTCTTCCAAATAACTGCTTTTATTGTTCTTTTTATTTCTCTTTCTTCATAGATGGGCTCCTCCGTTGATTTCGGCGTATGAGACCTCAAGATTTCTGTTCCTATATAAATTGTTAAACTTCACACACGATTTGATCAAAGTGGTAACGATTGTATTGAAACGTCTACGCTTGTCGATAGAGTTGATAGCTGAGAAATGTTACACAGTGCGCCACGAAATGTCCGCAGAGTCATTCTTGTTTTCGTTCGAATATTGATATTTGATGTCAATGGTGAATTATGGGTAGCAAAGTCGGTAACGGTCATGTCTCAAATGATTCTAGAAGGTACAGATATACACACACACACACACACACACACACACACACATATATATATATATATATATATAGTAAAAAAAAAGAAAGAACAGTAAGATATATAATTCGGTGTTCTTATTGATATTTTTATTTTTACAAAAAATGAAAATTTAGAGAGCATACATATTATAAATTAACTGATTTAAAAATATAGTTTCATCGTTACACAGGTATTACCATGTTTCAAAAACAGAAACTAAAAACTTCAAATTCAATTATATAATTAAATCAAAAGCATTAGTTTGGTTTCATCTTCAAGCGAATTTTGGAACCTAAATGTATTATATCGATCTGCTGTGGCATTCGAGACATTTTTAGTAAAGAAAATGCTTTCCCCGGCAGTAATTGAACTTACGTCCAACTTTGTATGGGAAACCGTCGTTTTATCTGGCGTGATTTATGGCTTGGCCGCGAAAAGCTGGGGCATATTTTCAAAAACTAAATGTTCGCTATAATAAGGTTTGAAACGAAAAAATTGGACTAAAAATAAACCAATTATTATAATTAAAATTGATTTGATTACGTTTCGGATACAAAACTAACCAGATACAAATCTTTCGATAAAAAGAAAAAAAAATGGGGTGAGCATAAACTTTCCTTGAAAAGGGAAATTAGAACCTTGTTCACTGTGGAGTTCATCATGGCCGACAAATTATGTACTAGGTTGGCCAGAAAGTCTTGATATCCTTATATAGCGGAAAGAAAACAAATAATCTTGATCTCCGTCTGGTGGAATTTCCAAGGAGTACTGCATTTCGAGCTTGTTCCACATGGCCGCGCCATCAATGCTAAACTATATTGCCAGCTTTGTTTGCTTTGGTCAATCGAAGTCAGGCTCTGTTTCAGCAAAGAAATACGAGACCACACACTGCTAGGTTGACTAAGGAGAATTTCAATCAGCTGGGCGGTGTTGAGATTCTTCCCCATCTACCAATCAATCCGGATGCTGATCCGAGTGACAATGGCTTATTCCACTCACACTTCCCTCGCGACCAGTGATGCTATATTTTGATGAAGTGAAGGAAGCTTTGATTCAAAGCCAGCGGAGCGGTATCTGGGAGAGTTTCGGATGCTGGCTGATAACGGGAAGAAGTTCGTCGTGAATGATGGAATTTACTTCGAAGAATAAATGTTGGTGTTGCTCCATAAAATGTTGTTGGCTTATTACGCTTTCTAAATGAGTCAAGACTTTATGGCCATCATAATATATGTATAAGAGACAGTAACGCGTTTCATGAGCATACCCAACCACATCCTGTTGAGCTACTCTCTGCTCCATATAACTCAACTGTGGTTTATATTTAACGAAACGTAGTTACAATTTCTGGTGGGGAACACATAATCTGTCAGGTCATATTCAGCTTGAAGAACGTATGTTTAAACCGTTCGTCACGATAACTTATGAATGCTTTTGAATACTTCCGTCTACCCAATTTCACAGATTATGGTTTTCAATCACTTTCTAAATTTTCCGCTCTCTCCGATTATCTCCGCAGACTGGTTCCTGACAAATTAGATTATATATATATATATATATATATATATATATATATATATATATATATATATATATATATACACACATACATATATATATATATATATATATATATATATATATATATATATATATATATATATATATATATATATATTCCTATGAAAAGATGGCCCTAGTCGTGTGAGACTGAAACTTGATTTACGACTAGGGCCATCTTTTAATAGGAATCAACGTTGACAATCGTTTCTTGCTCTTTCTATGTAATCTTGACGTTGAGCACTTCAATGATTAGGTAGGGGTTTACCTTCTTTTTCTTCTTTCCTTTTCTTTGTTCTTATTGCTGTCATTGTTCGAAATTTGATCTTGTTTACAGGTACTTAAGTCATTTGGCAAGTTATCCATTGTTTTCTCCAGGGGTTTTGATTATTGTTTTGAGAAGGCATGGTGGAGTACTGGATGGCAAATATGATTGAGGAATCGGAGAGACGAGTTCGAATTCCAGTCGAATACATTACATTCACTTACGTGCTAACACCCTCCGTATTAATCCTCTTCTCCCTCCAGCTATGGCTAAATAGCAGGACAGACTTGGAGGGCAACTGGTCTAGGAGAAGGACACCTCTGAATTCAAAACTCGCATAGGGTTTTTCGGGGACCTTCTGGCACGTAGTGCACCAGGTCTCTGTATTCGACCCTTCAAAAAGTGTGGTTTCTTCTGCACAAAGCCTTCACGACTATAATCAAGACATATGTACTGGAGTTTGGCTGTCGGTTCCTAGGAACTGAGCTGCTTGAAACAGGAGAACCCATTATATATATAATGCGTGGACGTATTTCTTTTAAATATAACTTAAGATATATATAAAACTGTAGTATATTAAAATATGATTCAACAATTGCTCTTTGCTTTTATTGATTCATTGGAATTCAGTGGAGTCATTATCGGTGGATGTACTTAAATAATTTGTGCAAATGTATGGACACTTAATTAATACAGTATAGCAAATCTGGACTTATTGAATAAACAACTCATGGATTCATATATATATATATATATATATGCACACACACACACACATACACACATATATATATATATATATATATAATATATATTATATATATATATATATATATATATATATATATATATATATATATATACGTGTTGGACAAAATAATTGAAACACTTCTTAAATTCAAAGAAAATTTATTTAATATGGAGTTGATCATCCTTTAGCCTCACATAAGTTTTAATACATCTAGGAATGGAATCCTACAGCTCCCTGACTTCATCCACAGGAATTTTCAGCCATTCTTCAATTAACACCGGCTCCAGCTCTTTAAGACACGACGGTGGATGATAGTAGCTCCTAACTTGTTGCTCCAAAATGCACCACAAATGTTCAATAATATTGATATCTCGAGATTGGGGAGGCCACTCCATTAGTTCTAGCTCACTTTCATTCTCTTCATACCAATTCGTAACGACTCGAGCGGTATGTATTGGAGCATTATCGTCTTGGGAGATGCAGTCAATGTATCGAGTGGATAGAAGAGGTTTCCTTACAGCTGCTCTTCCATGATATCCAGCCTTATGGAGCTCAAAACGAACAATTTTAGTAGAAACTGGACTATTCAGATGATTATTCAAATTAGCAGTCACTTTGGCCGCAGTAGTCTGATGATTGTTGTCACATTGCGTTTCAATGCATGTCGGTCACTGTCAGTAAGTTTGCAAGTCCAGCCTGAATTGCTATGATTGCTAGGGGTTTTGCCCTGTTTCTCAAATTGCGCCATAGTTCTTGATATGGTAGCTCTTGAAAAACCAAAGATTTTAGCAAACTTAATGATCGAGGCTCCTGCCATGCGATCTCCAACAATTTGCCCTTTCTCGAACTTGGATAGATCACGCATTTAGCTTAAGTTTTACTAAATTCTAAAAATAAATGAGACAAAGTCAGTAAATTAGATAAATAAACGTATTTATAATAGATATTACCTGAAATTACGAAGTTTTAGTTCATGTTCATAATATAAAAGGTCTTTGGAATATATGAATGGGATTTTTTACCTGTTCCAATTATTTTTTCCAACGCCTTCATATATGAGTACTTGTAGTTATAGATTATTTTTATCAAATCTTCTGATGGTTTTAATACACAGAAACGTAGAAAATATAAAGAAATATTCACAAAAGACGTATACGCAGTCGTATATAAATATTATCTCAAATACACATACAATATATGCATACGCACAAACATAACAAATATATGTATTATCTATCTACATATATATATATATATATATATATATATATATATATATATATATATATATATATATATATATATATATATATATATATGCGTGTGTGTATGCAGAAATTATTAAAACTGGCTGGAATAACTGCTGAAGAATGAATTTTGTTCCCAACGTTTCAACAAATTCTCCAATTGTCCATTCTGCAAGCTACAACTCTCTCTATGTCTTTTTCTCACTCTCTTTACACACACACACACACACACACACACACACACACACACATATATATATATATATATATATATATATATATATATATATATATATATATATATATGCATGTATGTATGTATATGCATAGTAGTATGACAGAAATTATTGCTTTAGAACATAGTTAATGTACGAGGTGAAACGACCCACGAATAAAATTCTACGCTCATGTCTCATAACCAGTGAAGTGAAAATAATAGGGTTTGGTGAATTTGTGTTTGAGTCTGGCACCGTAGTATTGGCGATTCTAACAGTGACTAGATTTTACGGTCTGCAGGAGACATACTTCCGTTTTTGTCAGGTGGAACTTAAAATGACCATAGGAAGCACAGCGGCTACTCAATAGCAATGTGAACAAAACATTTATTTGAGCATATACATATATATATACATATACATATATATATATATATATATATATATATATATATATATATATATGTGTGTGTGTGTGTGTGTGTGTGTTGTCTTATATGTGTGTGCTTATGTTTGTGTGCTTGTGTGTGGATATCATTATATATATATATATATATATATTTATATATATATATATATATATATATATATATATATATATATATATATATATATATATATATATATATATGCACGTACATATGCAAAACGCACTGATACCCGCATATGTGTATGTGCCTCTGTGTGTGTGGATATCTCTTCACAGACATACCTGCTTTTATCGGAACATTTATATAGATAGGTATTTGGATGTTCATATGAAAAAAAACATATAGACAGACAGAAGCTCACACAACACATGCACACACACCTCATACACACACACCATCGAAAATGTTATCTATCTATCTATCTAGATAGATAGATAGATAGATAGATAGTTATAAATCTAATGAAATTGATAAATATTAACAGAATGAGATAGATAGATAGATAGATAGATAGATAGATAGATAGTTATAAATCTAATGAAATAGATAAATATTAACAGAATGAGATAGATAGATAGATAGATAGATAGATAGATAGTTATAAATCCCATGAAATAGATAAATATGAACAGAATGAGATAGATAGATAGATAGATAGATAGATAGATAGATAGATAGATAGATAGATAGACATATTAAACAGATTTATCTTTCTGACTTCAATTTTTGCAGCTACAACATTCGTTAGCGGTACTTGAAGTTCGAGGGGGTAACTTAGTTGAATATTTTTTATCTATTAACTACAGTTACCTTATGTTTTTATATTAAGAAATTTGTTGAAAATTTTACTCGTTTCTAATTGCATTTAATTGCATTAAACTCCACTAATTTAATATATATATATATATATATATATTTATATATATATATATATATATATATATATATATATATTTATATATATATATATAAAAGTGGACATAGAAGTCAGCACTTAGAGGCGACAGTCTGTTTCATGCTAGTGCAATCGTCAGGCAACTGGTGCTGTTATTTTTCTCGGCTATTCATATATAAGGGTCACCATGTCCATTTTTATATTTACACACGCTCTATCGCTGATATTGAGCACTTTATCCCATAAATATATCACACTTTAAGACTATATTTCTTCATATATATATATATATATATATATATATATATATATATATATATATGAAGAAATATAATCTTAAAATGTGCTATATCTATGGGATAAATTGCTCAATATCAGAGATATTGCGTATGTAAATGTGGCCTGACGATTGCATCTAGCAGGAAACAGACTGTCGCCTCTAAGTGTTGACTTCTATATTCAATTTTATATTTATATACATATATATATATATATATATATATATATATATATATATATATATATATATATATATATATATATGCGTATGTATGTGTATGTGTGTGTTTAATTGTATATTATGTGTTTAATTATATGTGGAAAATAAATGTTTATGGATAAAGTAATGTTCCATCTTATTTTCAAAACAGTATAATACATTAATAATTCTTTAGATAAATGTGAAATACTATATGCTACAAACATTATTAAAAACAGGACACAAGGGAAACTTAATTTTTAGGTAGTTTTTCTTGATTTAGTACAAGTAAAACTTATCGGTGGTTTACGAGGATGCCGAAATTATCCATCGAATCGATGAAAAAACTATGAACGATTTATGCAAAAATAAAAGAAAATAATTAACGAATTAACTAATCATTTCCCGTCTGTCATATTTAATATATACATAATGTGACAATTCTCCGTACCGACTATAATGTCCTCCCAAAGTAATCTCATATATCTCATTTGGTCAGGCATTTAGAAGCGGTCTTGTTGCTTACATTTTCTTGATGTTGAAATTTTCACAATCCACTTGTGTACAGTTAAATCTATAACGACAATATGTCTTTCAAATCCAAGCACAAAAATATATTCCAACACTTTTTACACTACACGAAACTTTTGGTAGACAGTAATCTTTGTCTTTTCTTTCGGAGCATAAATAAACAAATTGTTTTACTTTCCACACTTGAACAACCAACATACACCTGCCCATAAGAGAAACGGGATTCTTCTAACTGCAGTCCAGTAACTGATAAAGCCTTATGTTTTTTTTAATAGACATAGGAAAACCTACCCGTGTTGGTAACTGAAGTCTCCTAAACGTGAATGAAATATCCAACCCCGATGGAATAAGGGGCACCCAGGGAATAAAGTCCTCTTCAACTTTTCCATACCCAGTAAGAATCGATGCCTCGATTGCAGGTGGCAACAACTTCTTAACCGCCAATCTTGTGTTATAACAAAGTCTTGGTGGGTCCAGATTATGTAATAGCAGTATAGCAACCCCACCTTGTGTTACAGTCTATGTGAATGTAGTCCGAGAGGTTCTAGGAAATTCAGAAATTCCATCGGATAATTGCCCACCTGATACGGATCCCGAATTGTATCCCATGACCTGTAGATATGACATGTTTCCGGGAGGGACATTGATTATGTCAACTTTGTTCTTTGGAGCCAGTATTATCCTGTCACATAACGAATTGTATTTTTTGTAATTATGTTGGAAGTTTGGGAAAACCTTGGCCTTAAGCTCATCAACAGTGGTGACAGCATTGAAGACCAGTATAATTGTCACTCTCCATTGGCATCTAAATGTACGTTGTCATTGGCAAGTCTCGAAATGTTACAGGACAACTGAGCTGATCTCCAAATAATTGTGCTCTCCTATTGGCGCACAGAGTCAACAGTCGAAAATGACACAACAACAGAGAAGATTTGAGACATTCTCTGGCTTCATCAGCTCTGGTCCTTTTTTATATGATTGGCGGCGTCTGCTTAAAGTCTCTAGAGAGCAAGAGTGTTATTCCTCCCATAGGCGACTGACAATCTCTAATATCTCATATGGTTCGGTCTAATCGTTCCAGAGGTGACCTGTGTGCGATGAGACATGCATCCCATACGATGAACCTGCTTTTTGTTAGTACTTGGGCCAATTCAGATATTTTGCTGATACAACAAAGTTCAGTCACCAGGCAGCAAAGTTGCAGCAATACCAGATGAGGCCATTGCCAAACCTATGTCATTTTGTTGTAGAACTTTGGCCCAAAGCAGATTAGCAACTAATGTATTTCTCATCCATTCAGGAGCATCTAGGAAGAACATTCCACTTTGGAGAAGCGGACATTGTCAACAACAGTGTCATTTGCTCCAGAAGCAACCATCGCTGATTTAAATTAATATATGCACACAAGGCATTGGTGTTATAGGATGTTTCTCTCAACACTTCTGTGGTTAATGCTGTTATACATGTTCACCGTAGTCTTAATGTAGAATCCAACGTAAGTAATTTTCAATGAAACAACACCAATATCTAGTAGCAGCTGTTCAATAATTCTTAAGGTCTTCCATATCAGAGGTTGGCAGTGAATATTCGGAGAAAACAAAATGGCCGCCTTTATACACGTCGGATTGAATATTTCAAGTCTTCTGATTGGTTAACCTTCTACTGGTAGACTATAAATATGAGTCAGCTCATTTTGGTTGGCTCACTAGTATATAGAGATGTATCCAAAAATTGTAACAACCTCCCCATTTTTGGGTACATTATGGAATCTTCTTTCAAAATATTATTAAAGTCAATATTCATATGGAACAAATGCTTTAGTATTCATAAAATAGTTTTTTTTATTTTTTATTAAACCTTTTTTTTGTATTATAAATAATAATTGAAAAAAAATTTTGTTTTTAAATGAAAACTTTATATCCACAAAAATTAGTTATATCATTTGTCCACTGTTAAGTATTTCAGGTTAATAAACAAATGCATCGTTCATAGTCCGATGAGATTTGGGCCGCGCTTATCGGTAACACATGCCCCCTAACAAAAACGACATAGATTTCTAAAACGATTAACTACCTTTTGTAAATGTCATCAATGAAACCTATTTCCATACCTGGAAATTGGATTTGGGCTTGGGGATAAAATTCTTCAGACAAGCTATCTCAACACTTAAGACAACTAGGATCACTTAGCATCTTTGCAATAGGACTGCAAAGAGCAATCTAAGATTCCCAGAGAGATTTGACACAATAGCCTCAGCCATTTTTGCATGTCACTGACCATCATCTTCAAGCAAACCTCGACTCAAAACCGGTTCGCTTGCATTTATAAGATCCTGGAGGGATTTTGAGTCTCCAAATTCACGACGAAGGAGACGAAGCTAAAAGCATCCATCAGACTTAATGCCAGGGTGCTCCGTTACATGTTGACATATCAATCTACGCACACGTTTCTTCTTTGCCTACCCGAGATTGCCAGGTGCTAAATCATTGTTTATGGAATCTCTCAGATGAATATAATTCTCTGGTCGTAGTTGCTTTCGATTGTTTCTAATGAAACACGGCCTCTCACACTTCATTTTACCAGCCATACCAACTACATATTGATGAAAGCGATCTTGAGAGGGAAGGAATTGTTACGCGTCATAGAACGTTGCGCATAGAATACCTTACACGATGCTTCATTGTTCATATCAGTCTGAATGCCCGGATGAAGATATTTAATACACAAATGATAACCATATTCCCCAGAGGATGTCTCATTAATTGGTTGAAGCGTCTTGTCCTATCGCTCTAAAACAATGTCACCCTTGTTAGGATGGTCAACATGGAGAAGCACTGCCATTTCATTGCAGCTCATTAAACCGTCCCTGGTGCCGTCTTCCACTCGGTTGCTTGTCTGCATTCCATTAAAGTTGTGAGTAGAAGCACATTTAAATCTTTTGATATAGCTATTTCTATAATGTTTCATGTCTTGCGGTATCAGTGTAAGCTCGAGTTTGTTGCCAGATGATATAGAATTACGCCTTGCCAGTTGTTTTTTAAAGTTGACCACAAAATACAATTGATGAAATTGTCGCTCTTCATTTGTTAGTGGCAGTGGGGATCCAATCCTATCATACGCCTAAGCCTGCACTTTAAAAGGGGACACCAAACCACCTCTCCTAATAAAGTTAGCCCCGAATGAAGTCAATTGAAATCCACAATTGTACTTCATAATGTTTTCCAAAAAGTGTTTTGAATATTAAGCGGTGCCTGAAATAAACAGTTTCAAAGGCTATGGAGAATCTTCTAATAATGGAATCCAGTAGTTTCTCCTTCAAACTTCTTGGGTTCACATTTACCACAGTCACTATACATGGAGCCTATTGTCATTTTCTTTTCAGAAGAGTAGTCATACTCCGGATTATAGTTAAAGTCAACACGGAGCCACTGCACTCAGGTAAGGGCAGCTCTTCTCCGTTCCGTAGTCCTGCAAGCCTACTGCATTTCTTGCCTTTGTTCAGGAGTCTCAGCTGCTCTTTGAGCACCCGTTCGCGTCCTATCGGCTTATAGTCTTTCATCTTTTTGCTCAGGAGTTTCAACTGCCCTGCTAGGTGCAAACGTAGCTCTTTTCTAGTCTTTCGTTTCTTTCTTCATAAGTCTCAACTGCCCTCCTAGCAGTCTGCTTAGCTCTAGAAACTTGATGACTTTTCCTGTCTTTACTTAAGAGTTTCAGTTGCTCTGTGATGAACGGATATTGCTCTGGCTTCCCGAAGCGTTTCACGACTTCGCTCAGGACTGCGAGCAGATTTTGATCTTCCTCTCCGAAACCTTTTCTCTCTATATGATCTACTGCATCCGTCCTGGTTCGTTCGGCTTGCAGTCTTTCTTCCCTTTGTTCTGATGTTTTAACTGCCCGGTTTAAAGAACTTCTTGTACATGCGGGCTGCAGACATGTTTTTCTCTGTGTTCTGATATCTTCCATAGCTCACCTTTGGGTAACTCTTGCATTTGCTTTATCTTTGAAAGTCTTGTTTGGTGTTGTTCTATAGTGACGTGGAACTTTGGGGTTAAAATGAACAGTTGGTTTACCCACGCCAAGACGATTAATGATGGATCCTAATGACGAGGAATACTAAGATTTCTTGTATAGGTGAAATAAAGACCTTTGAAATGCCAAGCGCTTCGTTAAAATCCGATAATATAATCAGCGAGTAATTTAAAACGGGCGAAAATCTGAACGCTGGACGCATAAGCAGAAACTAAAATTTTCACATGACTTCTGATGCTTTTCTCTTGATTATTTTTTATTTTTCTCATTATTTATTATCAAAAACGATTTCCCATAGGATCGTTATTTTCGTTTATTTCTTTTCCTAGGCTCCGCCGCTAATTCCTGTAAAAACAAGGTTTTCATTAATCCAAAGAAAATCTCACATACGGTCGCGAATTCCTTCAGGTCTTTTCCACAGCTCACCTGAATTTTAAAAGTGTGGGTAAATGGAGTTATTCTTATTACTTACACAAAAAAGGGATATATTTATATAAATCCAGAAACAATATAAAATATTTTTTTTTAAATAATGGTCGTTTGAAGATTGTAAGAAACTTTTAGATTTATGATTAGCAAAAATAGATTTACTTAAGAATAGTAAATTGAAATTAAATTTTAAAAGATTTAACAACTTTATAAATTATTGTCCTTAGATCTGTAAAATAAAGAACACTTTTTTGGCTTCAATATCATCCTTAACCTTAACAAATTAATCATAAAATCAATTCACAGATTTTCTAATTAAATAATTTCTGAGTTTTATTGGGTATTGTATTTTAGAATTCAGAGCTGATTTGCGGTAACTGGTCGTTCGATAGTAGATTGTTTGTTTTTTTAATTTTTTTATTATGATTTATCTATTATTATTTTGTGATATATATTTTATCATTTTTAAAATTATTTTTTTAATATGTCATCTACTGTTCTCCACCAATTATTCTTTATAGAAAGACGTGCCCGGGCGTTGTACAAACATACAGACACAAACTTTCTTTCATATCTACAAAGTTTTCATTGGTGCAAAGAAAATTTCACATAAGCTCGGGAATTTTTTTGTCATTTTCTTCAGCTTGCCGGTCAATCTCTTTGAACTCAAAGTTTTCTTTTAACTAACATCGTTTTTCCTCACCTCGCTCGAATATGCAAGGAGTGGATAAAGGGAGTTATTATTAAAAAAACAAAAACATGCACTCGGTCGTTGTACAAACAAACATACATGCATACTTACATCACAATATATATATATATATATATATATATATATATATATATATATATATATATATATTATATAGCATTATATCGACACATTTAATTTCGAACTGTTTACTTCGATATCCAAAAAAATTAAATAAATAAAATAACAAGTTAATGTGTTTAGGAGGCATTGGGTAAAAGTAGTACCTTTGTTGCTCATCTTCTGTACTTTATTTTAAGGGTAACTTGCCGCACTGGTCTTCAACCATCCTCTAAATCTCTCACGTATATATATATATATATATATATATATATATATATATATATATATATGTATATGTATAAATAATGTCCTGGGTATGAAGATAAACTACATCCGGCAGCAAGTCTTCTCATCGAGAGAATGGAGGATTTGAGAAGCGTGGAACCACCTTTTAATTGCTGTTGTTCCCAGGTCCGCCCTGACACGGGTTGTTAGCACATGTTAAGGTCCCAGCTATGCGCATATCGTGTCTACCAGGGCTGACCAAATTATTTTGTGTTATAGAACAAGATTGGTCTAGGAGATGGAAAACTCTTACACGAAAAGCCTGAGGTATATTGTCTGCTTCGTCTGTGGAATTTATTTGCACCGACTGAGTGTATCAATAGTTCCGACAAGTGTAGATGTCTCTGCACAAGCCTTCACCACTTTAATCAAATCACTTGTGTGGGTTTTCTGGTGGTTTACATTGATCCGTTGTTATCCACATAGTTCACTTGCAATGTCCACTGGCGAGAGAGTGAAGGTGACGGGGTCAGGTAAAGGATATTACTGGAAGGCTCTAGCTGGAGTCCTACACAGTGGCAGACCAATGGGTGAGGGCCGTTCTTTCTCAAACCCATGAACAATTGTGATGTCCGTGTCCTCCATCAGTGACAAAGCAGCCCTATTTAGGATATGCACTGCTTTCCCTATTATGGGAAGGGGCGATAAAGGGAGACCTAAACATTGCTTGCTCACACAGTGACTTGGAAGCCTGCTTCAGCTGTCTGGTTATCCAATGAAGCAGTCGAAACAGCAAGAAAGATCAGAATAAATATAAGAAGAATTTCTATTTTGGATCCTGGAATGTTCACACTCTTCAGGACAATGATTCTGCACCAGAGCGTAAAACAGCTCTTGTTTCACTCGAGTTAAAGGAATATAACATCGACATAGCGGCCATTAGTGAAACACGTCTGGCTGGTAATTCTCAGCTTAGGGAAGAAAAAGGCGGATACGTATTTTTATGGGTTGGCAAGACTGAGAAAGAGCCACGCCAGTCTAGAGTCTTTGCCATCAAGTCCGACCTTGTTAGTTCACCGCCTTCCTTACCTAAAGGTTTACCGGATCGCATAATGGAATTTACCCTCAATCTGGAGTGCAAAACCCGTGTGACGATGGTTAGCTGCTACGCGCAACCTTAGGTAGTTCAGATGAAGAAAAAGATGATTTTTACAATCTTCTTCAGGATGTCATCTCCAAAGCCTAACATCAGGATAAATTAGTCCTTACAGGTGATTTCAATGCTCGCGTTGGTAATGATTATCATTCTTGGAAGGGCGTTTTAGGTCACCATGGTATTGGACATGTGAATTCTAATGAGTTACGCCTTCTCACTATCTGCAAGGAATTTGACCTTAGTATCACTAATACATTCTACCAGCAATCCAACTGTCGTAAAATCACGTGGATGCGTCATCGTTCGAAAGACTGGCATCTCATCGACTACGTCATCACCAAAAGACGGGACATAAAAGATTATAAGTTAACGCGTTCATTCCACACAACATTCTATCTATCAGATCACGCTCTACTTCGAAGTAAAGCTGCACTGAATCTGCAAAAGCGAAGAATTATAAAATCTACAGTGCACAAGCGCATTAACGTACTGCCTATTAAATCGACTGAAACGAAAATTGAGCTCTCTGACACACTTGATGCTGCAATTGATTCTGTAAATATTTCCAATGATATCGAATCATATTGGAAGGCTCTACGTGATGCAACATATTCTATATCCTTGGAGATTATCAGCCTGCCACATCGTAAATATCAAGACTGGTTTGATGACAATAATACAGAAGTTCAGCAGCTTATAGATCAATTGCACTCTTCTCATAAAGCATGAACTGAGGACAAGAACTCGTCCGATAAGAAGATCGCTTACAAGAAGTGCAAATGTCAGGTTTAACGAGCTCTCAGAGCCATGAAAGAGCGTTGATGGTATGAAAAGTCCACTGATCCACTTGGTTACTGATGAAGAAGCCATCACATCAATTGAGCAAAATCTTGAAATTCCGGAGTTGTCTTTTGAACCTACTTATCAAGAGTTAACTGACTCCATCAAGCAAATCTCCTCTTGAAAATGTTCCTAAGGATCCTATTCCACCCGAAGTGTATAAGCATGGTGGCCAATAGTTGATAAAAAAATTTACATCTCCTTTTCGTGGAGATATGGAAGGCAGACTGTGTCCCACAGGATTATAAAGGCCCCTCTATCAAACACCTCTACAAAAACAAGGGTTTCAGGTGTGTCTGTGATAATCATCTGGGGATATCACTACTTTCAATTGCAGGCAAAATCCTAGCTAGCGTGATTAAAACAGAATCATTATACACCTTGTTGACGACATCTATCCTGAATCGCAATGTGGTATTCGGTCGGGTTGTGGCACCATTGACATTCTCTTCGTCAATTTGCAGAAAAGTTTCGCGAGAAAAACCAGGAGTTGTACATGTTGTTTGTGGACTTGACGAAGGCCTTTGACACTGTGAATCGAGAGGCTCTTCGACAAGTCTTGAGGAAACTCGGCATCCCTGAAAACATGCTAACGGTCATCATCTCCAATCATGAAGGAATGAAAGCTAACATCATGTCTGATGGTATGATGTCAGAATTCTTTCATGTCACAAATGACACCAAACAAGGTTGTGTCATGGCCCCTGTCATTTCTGCCCTTTTGTTCTCGGTGTTGCTGAAATATGCATTTGCAGACACAGAGAGTGGCGTCAAGTTTTTAGTTTCGAACAACTCGTGGGGTCTTCAAGCATCAGCGCTTCAAATCTAAGACCCACCTTCGTACGCAAATTATTCGTGATTTGTTGTTTGCTGATGATACTGCTCTTGTAGCGACATCCTTTGAAAAGGTCCAACATCTAATAAATCGTTTCTCTGCTGCATGTAAAGCATTTGGTCTTACACTTAGCATAAAGAAAACTGAAGTTGTGCACCAACCTTGTCCTACTCCGAAGCAATTCCGGGGTGAGAAACAAAAACCACCAGTCTACAAATTTCCAGAGAGACCATTGAAAGTAGAATACAAAACCCTGAAATATGTAAAGTCTTTCACCTATCTTGGTAGCAAAGTCAATTACAGTGGAACTTTAGATCATGAAATCATGCATTGGGTTGCTAAGGCTACCAGTGATTTCGGAAAAATTCGCCATCGCTTGTGGAATGAGCGGGGTATTCGACTAGATACGAAAATTCGGGTTTACAGAGCTGTTGTACTTGCCATCCTTTTATATGGCCCAGAGTCGTGGACTCCATACAGGTACCATATACGCCAGCTAGATGTTTTCCATAAAAGCTATCTGCATGAAATCTGTGGAGTTAACCTTCAAGATAGGACAGCTTACGTAGGCCTGTTTAACAGGTGTAATATTGGAGGAATCGAGACTTTTCTCATACAATCTCAGTTACGGTGGACTGGTCATGTCTTAAGAATGCCTGATGACAGGATACCCAAGATCCTAATGTAGAGTCAATTAGATCAAGTCTACAGGAATGTAGGACGACCATGGCTAAGATACAAAGACAAGCTGAAAAGCAAATTGTCAGCAGTGAATATACAACATAACACCCTTGAGCGCTTGGACTTAGATCGGGTAGAATGGAGATGAACGTGTTTTAGTGGACTCAACAGTTTTGATTTTCTTGTTTGAATCATCTTCAAGAAGTGAGAGCAAGATCTAAAATGTCAGCCAGTCTAAAAGTGATCTCATCTCACAATCCTCACACTTTCTCCATATTTGGCCTGCATTGTAAATCATTAGCGGGTCTTAAATGCCACTTTAGATTATCACACAAAATTTCATAACTGAATCAACTAAGCTGTCAGATCTTCATACTCCGAACCCAACGGGAGAGTTCATTATTATTATTATTATTATTATTATTATTATTATTATTATTGTTGTTGTTGTTGTTGTTATTATTATTATTATATATGTGTGTGTGTGCAAATATATTGATAAATAGGAATGAACCGTTAGATTGATGAACCGAAGTACTTTATTATATATATATATATATATATATATATATATATATATATATATATGTGTGCGGTACTTCTGGAAAGCGGTCGATATCAGTGATAGAGCTAACATATTTAGTTGGATTGATGTGAGTTTGTCAGGCAAACTGATTATATATATATATATATATATATAGCCAAAACTAATGAGCCAGATAAACCTACCAAGGTTTCACTTAGGCAGATCGTCTGCTGCCAGGTGACCCTGACGATCTTCCTAAGTGAAACCTTGGTCGGTTTGTCTGGCTCATTAGGTTTTGACTAGGTCTGCTCTACGTTTGTATCGAGCTCTTTAGTTAGTTAGTGTTTACTCGTCTCGGGTTTCTTTCTTTTTCTTTGGGCCTTGAACCTGTATCTGTGTGATTATTTTCGACAGACTTTCATGTTCCTGGCTCTTCCTTTTTTAAAACCTTTTCTCCCTTCGAGATTGATTTGGCTATTGTTAAATCAAGAATTCGAAGGTTTTTCGACACGAGTATAGTCACCTATATTTATATATATATATATATATATATATATATATATATATATATATATATATATATATATATATATATAATGTCCTGTGTATGACGATGAACTACATCCGGCAGCAAGTCTTCTCATCGAGAGATTGGAGGATTTGAGAAGCGTGGAACCACCTTTTAATTGCTGTTGTTCCCAGGTCCGCCCTGACACGGGTTGTTAGCACATGTAAGGGGTCCCAGCTATGGGCATATAGTGTCTACCAGGGCTGACCAAATTATTTTGTGTTATAGAACAAGATTGGTCTAGGAGATGCATATATATACATATATATATATATATATATATATATATATATACACACACAAACATGTGTGTGTGTGTATATATATATATATATATATATATATATATATATATATATATATATATAAACTGGCTGTGTGTATACATATATATATATATATAAGAACTGGTTGTGTATATATATATATATATATATATATATATATATATATATATATATATATATTTATGTATATATATATATATATATATATATATATATATATATAATTGTGTATTTGGGTAGCAATCCATCTTTTATATAAGTTTCATTAAAATGTGTCTGTAACATAATTGAAAAGTGATAAAAGTGATGCGGTATTAAGAGAATACAGCCCGAGTGGACTCACTATAATAACGCCGTTAGTTTGATTATAAATATTGCCATTATGTGCGAAGAAAATGACTTTAGTCGTGGAGGCATACAATACTTTCCTGAGAGAATCAAGTCTGATGGATGTATGTGCAGATTCATTACGTTTATACACCAATAATAAATCCTCGTACGGTCTTTAGCTTGCTTAGGATACCTTTTCTTTAGATGTTGAATAAACGTATACAAACACAGCTTTGATTTACGCCCCTTTCTAAGCGTATCTACTCAATTCATTTTCTATTCGTATGCAGGATGTTTGCTGCCATTGTCACGTCCATGCGAGTGTTTATTTCGCAATCTAAAAATTATTAGTAAATTATGTTGTTTGATTGAAACATTCTCATTATATTTTGATTATCGTAGAAATGAGGATGATTTGACTCCTTGGAAGTATTATGGCATGTCCTAACCGTAAAGGTATGAAGTATTTGAACTAATGATTGGAGCTTATCAGAACATTTGTCATTGAAGAAGAGATAGGCTTTCACCGATGCTACTGGGGGAACGTAGCTTCTACGATATGATTGCGTAAACGATTTGAATATTGTAATGTTGCAAAGTAAGGATTGAGAATGACTCAGGATTGGCAGCAATACGCCATTTTTGTTTCATTTAGCGTGGGTATTTTTTTGAAAAACTAATTTAACATCTAATGCAAAATATAACTGAGTTTAAAATTGAAAAATGAAAAAAAAACAAAAAACAATTATAACGAATAAGTTTATGTTACATT
>OZ038495.1:29757377-29762377 GCA_964036315.1 Acanthosepion esculentum | reverse complement strand
GAAATCTCAGCATATATGGTTCTTAGTATATGCGATGCCTCTGAACCGAGCGCGCACTCATCGGCTGGCAGTAATTAACCAGTTGATCTAAATATTATCTTAAATATGAG
Source organism: Acanthosepion esculentum (assembly GCA_964036315.1). NCBI lineage: Eukaryota > Metazoa > Mollusca > Cephalopoda > Sepiida > Sepiidae > Acanthosepion > Acanthosepion esculentum. The sequence goes on along the minus strand of OZ038495.1, from coordinate 29,762,267 downwards.
AGATTAAGTATCAAGTTATCAATATACAGCAGACTGATATCAGTATATTCTTAAAAGATTGTGTTAGTCATAGTCAATATGTTAATATATGAAGTGGTATTTGCATTATATTATTGCTTAAGGTAAAATCACGTTGAAACACCAATTCTCGTCCGATCATCTAAATTTTAACAACGTTGAACTTGGTCAGTAATCAAATGGGTCATCTCTGGGGTATACCAAGTCCTGTAGCTACACGACAAACCTAGAAATCCGGTTATAGATACAATCTCGTTATTTATGGTAACAGAAGACTTTGATATGTGGATGTACTTTTCGACTCACAGGTTGCAATATCTACCTGGCGTTAGGTAAGTGAATGATGAGATTATTTCATTAGTCTCATTATTTTTCATCTATTTTTAATCTCTTGCGTTAACCGGATATTTTAGCTCTTAATTTTCTCGAATTTCTATATGATTCATTATTTCCTATTACACTTACGATGTTAATGATTCTTCGTTACATGTTAAACCTACACAATTCTTTTTTTTAATATTTAAAGCGTCTGTCACCGTGAATTACGTGTTATAATTTGAATTGAATAATTTAAAAGTCAGTTTTGTCCTGGGTAAGACGTTGAACTACAACCAACAGTAAGGCCTCTGATCAGGAGGTTTTAAGGTGTGTGGAACCACCTCTTAGTTGCTGGTGTTCCCAGGTTCAACTTGACCCGTCGGAGGTAGCACCTGTTAGGGTTCCAACTATGAGCAAATAGTTAACCCCCAAATTTTGGTTAAAATAATATGAAAGTATAAAAATAGTTTTTAACACCAGCAATGAATTTTTGAAGAAAACATATTACCAGCTATACAATTTGGAAAAGAATATTAGCAGTAATAAAAAAATACCGGCATTAAATAACCCATTGTCGTCGATACGCCGTAACAGAAACCAAACAAAAAAAATTCCTGAAAATGAGTTAATTTCTTGGCCCATATCCGCCCTTTGCTCTTAAAGTGTGTATTTTAGAATTAAGTATCAATGCACATTTGAGCTACTGAATATCTTTATACATTGTGACAGTCCAGATATGAGGTCATTGACAAGTCGCAATTTTTAGCATCGGTATTAGTAGCAAGTGCAGTGACAGTAGTTGTGGATAATATTATGCGCACCCAGATTTAAAATAACCTGGCAAAAGTAAAGTTAGGCAAATATTCACAGCCAGAAAATGCAGCAAGTCTGACAAGACGACAAAGGATAATCCCAATCCTAGAATTTACGTTTGCTAGGAAAGGTTAAATCTCCATACAGAAGTCAATTAAAATGCCATCGGAATATGCTTGCAAAAATGACACAAGAAAATTGAAAAGGAATCACTAGTAAAAGAGGAGTTGAATAATTGTATTGAAGGCAACTACATCCAAAGGAAAATAGAGACGACCCAATAAGAGACTGAACAATGTGTAAATCGTATAATAATTGAATGCTGTATATCAATATAGATGGAGTATACCGAAAGGCTTAGCAAGAAAACTGATTTGAAGGGATATGGGCAAAGGACCTGGTCTTATCAGATTAGAAATAAAGTATTGTCACTTGATATTAAATTATATAAACCAGAGTCATGCATACGACATATGTCCCTAAATTTACTCTTTCCATCTTATATAAATACTAGCAGTATATCTTTTTTTAAGCGTTTCACCCCAAGCAAACCATTAGCAGGAAGGGATTACAGAGAGTTGAAGTTAGAGCAAATACGAGTGATAGCGGAAAGGATAAATATAAGGATAGGAAGTAGATCAGGGCATCTGGAGATGTCGATTGACATTACATTTGAATAGCTGGAGATTATAGCTATCAGGAAAACAGGAAAAGGGGAGGGAGTTCCACAGGCGAGAGGCGCGAGACATGAAGCTATTGGAGTAGAAGAGATGGCTAGATTTAACAGTTTCGACAGTAAAAAGGGTGTGAGCGACATGCCATATTTCTGTCTATATTTCTGAGATGAGGTATTATGTACACTATTTACATTATTTGGACTATTGTCCCCATCTTTGTCGCCATATTTATTACACCGTTTCGGACGTTGTACACTCCGGCATTCTTCAGGTGTTTGGAATGTCGAACTAAACCCTTTATTTAACTCACTGGGGTAGATTGTTCTATTTCCACGTGCTATGTCTAATGGATGTCAGTTATCAGTTATCTCCTGTTAATTCCCCTCTCCAAATTCTCCACCGCTTTAGCCGGATATTGAACTCACACTCTTTGGGTCCTGTCACTGGATCTAACCAACGCATTTATCCACTGTGCCATGTGTCCTTGAGGACTAGCAGTATAACCAGTCTTCGACCGGGTGTTTCATTACTCGGAATGTTTGCCGTTCAATTGGAGCGGTTTAAGTTTAAAGTCAGCCCCCCACCCGAAAATCAATATTAGTAACAACAATTGGGTGTGACTGAGGCACCTCCCCAAATGGGGAGGGTGTTAATTTGAATGCAGGGTGGCCCTGAAAAGCGACGTTTTTGCGTTCTCAATCTTGCAAGGAAGGAATCTCTTCCATGGACCGTCTTAAGAATAATAATATACGATAATTTTTATTTTTAATATAATTTTTTTTTTCATAATTCTAATAATCTTTTGCGTTAGATTTCAACTCTCTAAATTGATTGTATTGTGTTTTTTACTGACATTAAATTTTGCCTTTGATTTTTGCGCAAAGTGTAAAAAAATCATTTTTTCGATTTTTTACCTTCAAGTTTGTAATTTGTTCCAGCTAATTTGGATGCAAAACCGGTAATAAAGAATATCTCTATCAAACAAAAAAAAAATTAATTGAAATCGGATGAAAACTGTGGAAACGCATAAACAACATCCGATCAGATACACATACACACACACACATTTTGAAAATTTTAGATATAGATAATATTATTCTAATAATTTAAAGTATTTATTTTTATTAAAGTTTTTATGAAAGATATATATCTAAGAACAGGTAGTAAATAGTAAAATCGTTGATTAGAGTTATAATGAACAGGAAATAGTGGAGAGCCATTATCGCGGGCAATTTGGGCTCAAAACCGGCACTAAAGAATTATTTATCAACATGAAAACTATGGAAACGAATAGACAACATCCGACCACACACATACACGTACATACGCACACACAGATTTTGAGAATTATAGATATAGATGAACAATTTTTGATATAATGTTAACCATGAATATTAGTATAAATGAGACTCAACTGAGACAATATGATTTATATACATCAGCTTCCGAAAGTGCGAGGAATATTTACACGGGCTTTCGAAATATATCTTCATTGTCAGGAAATGCCAATTTCAAAGCTATTGCTCGTTATTGGCGTTCTAAGCTAATTGTACTGGATTTAACTCATAATCTAGCAACATTAGAAATGGAACAACTGTTCAACACATCCAATAAACCAGTCATAAGTCACTTCCTTGATCACAGTAAAGTATCAGAATCTGACCAGCGGTTTCAACATGATCTATGTTTATAAAGGTAATCAGAGTCGACAAGAAGGACAATGCACGCTATTTAACCGTACAAGCAAGTGAATCATTCCAAGTGTGTTTTTTTAATCTTGAAAAGCTGTTGGAACTTAGTTTTTTTTCTTATGACAAATTTACACACATCTCCTAGTAATAAAACATTATTAACGGACAAGAATAATTGCCAAAATATAAGGAATGTTTATTTCGATAACTCTAGCAATTTATATGATTGCCTCAGTCTGTACGTGTGTGGTCTGTATTAAATTATATTATGTAAATATTTGTTGTGCAAAAAATATTCGTAATAACCAATTAATATTTATATGAAAAATATATCCTATGTGTTTCAGCTTATAATAGATATACTTACTAAAAAAGGGGTAAATACTGCGTTTGGGGAATTCTTATTAACATTACATTCTATATATTTCACCATTGCTTTCATCCATTGATTTTGATATCTGTTATGCTCTTTCACTTTCAAGATTATGTGCAACATTCTTATAGATTCCCACGTATTTATTTTGCTTCAATATTGTTTTCTATTCTCACATACATCTCTTTTAATGATGAAACTCAAGTTTTCCGATTAATACCTGGAGAAGCTAGAGGCCTTTCCATTAATTTTATGTCTTTGAAAATTTTTGGGGCAAAAAGGGCTTATAATCAGTTTTGACGAATGTGGAAGATTCTTGCCATATACACATTTATCTTTAAAGGCATGCATATGCTTATTCACATAATGATTTCCCTAACTTTTAATACATAGATCTATACTATATAAAGATGAGTTCATAAATATATAGGCTAAATTATTGATGGATCCATTCAGTGAGGTATATAGATTTAAATCTCAAAGGAAACTACCCTTCATTTATACCAATGGAAATATATTTTTTTATACAGAGCTGACAACTTACATGTTTATTTGCACAACACGAATATCTATCTGGAAATTTATCACACATGCCAGTGTCTTCGTGCGTGTAAGTAACATACACACACACACACACAGATATATATATATATATATATATATATATATATATATATATATATATATATATATATATATATATATATCCGATTTGAGCAGAACGAAAGTAATATATGAATTCCAACGTTCAAAGCATTAATCCAAATGAGGGATCGATACCGATAGTGGAGCTATAATTATTTATTTGTTGTAATTTTATCATATAGACAAAACCATTTTACTCACTACAAAGATGCAACTTCGTTTCAGTGCATTTCAACTGCACTTTGACTGGTGAGAATCGAAAATGATTATGCATAATCATTTTAGATTCTCACTCTTCGAAGTGCACTTGAAAGGCACTGAAACGAAGTTGCATCTTTGTAGTGAATAAAATGGT
>OZ038495.1:29712377-29754877 GCA_964036315.1 Acanthosepion esculentum | reverse complement strand
CTGTAAGTAGGAGAGTTGATGGCGTAAGTGGAAGGTGGTATAGAAAGGGAAGGACAGAGATGTTATTGTTTGAAAGGGGAAGGAAAGACATGATCGTCTCTTTATTTATAAGAATGGTATAGGTCGTTGATTGTGCAATACTAAGTTTGTAGGAAGAGACAATATCATCAACAGTTGTTTTACTCTCAACTTTTCTTTTTCCATTACCAGTATCAGTGCTGGCTTTCTTTGGATCCATGACTAAGGACTAATAAAGAGAAAAAAGTCACAGTACAATGAAATCTGAAAAGAAAAGCACAGCACAATACACGAATGTCTACAAAAGGTCGATTTTGTTCGTGAACCGAGGCATTTTCATCTCGAATTTTCTGTTCTAAAACCGATTTCTTCCACATGCGAGGGGTTCGAGAACTGAAGCTGCTCTGTATATATATATATATATATATATATATATATATATATATATATATATATATATATATATATCACAGTCTTTACATCTTCATTTCTCAGTCTATCTCATTTGTATAGTTCATTAATATCTATCTCAGACTTTTCATATATCACTCTCTGTATTTCTGCACATGTTCACAGACACACGTATATATATATATATATATATATATATATATATATATATATATATATATATATATATATATATATATATATATATACGTGTGTAGCTCCTGAAATTAATTTCGGTTGAGCCCTCTGGTTTGGGGTGTGAATTTGTAAACAGTGACTATTTATGCTAATACGGCACGACTCTTCGACAGAATTGAGTCACTCTCAGTCACTGTGTGTTTATCCGAATCTAAAAATAAACACGCTAAAATTCACCTCCATCCCGTGCCGTACGCTGATGGCTTAACGGGTAGAGATTCCGACTGACGCAAAATCAGTCGGGTTTCGATCGTAGCTAGAGGCAACCGGACGTCTAGCCACACTGATGAGCTGTGAAACAGCGAAACAGTCTGTCTGTGGATGACAAGAATATATATATATATATATATATATATATATATATGGAGAGACATAGGTTTTTTTACAAATTTCATTAGTGGGTACCTCACAACAAAACAAGTGCAAAATTCATATAAACGTATGCCCATAAGGCCATCATCAGAGCAACTCATATAAAATATCAAAATGTTCTCTTTTTAATTCTACACACGCATGTACACGTCGGATAATTGACTGGCGGACCCTTTCAAATACTCCCATACGGTGTCGAATTGTTTCACAGAATCCCATGACACGTTAAAGCCTCTCTGCATTATTAATGTCGGCTTAATAAACACATTGTTTTTACATGGCTCCACAGATAAAAATCCAAAGAATTTATGTCGGGTGAGCAATCAGACCTTGGATCCTGTCCGCCCTTATCTATCCATCTTTCAAACCACAAACAATATGATTAAAATATGCTGGTGCCCCATCAGCCATGAACCACTTGCGTCTTCGTATTAGCAGCTTGCATATCATCTAGCAGCACTGGAAGTGTGTTCGTAATAAAAGCTCTGTAGACAGCTCCTGTACGACGTGCTGGGATAAATATATGGACCTACCAGACAGTCACCTACAATTGCAGCCCAGACACTAATCGTAAACTGATGCAGATGTCTAGCCTGTATTGTACCATGGGGATTCCGATTGATGCACAATTAATGACTGTGTAAATTTGTCGTTCCATCTCTTCCAAATGTTGCTTCATCCGTAAACAAGACTGAATAGATAAACAACGGATCGGCAGTTTGTGCAATGAACCATCGGGAGAAGTTCTCCCTGGGTGAGACTGAGAAAGCCTGCACACGTGGGAAATCATACGGATACAGAAGCTGCACTTGGAGTACACTCCATGGGGTTGACATATTTGGGCCACTTGACGTGTACTGATACGTGAATCGTCTCTGACAGCCTGTAGAATGTTTTCCGTGGGCAGGCGTACGAGCGGATTTCCGTCTTCCCCGATCCTTAATTTGTGGTGCCACCGATCCCGTCTCAACAATTCGACGATAAACAGTAGTAAAGTTTACATGACTCGTCTGCCTACGGTCTGGAAACGCACTTTGATACAACAGTGCAGCCTCGCGTTGGTTACTGTTTGCGCTGTCGTATGTAAAAATCATATCTGCTTGCTCACGATACGAATACCCTGACATTGTTAAACGAAACACGGCGCAATCTAACGTAAACTTCCTTTAAACTTAATAACTCAAAAATACAGGATTTGTGGACATATGTTTGAACGAAAGTATGCATCACAAGAAACAAACAAAGCAAGAAGGATGAGACAAATATCGGTAAAAGTTCTAACGTGGTGAGTGATCACAAGGAGAAAGACGCTGCTCACGTTAAAATGATACGGATACGCGAGCTGCTCTTGAAGTACCCTAAATGTGGAATTATGAGATGTACAGCATGCTAGGGCCGCTTGACGTGTGCTGATACATGGATCGTTTCCGACAGCCTGTTCTTCGTGGTTGGGCGTACGATCAGATTTCTGTTCTCCTCCATTCTTAGTTTGTTGTACCCCAGATCCGGTGTCAGCCATGCGACGATAAACAGCAGAAAAGGTCGGATGACTCTGCAGTCTTCGCAATCTGATATAGCCGTGCAGCGTCACGTTTATTATCATTCGGGCGACCGTATGTACAAATCATAGTTTCCTGCTTACGATATGAATGTCCTGGCATTGTTAAACTGAATAATTCACCGTTAACGCACTACTACACACGTTATACAGTGAAGACAGACTATACACAAATATACACGAATCACAAAAGTAACCTAGTCTAAAGAGCAACATAGTGCCATCTATTGTAAACTTACTTTAAAATTAATTACTCAAAAACGAAGAATTTCCGGACATATGTTTTTAGGGGCTTTTGTCCTAATTTTGTTGTGAGGAGCCCACTCCTAAGATTGTAAAAGTATTTCGGAGACACCATATACAGGGCCTCCATAAAGTTCGTGTGAACTTCATTTGTATTTGCGATAGAAATAATCTGTAAAAATGTTATAAAGTTTAATGTACCTAGTTTTAAGTATAGCTAAAATAACTAATTTGATTTCAGGCATTACTGTAAATGCGTTGGCAAATGTATTTCCGTGAACTGCAAAATCGTATTACCCTTTTTATTGCTAATGATGGAGGACACGTGGAAACTTAAATAAAATTCCAATAAAATCTTAAAAAATATAGATTTACTTCTTTCTAATCCTTTTTACATATTATTTCTATCGTAAATACAAATAAAGTTATAATTTTTTTAACGTGCACACGAACTTTATGGACACCCTATATATGTTTAGGAGAGGGTTCCAAAATCCCATAAAAACGTATGTCCGGAAATCCGGATATATATATATACATATATATATATATATATATATATATGTGTGTGTGTGTGTGTGTGTGTGTGTGTGTGTGTGTGTGAACATTGAATTCAACACTCAGAGGCGACAGGCTGTTTCATGCTGGAGGCAATCGTCAGGCGGCCTGACGATTGTACCCATCATGAACAACCTGTTGCCTCTGAGTGTTGAATTCAATGTTCATTTTTATATAAATATTTTCATACGCTCTCTGATATTGATCACTTTATACCATAAATGTAGCACACATTATAACTATATTTTTTGCATATATATATATATATATATATATATATATATATATGTGTGTGTGTGTGTGTGTGTGTGTGTGTGTGTGTGTGTGTGCGTGCGCACGCGCGTGTGTGTGTATTACTAGCTACAATAATGTGCCATTCTTGTCTGTGTCGCTGCATCTATGGGTAGGTACGTTAATTTGTTTTTTAACACGTTATACATTTTCCTTATAAGGAAGTTAATCCTTACTGAACGACTAACATTTCTGAGACACACTAGACAGAATTTAATGAATAATAAAATAGACATAATCCTGGTGGAGGGAAAATAGTAGAAATCTGAGTTTAATAATAAAACCCAAGTTAACGAAATATGTTATTATGATATTGAAGGGCTAAGGCAGAATTGTATCTAGGTCACTCTCAACAGGTTTGCATGGACATCTTGCAAATCTCGCAATTTATAATTGTGAAATAGAAGCTAGCTGTTTCTTTTTGCATCGATATCCTGATGAAATGAAACCTTATGAGTCAATCCTTAATCTATTCGAGCAGCAGAAAAACAGCGTGGACAGCTTCTATACGCCTTATTCCGTTAACGATCCGCTTGGCGTTGGGAAATCAAGCACAAACTATTCAAGCGAGCCAATCCTTCTCACATGATTTTACGTAAAGATGATGGAAATGGCTAATTCAATTTCTAACCCAGAAATCCATCTTCATCATCATCATCATCATCATCATCATTATTATTATTATTATTATTATTATTATTATTAATAATAATAATAATAATAATAATAATAATAATAATAATTGTTGTTGTTGTTATTATTATTGTTATTATTGTTACTACTACTACTACTACTACTACTACTATTAGATTCCAATTCCTTCAGTGGTGAGAATAATGTACATTTCACCCCTTTCCTCTCCATTCCAAACTTTTTGGCGTGGAAATCGGCCATCCCAGTTTTACTCACTTTGGTCAAAAGTCGTTGACTTAAAAAAATATTTTGCCAGTCCTAATGGACGAATCCAGTCTTTCTCTGAATGTGTTCGTTTTTAATTTAATATTCGTTTTTTTTTTCTTGATCCTCTCCAAGGTGTTCGTTTGTTTTTTTGTTTGAAAGTTTTATTTGTTTATACTAACCGTATTGACGCAGTGTTAATTTGCATCGGGTTCAAAGCATTTAACGTTGATTTTTCTTCCATTTTCTGACTACTGACTAGGGATCGTCTTACGCATTATATAAGGGTAGGTATTCGGACTTACACTATGTTAATATTATATTTCTATTATTTTTTATACCCCACCGAGGCATAGGTATGCATCTATATTTGTGCTGGTGCATCTATGAGCCTCAGCCGGGCCCTCCAGATCAGTTTTCTGAAAGAAACCCGTCCTTTGTAATAATTTATCTAGGAGTCATACCCCGATTTGTTCATTTTTTTTTCATTAGGAGTAGATAGGTTTTCCTATCCGTCGGTCCATAACCCTCCCTTCTCTTGAACAGAGGTACATGCTCATCCCTTATTTCCTTTTTAGAAAGAGGTTCCCCGTTCCTTTCATTTTCTCAGGCTTTAATAGTGGTGCTGTCATGAATTTCTAGTGATGTGTGGGGTTGGTTGCAACGTCTCTTCATGCTGAGCGTCCTTGGTTCCAATTTGTTCGGTTGCTGTTGCCGACTTGTACTTAGGAGCCTGAACACTTGCATAGCGTCTTGAGAGGCTGCTCTGATCAACAAGCTTGTAACATCGGGGATCTTGCAGTGCCGTGTCGCACATGGACGGGTATCCTTGTCTGCACCTCCGGTGTGCAACCTCGAAACCGCACTATGTTGTAGTCTGCGCCTGTTCCCTTCTGCACATTTTACTTTTGATGACCGACTGCTACTACTACCCTAGACCTTTTCCTTAGCAATGTAACATATTACTCTAAACAACCAAAGATATAAACCTAAACCAGCTCAACAAAGATCACCTAAAGCTTTTAACCTTTCCTTTTTCGTGGTATTCTTACCAACCTCTGAAGTGTGCAATCGTTCCTCTTCGAAAAGACCCCGGCCATCCTAGATCTCTGCGAAACTCTTTATTCATTCCTCTGATTTCCCGATTCCTGGCTACCATACTCGACTTAGAACGGACTTGCCAATCCACATACATGACCTGGGAGTTTATGCATGCAGACATCTCCCGCTAACTAGGAAACTCTCTCTTGTATCTCCAGTCCATTCGTGCATGTGTCTCCGTCTCTCTCTACTTAATTCAGTCAGATATCTCTTCTTTCACTAACGTTCTTCTTATTCTTAAGACTGTTGCGTGCTAGATAGTGTTTCCGATAATATAGTCAAGTCAATCTCTCTACACCCGTTTACAAACATATTCGTGTTCGGTGACTTTAATGCCCACCCTACCAGTTGGCTTAAACACTCTGTCACTGACCTCGCTGGCATCCTAACTCTTAACTTTTCAATCACTCAATCTCACACGCAAGTTGTTGACTTTCCTACGATTTTCTCCAGTAACCCTGAAGGAAACGCTTCTCTTCTCGATATCATTTTACTCCTATCACTGACTCTTGTCATGCTACGAAGCTCTGCCTTCTTGGAAATTCTAATCACGTGGTAGTGTCTGTAAACGTCGTCATCCGCTCCGCCACCAACCATGAAACTTCTGCGAAAAGAATCTCTTTCTGTTATCTACAAGCAGACTGGGACACGTTCCGTGATTTCCTTAGTGACATCCCTTGGAATGTAGTTTTTAATTGTCATGTTCAAAAATGCACGTCTAAGGTCTCCTTCTAGGTGAAAGCCGGCATCGATGCTTTCATTTCAGCAAGGAAATATCAAGTTAAACTGCGTTCATCTCCGTGATTCTCACATGCTTGCTCGGCCGCTATAGCCAACAGAAATCACATCTTCCGACTGTACAAGAGTGACATGTCTGATTGCAACAGATGTTTCTGCCTGTGCTCCTAACGTGTACAAGTCTGTCCTCAATGAAGCAAACTTACTGTTTACTGATAGAATGGAATAACGCATAGCATCTCGCAAGTTTGGTTCTAGAGATTATTCGCGGCTCTGCAAGAAAACAACTGCAAGTAATCAAACCTTCCTCTACTCAATCAATTCGAAGTCCTAACGTCTACAGCAGATAAGGCTGAATACTTTGCTCAGAAAGAATCATCCCGTTCAACACTCGACTGATCCGAAGTACACCCACCTGATCCCCTCCTGGAACTGAGACTCTGTTGAGTGATATGTTCGTAAAACCATCGCTGGTCTCTTGGATCATTTCTAAATTAGACTCCCATAAGACAAGTTGAAGTGACGGGATACCAGTCGTCGTCGTAAAGAAATATGCCCCCGTGTTCGCTCCAGTTATCTCCAAGCTGTACAATTATTGCCTCGCTGCTTCTTGCTTTCCAGCTTGTTGAAAGTCCTCCCCTGTAGTCCTTGTTTTTAAGAAATCTTGAGAATATTCTGACCCCTATAACTACCGCAATATCTGCTTCCTACCGCTTTACGGCAAAGTCTTCGAGGCTTTAATCAATGCGAAAGCCATTAAGATTTATACCTCTCACGATCTACTCTCTGCAAATAAATATGAATTCCGTTTTGTTCGCCCTACCGCTGATGTGCTTGCAGCCATATCTAAATATGTACATCAAGGTCTTGATAATAACGGCGAAGTTCGAGCTGCGACACTAGATATATCAAAGTTGTCTGACAGGGATTGGCATGCTGGTCTTCTACGTAAGCTTCAGGACAACGGTATTGCAGGACTTTTATTTGATTTAATCCAATTATTACTATCAAATCGTGAAATTAAGGTCGTTCTGAACGGACTCTCTTCCAGATCCTTTCATACGAACGCAGGTGTTACCAAGGCTCTATACTGAGTCCTACACTTATCTTCAGCAATGATCTTCCTGATCTCATCAGTTCCCAAGTACGCATCTATGCAACTGACGCTACCATTTGCTCATGTCTCAATAGTATGTCCGACAGCGCTGAAAGAGTTAACCTAGCCGCTGCTCTCGAAAAGGATCAACAGTCAGTGGTTAACTGGGACAGGAAATGGTTTGTGAATTTTAATGCCTCTAAAACGAAAGTGCTCTCATTTTACCACCGCAGAGAAACTTCTCTGCCCACTATCAGTATGTTTGATGCTCGACTCTGTGTGAGCGTCTCAGTGCGCCTTCTTGTTCTCACATTTTCAACTGACCTGAGGTGGAAAAACTATATTGAATCAATAGCTGCATCTACTACAAGGAAAGTTGCTTCATTGTGTCATGTCAAATGGGTTTTTCTCTCACCATCTTATATATCTGCAAATCTATCATTCGTCCGTACATTGAATGTTGTTGTCCTATCTGGTCTGGTGACACTACTGTTCATCTCGAGGTTCTCGACAAAATACAAAAAAGGATTTGCAATGTAATCGGTCCTGACTTGGCATCTCGGCTTCGGTCACTTTCTCGCAGACGTGAAGTGGCTTCCTTATACCTTTTCTATAAATATTTTGATGGCAACTGCGCCGACGACCTTTTCCCCCCTGGTGCCTCGACTACATGGATTTAAGCGCGCAACTAGATTAACATCTAAGTCTCATCCTTTTACAGTTGAAATAGTTCAATTGAACCGACACTTCTACTCCAACAGTTTCTTTTCTTGCTTTTCCCAGCAGTGAAACGCTTTTCCTCTTACTTGCTTCCTTCATAACTACAATCTGAAAAACTTTAAATGCAATGTCAATCGCCATCTTCTGTTGCCTTGATCTCCGTTGATCTTTTACCTTTTCTTTAATCCCCCTATACACAGTCTTTTCTCTCACTTCACTGTAACCGTCTAAATGCTAATGGTACTCTCGCTTTGCTTGCGGTGAAATGCTTAAATGGTAAAAAGTAGTGGTATGTTGTTATGGCAACGTTTCATTATTTGTTTGTTTGTTATTTTTACCTCCCATAACATCACTAACGTTACATGGACAAAGTTCTTTTTAGTGTGTGAGCAGTACTTATTAAGGCATTTGTTGTATTTCTCTTAAGCTGGTATTTCTAGGGTGTTTTTCAATGTATTGTTGTATTTCTTTTTTTGTCATTCCAAGCGCACGTACTATGACTGGTGCTATTCTTGTTTTCACTTTCCACATTTCTTCTATTTTGATTTACAGACATTTATACATCGATATTTTTTCAAATTCCTTGGTTTTCTCTTTTACAGTCCGCTGGTCAAGTCATATCAACTAATAGGTAATTTATTATTATTATTAGTAGTAGTAGTAGTAGTAGTAGTAGTAGTAGTATTAGTAGTAGTATCTTCTTTTCCTCTTTGTTTAATACATATGGTACGGAAAGTTAGTAATGACAGGCATTCTGTTGGCACAAATTCTGATTATAAATCATAAGTAGCATAAACTATGTTTGTATAAATTGTGTTTAATATTACTCTGCTGAATAGACGTACGGTTCCTCACAATGCGATTTTTAATCTCATGTGAACAGGGATGCCAGTGATTTTGTTTATGTTCTTGTCTGTATTTTCTTTCATCGTACAATCGTATTGTAGAATAATTACAGATTTAGTTGTAATTTCAAGGTGTCATATTTTCTCAGTTTCAATTTCGAGAACGTTATGTTTATTTATTTTGTGTTATTCTTTAGATATATTCTGTCATGGAACAGCCATACCTGTGAGAAGGTATCTTTCTTGTTTGTATTCTTTTATTGCTGACCATTAGCATTTACATGGTTGTAAAGTATAGTGACCTCATGACATTACATCAGGGTTTCAGATGATGCTCTTACCCTTTTTCAGTTTGTGGCCGACTTTATTATTGATATATTCTAATGAATATGCTGTTCAATTTTACCATATTGATCTCTGTGTTTTACTGCGGTCAGTATTGGATAGTCAGACACTAATTGGTCAATAGCCTCAATTATTATTATGACTGTTATTATTAGTAGTAGCATAAGTAATATTATAAATAACGTTGTTGTTGTTAAAAGTACTTTGGGATATTCCTTTAAATAAATACTCATCGTTATCTATTAGGATAATTTTGGTACGGAAAAAAACTGATGATGACTGAAGGTGGCGTCACCTTATAATTTCGGTAACAAACCTAAGTCTAAAGCAATCCTTCCATTGCCTGTAAATGTATTCCAATGTGAGTATTCAAGTGAATACTCCTTTCTCGCACCTAATCAGTGTCTTCAGAATTACGTCAATAATATTCTCAGGTTAAAAGCAATACAGTGAATATGGAAAATTTGACTAAGTCTTTGAGATCAAATTCATTTACGTTTTAGTGCTGCAATATAGCAGAAGTAATTAAAATTGAAATGGTCAATTCCCCAGAGAATCTAAGCAAGGGATCAAAGATGACAGATAATAGCAGTTAGATATTAATAGGTTTGTTCCTGATATAAAATATCCTCAGTTGTCTATGGACTTCTTTTTTATGTGTCATGTCCTTTCAGGATGTAGGCGATCATGGCTCTCCACCTGCCTCTATCTCATGCAGCTCTCAACAAGTTATTTCCCTCTGCTTCCTCCCTCGGGCCACCTTCTATCATCCACTTGCTTAAGTCCAGCAGGAATGTCACGCGTTGTTTTCCCTTGTCTTTCTTTCCCTCTATTCGACCCGTGAATATCAGATTATCCAGGCCTTCCTTCCTGTTTATATGTCCCAGAAATTTTAGCTGCCTCTTCCTGATGTTAAGTACACGCCTCCTCCTTGTTTTCGACCTCATCGTTGCTCACACACTCGGTCCATGATATCCTTAGCATCCTTCTGTAGAACCTCATTTCTGTCGTCTCGAGTCTCTTCATCTTTGAGGAAATCATCCATCATTCGCTGCCGTAAAGATGAACAGATGTCAAGTAAAAGTTCAGTGTTCTTTTCTTTGTTACCAAAGATATCCTTCTGTCTTGCAGATTCAAATATATGTATGGAAAGAAAAGATTAACGAGTCAAAAGCTAAATTCTTCAATTAAGAGAAATATTATCGCAAGTTAAATAATTCAAAATATATTAAGTTATAAATGTGGCTTCAAAAACATCATGTTTTAAAAGTTGATGCAGTAGTCCAGCGATCCCGAAACTTTTTTGCGCCTTCGTGTAAGACAATTTCCCAATGACTGGTAAGTGATGGTGTCTGTTACGCGCATAAAAAATAACTCAATAAACAAGACCCTGATAGTCAATAAAATTGTAATTTCTTTCATTCCTTCCACTACCAAATGATTCGCGGCCCGGTCCCTGTACGCGGCCCGGTATCTGTCCGCAGCCTGAAACCAGTCCACGGCCCGGTATCTGTCCGCAACCCGGAACCTGTCCATGGTCCGGTATCTATCCGCGGCCCGGAACCTGTCCATGGTTCGGTATCTGTCCGCGGCCCGGAACCTGTCCATGGCCCGGTATCTGTCCGCGGCCCGGAACCTGTCCATGGTCCGGTATCTGTCCGCGGCCCGGAACCTGTCCATGGCCCGGTATCTGTCCGCGGCCCGGAACCTGTCCATGGTCCGGTATCTGTCCGCGGCCCGGAACCTGTCCATGGCCCGGTATCTGTCCGCAACCCGGAACCTGTCCACGGCCCGGTATCTATCCGCGGCCCGGAACTTGTCCATGGCCCGGTATCTGTCCGCGGCCCGGAACCTGTCCATGGTCCGGTATCTATCCGCGGCCCAGTTGTTGGGGGTTGTTGCCGGAGATCATATCTGGTATAACAGCTTAATCTTCCTCTTCCTTGACTCTCCCAACTGTTCTCTTTTTGACGCTCTACCGTCCATCTCCTTTGTCCTTCTTCAACCATCACTCACTTTTACCGATTGCTTCTTTTGCCTTTTGAATATCATATGAGTGTTAAATCCTTTCATGATTGCGATGGTCTTTGAAAGATTTTTCAGCCTCATCCAGAAAGAAATGATATATCTGAACGTTTTTATGTGGCAACACGCTACCACTTCTTATAAAAGTAGAAAAAATTAATTCAGATTTCTGTCTTAATTTCAGGTGCAGGTGATGCCCATACAAAGGCATGAGACGTGCGACAAATCTAAAAAATGGACAAAACAGAAAACCCGAGATGTCATAAAGTATCTACAAAAGTAAGTTATGACACCGAAGGAAATCCACAAAGATATAGCACTGACATTTTCTGAAGACTCCCCTTCTTATTCAACTGCAAAAAAACTCTTTGCGTAATTCAAACGGGACACGGAAAACACTGAAGATGGCCTTCGGTCAGGTCGTCCAAAAACCACACCATGAACAAGTTGATGTCATTTACCGTAAGGTTTCGCATGAAAGGCCTCTTAATTTCCATCAGATAGCTAAGCCCATAGTAATCCATTCTGGTTCGGTTCATACTGTTTTAATTGAGATCTTGGAGACGAGCAAGCAGTTTGCAATATGTGTCCCAAGAATGCTGACACCAGAGCAAAAAACTGAAAATCGCTGACATTTCTAGGACACTTCTGATTCGATTCCAGGCTGACTGTGAGAGTTTCCATCGTGTTCACTACTTCGAACCTGAATAAAAGATTCAAAGCACACAGTGAAAACTCTCGTTCTATACCCCGATGAATTTCAAACAGGCGGAATCTGTTGGCTAGGTGATGGCTTCTCTTTTTTGGATTCTAAAAGTGATAGACTACTTGGAAGAGGGAAAACTATTAGTGGACAGTACTTTGTATCAGAATTAAGACAACTAAATAAGTAATCAAGTCGAAACGCAAAGTGAACCTGAAGGTAGGCGTGCTCTTGCTCCAGGATAACGCGTCTGTTCACGCTGCTCAGGTTGCAGTAGGTGAAGCAGCCAACTGTCGCTTTGAATTGCTACCCTATCCAACGTACTCACCAGATTTAGCGCCATCTGAATTCTTGTTCCCTAAACATAATTCCCAACTGCGTGGTCGCCATTTTAGAAACGATGATGTGATCACATGTGCTATGAAAGAGTTTTTTGGGGGAAGAGGACACAACCTTCTTTCGTGATGGGATTGCAATATTTAGGCCTCGATAAACGAAATGAACTGATGTCAAGGAGGGTTATATTGAAAAATAATGAGAAAGTGTCTAGTTTCTCTAGATGAGGCTCATGACTTTTTGAACGACCCTCATATATGTCACAGAAATGTTGGTCTTTTTCTGATTCTAAGTACAGTTTTCCTTGAATATCCTATTTCCCATAAGCCTCCTCCATACTCATATGTTCCGTTATCTAAATCTTTACCGGTAAAACAACATATCTATCACTTCAACCATATTCTACATCTGCGATGGGATTGTCTTGCTGTTAATTCTGTATAGGCGAGTAAATATGACTTGCGGTTTATTTTCCGACCTGTTCACTGTTTGTTTCTGAAAGACAATGTTCAATATTCCGATGTTAATTCAGATATCTGTGTCATATTTTCTATCGATTGTTATTACATTGTTCTTTATCTTGGACTAATTCTGCTATGAAATCTATCAGGAGGAAATCCTAAAGGTAGTTTTAGTTATGCTGTTAATTTAATTTACTGTTCAATGTTGTTCGAAACCGAGGTCTTCTGATATTTAACCGCTGTTATATATTTCATAAATGATTCCAGTAAGCATCATCATAGTCAAACCGTTCGAGTGTATAATTGTTACTATCACATCCTGTGTGGTTCATTCTGTTCGTTTCAATGCCGAACTTCCGTCAAATGTCGATCTTCCCTCCGTTTTCTATACTACAGGTCCTTCCATTTTTTTATGTATTGTAGTCGTCTCTCCTATTTTGTCATAAAAATTATCTGATGTATTCTTTATAGTATCGTTTTAATGTCTATTACGGATTTAATGCATACAGCGAGCCAATTCTGAGAGAATTGGAAATTCTACCAGGATTCAGCATTGGCGGCCACAATCTTAACAGCATAAGATATGCAGATGACATAACAGACACGGAAAAGAAATTAGAACATCTGCTGCAGAATGTAGCGAAGAAGAAGAAAGGACTAAGCATAAGCTACAAGACAGACTGTATGGTCATCAGTAAAATGATGAACCCGGAATTCGATTTTCAGGACGGGGACACGAAAATCAAACAGGTGCTGAAGTTTAAATATCTGGAAATTGTTTTGACAAAAGGACGGTAAGTGCGAAGCTGAGATCCGAAGACGTATTGTGATGGCCAAACGAACATTCCAAAAGCTGTGCAGAGTATTGCGAGACAGGAGGATTTCTTTGGTAACAAAGAAAAGACTACTGAGCTGCTACGTGACATCTGTCCTCCTTTACGACAGAAAATGTTGGACGGTCTCCTCAAAGATGAGACTCGAGGCAACAGAGATATGGTTCTAAAGAAGGATGCTAAGGATATCATGGACCGAGCGTGTGAGCAACGATGAGGTTTTGGAGATGATGCAAACAAAGAGGAAGCTTATACTTAACATCAGGAAGAGGTAGATGAAGTTTCTGGGACACGTAATGAGAAAGGAGGGCATGGAGAATCTCTCACAGGTCGAATAGAGACAATGGAAGGAACGCATGACATACATGGCGGGCTTACGTAAGTGCATGACAGAAAGTGATCTGGGAGTGGTGACAGAGAGACGAAACCTTTTGAGAGCCACAAGGGATAGAGGGAAGTGAGATCCATGATCGCCAACGTTCTGAAGGGAGAGGGCACATAAAAAGAAATATGTTTTATTTTGTCTACATAGCTGCTACTTCTATATCGTTTAGTGTTTATATGTTTGCACACTTCTCTCTGAGACATTCATCTATTACTCATTTGCTGCGATTTCTGCTGCTTCTTTACAGGCGATATTCTCTGCAATTCGTTCGCTTTTTCTGGCATGTCTTTTTCATTAGTGTTATGGTCCAGGTTAGGACCAAGGAAGAACAACACGAACACAAGAGTAGAAATAACGAAGATATATTACACGGAAGATGTGAAAGATGTTAGTGTAGCTGTCAGTCTGGTTTGGAGTGAACTACTATCGGCTCGACTCGATTTGTCCCTCTCTTTTGACAGGCTTAGTATACATATTGTTAGAAAGAGATCATTCTGTAGTTATAGTTAAGGACCCATAACAATTAGTTCACGAATTTTTCCTGTCATCCACGCCTTTTTTTTAACTATTTTGCGGATGTCATTAGTGCTTCTTTAAAAATTACACGTTTTGATTTAACGACCTCTTCTAAACTTAGATATTTGTTCTTAATTATAACAAAATATGTTTACCTCCAAAGTGAGTTATTATGGAGTCTGATGAAGTTTGGTCATTTCTTTAGGTCTCTTTAAATTCCTTAACTGTATCCTTAGATTTGCATATGATTCGTGGTGGCTGCTCCAACATTCGGCACATCGGTGTGCTTTTAATTTTAAATCGCGGAAATATTTTACTGTAATTGCATTTTAGACTGATATATAAAACTTTACGCTGGGGTAATGGATAGCGGATTGGGGAATCGGAAGGCCGAGTTCGAATTCCAGTGAAATCCATTACATTCACTTACGTGCTAATAGCCTTGGGAAAGGTATGAATCATCTACTTTTACCCCGGTAATAGGTAAATACCAGGACAGACCGGGTTGCCTTGGAAATAAATGGCAACTTACTGCGGGAAACAAAATCTGCCTTATCGAAAGTTACATGAACTCCTAAGCGTGTATCACGCATGGCACATAACTGACTGATATATATTTGTATAAAATCAACTGTGTTTTTAATCATTTTATCCCGAAAGAAGAACATAATTCCACTAAGGTGCAAAGGGAGATTTAGTGAGAGAAAGAAAATGAGAAGACCCTAGTGAGGAGAAGGGACGAAAATAACAATTAAAAACCGGTTTTAGAAAGATAGTAAATAAAGATTGGCGTTGCATTTAAAGTTTTAATATTGTAAAAGCCAGGGAAGCAAGAAATCAGGACGAGAGATTCACAGATAAGAAGTGCGAGAAAATAAATTATTAGAACAGAACTGGGGGATTGCATCTAACTCGTTCAACAGTAAAACAATGAGACCTAACTGCCAGTCTAGTAGCGCATTTCAATGTATGCAGTCGAGGTACTAAGTAGAACAGCTCTGCAGAACAATTGTGAAAATATTTGTAGAAAAACTGAGGGAAGTCGCATCACTTCTGTGAGAATGTGTCTGAAGTCGAGATGTCAGGTAAGAGCCTTCTTTGAATTTTGTCGCGAATGTCGAGATATACAGTAGGAGCACTAGACCAAATATAGCAAAAGTATTCAATCCACCAACTAATGTATGTTCGAAAATCTAAATTAGTATATATATATATATATATATATATATATATATATATATATATATACACACATATACATATATTTATATATACTAATTTATATATATATATGTGTGTGTGTGTATGTATATATATATATATATATATATATATATACTAATTTATATATATATATATATATATATATATATATATATATATATATATATATATGAGTATATATAAATTAGTGTGTGTATATATGATGAAAAATATGGAAAAGACAAAGCAAAATCCGAATATGCAAGTTTACTGTTTTAATTCTGTTTTACTGTCGACGTCAGACGTTTCGGTCTTGTAGACCATCTTCAGGACATGGTTATTAGAAACATATTTATATTTAAGTCAACCTGAAAGACGATAGACACAAGACTAGTCAGAAACAGAAAAACTGAAATTCTAAAGTCAGCGTTCCCTTTTTTGGTTTCGGTCACGTTGGCGTCGCGCGGGCGATGCTGCGAAAACGCGCTCCCAAGAAAGAGACTTTATCTTAAGTGGAAAAGAGGAATTCTATTTGAATATAGAGTTTATCAGTACGTTTGTCAAGCATTAATCTTGCCAGGAACGGGGAGATGTTAAAGAAGCCGGGTCTAGTATTTACCGTACGTGAAGTGGATATTATGCCTGTCTCATAAATCCGTCTAAGGTTTTTATTATGGATATATTTTAAAATCTTCACAGAGTCGAAATCGAAATTATGATCAGTTACATATATATATGTGTGTGTCTGTTTGTGTGTGTACTAATTTAGATTTTCGAACATACATTCGTTGGTGGATTGAATACTCTTGCTATATCTGGTCTAGTTCTGCTATATATCTCGACATTTATATATATATATATAGATAGATAGATAGATAGATAGAAAGTTATTAAAATATTCAGAATTTCATTCTTTGAGGGCAATATTAATTTGTCTGAAATATATATAGGAATCAACACGAATATGTTTTATCTCAGTTATTATTATTATTATTTTTATTATTATTATTATTATTATTATTATTATTATTATTATTATTTGCAGCTGATAAGGTTTATCTTCTCAAATACGCTTTTCGACTTTCAACCAATGCAAACATAGTTATAGATCTCGTGACGGTTTTTATCTGTTCATTAATAAGAGTTAGTCTCGTTATTAGAAGCTAAAACACGAGTTTAGTTCTCACCTGTTAATAATTATTGCAGGTGTTCTGATAGAATTATAGCCAAACAGGTAAATTTTCAATATCCAGTTAATTAGCTCATTTCCTTGAAGATGAAGTTTTAAAAAGCGTTTACAGAAGCAATAACATAGCAAATTCAATCGAGCTTTTCGAGAAAGACAAAATATTTACCTTAGATCTGTAAAACCGCCACACACACCCACGTACACGCATATACATCCACCTTTCTATCTCTCTCTCTCTCTCACTCTCTCTCTCTCTATATATATATATATATACGGGTATCAGAGATAAATTGTTCAAATCGTGTAACAGCAACATCTTCAAGTCTTTAGATTAAGCTTTGCACCGTTCCATCTTAGACACGATTAAAGATATATTGCTGTAATTTTCCGAGGACTTTATAACAGTATCTGTCTATATAATGTAAATAGTGAACAATAAAAATGTATTTAGCTCTAAGATGAAATGATGATCCCTCTTCTTGTTGTGACCTTCTGATCCATTTGTCCCCTCTACGCTTAACTCTTTTAAAAACTTATTCCCCGTTCTCTCAATGGTTCTTCAATGGATTTGTTGATGGAGGCCAGAGTGTGAATGTTGGTGCCATTACTGAAGGCTTGAATGATTTCTTCATCTTACCATTGCTCATTTAGGAAGACGTTGTGGGGATGACCCAAAATGATTTTAACCTGTTCTTTGTCTAGCTGAATAGCTCAAATGTTTTTCAGTGATTCTTACGACTAATGTTGGCAAGATGGTTAACCATCTTAACAAGATGTTAAAATAAATTCAATTAGTTTGATGTTATTTTAGATATTAAACATTTCGTCGGATGGACAATTATCCCCTGCTGTTACAAGGTTTGAACAATTTTGCTGTTACACTTGGTATATATATATTGCTGGTTCTTTTTCCGGGTGGAAAAGCCTTTTGGGCGGAAAGGTTTTTGTCATAAAAGAGCTCGATATCAAATGTTAGGATAAAGCGTTAATAGAATTAATTTGGTGAAGTGTATCTCTTAGCTGACTGGTGTTCAGTCATGTCTACTACGTAGTTTCGTGCGCACAAGATAACATGTTCACTGTTCAGGGCTGGCTTTTTAACTCTGCTGTTATTACTCAATTTTGCCGTATTTATATGCGGTTTGGTGTAATTTAATATCTTATATAGGTGTGAGGTTTTTTTTGTTTTTTTACTTAATGGGTGTTATTATTGTGTAAGTGATATGTTTTTGTGCTTTATTTTCATTAGTCGGACTATTGTTGTACGCTCCGGCCTTCTTCAGGTGGTTGGAATTTCGAACCGAACCCTTTATTTCGATCACTGGGGTAGACTGTTCTAGTTCCACGAGCCATGTTTGATGGATGTCAGTTATCAGTTATATCCTGCTAATTTTCCCTCTGAAAGTTCTCCACTACCTGGACCGGGTATTGAACTCACACTCTTTGGGTCTGTCACTGGATCTAACCAACGCCTTTATCCACTGTGCCATGTGTGCTTGTTTGCTTTATATTGTCGTGACCTCTTTTTGACCGTATTTTACTTAATTGCCTTATGTGAGATTAGATCATTTTACAATGTTGTCTTGACCCACTTTATTGCGTCTGTGTATGTGTGTATGTATTTGTCCGTGTGTTTTAGTGTTTCTGTTTGTCTATGTGTATACTTTATCTGGTTTTAATTTGTGTGCGATTATGTGTATATTTGTTGGTCTCCGTTTACATTGGTATTTACTTAACAAAGTAGATATTTATTTGAATGTCTACATTTCCTCATTATTTCTTTTTTTCTTGTTTAATAGTTTGTTTTGGTTTTTGAAGTAACTATTGCTAATTCTCGTTTACGCATAGTTTGCAATTTCTGATATTGTTGTTATGTGAAGATGCACTTTTTTAATAATTTCCCATTTGATACTTATAGTGATTACATTCACTTTTTCACTCTATACGTATGCTGAATGTGCTGTGTTGTTTTTGTATTCTTCTGTTTTAAAAGATGTTTTATGGTTGTTGACTCTTTCTTTGAAGTTTTTTCTGTGGCTACTATGTAGGTTTTTTCGTCTGTGCTGGTGTTTTTTTTCGGTGGCTTATTATATTATTGTTGAGTCTTGACTCAAGGTTGAATCTCGCCTAATGCATGGAATAATAATGCAACACAAAATGTACTTAGAACAAGAATGTATTATAACAAGAAAGTGTACACAATAAGTACTTATAGTATTTCTGTATATTTCTGGGAAGACGTTCCTGGAGAATGTGTTGACTAGTCGCAGTCGATCAGAGTCTCTAGTTGGATCTCGTGATTCCTTTCTCTCGTCTTCCGGTACCAACCATTATTTATATAGTTGATAGTCACCTATGCAGATTAGGTGGATCCTACACAACAATTATATTCTCGGTTAGACATTTATTATTAAGTGGACAGTTGCCTTTGTTACAACAGTTGCAATTTTGGTGTTATTTTGTTGCTGTGCATTTTTTTATTGTCATTGTCTTTTTTATTGCATTTCTTTAACATTTTCTCCATGTTTTTTCATGTAGTTATAACGAATTTTGACTGTGTTCAAACAAATCCTTGGTTTTGTAGAGACACTAGACGTGTTCACTATCGACAATATGCCAGACATTGTTGTACAGTGTATACCTTCAGGAGAGCTAGGATGCACATATTACAATGAAATGATCAGTCAAATTTTAGGCCAGCTAATACTGGGTCACGTGTGTGTGAAACAGCATAGTGAAAGATGTACTGAAACCATCAGTATAGAGTGCTTGAGAATTATCTCCAGTATGTTGATGTTGGTGGTAATTTTCATCTTTAGGCTTTACTAGAAGTAAAGCAGAAGGATAGTGACCTCTTGACACACGATAAGAAGAATGATCCTCATAGGTTCACTGGCCAAACTGAAGAAGATTGCTAACTTCGATTCGCTGAGTTTGAAATTTATATTTCCTTTATCAAATTACACGTTGCCACGTTAATGCGCTTGATGCAACCAAGGAAGAAATCAGATAAAATTCGGTCTATATCGGGCAAAATTATCACTTCTCATTTATACTTCTCTAAAATGATTTTCATAAATACCTTGTAAATTCTGTCTATATAAGAGGGTGTTGGTGTTTCATGCCGACCCCAAAATATCCAAAAATCAGAACAAATTTTCACATGTTAAGAAGCGCTACGTGATTGGATCAAGTAACTTTCAGTATTTTAAATATCTTTGTTTATTATCTGTGATACCATTTTAACTTTGTTACAATTCACAAAATCTTGCACTCATTATCTAATATCTTTACAGTGTATTTTCCCCTATTGAGGTGATATCGTCTTTATAGACAATTGTATTCTTTATAGAATTGAAATAAATATTAATAGTTACATAATTATATATATTTACAAAATCGTTTACAATCCCCGAGATACATCAGAAAATCTCCCACAATTTCTTATATTAATGTCTAAAAAATAACTAAAATACATTTTAATAGAAATGTCTAATAAAAAGAAATTAATAAAACAGACATATGATGAAAATCTAATTGTTTATTTATCGTATAGATAAAGGCTTTCATGTGAACAATTTATCAACATTTCTGAAGATATTATCACAGATCATGGAGTATTGCTGCCATTTATGGTCTGGGGCCCCTGCGTGTTGCCTCAGGGTTCTTGATAAGATCCAGAGACGGATATGCAATGTGATTGGCCCTGATCTGTCATCTCGTCTGCAGTCGCTCTCTCACAGACGCGATGTTGCATCGCTCTGCCTTTTCTACAAGTACTTCCACGGTAATTGCTCTGAGGAGTTGCTTTCGCTTGTCCCTAAGCCTCGTGAATTTAAGCATCCTACGAGGCTGGCATCCCGTTCCCACCCCTTCACCGTTGAAACTGTTAGATGTAGACGTCTTTTCTACTCCAATAGCTTCATGTCTCGCACATCTCGCCTATGGAATTCCCTTCCCTATTTCTGTTTCCCTGACAAATACAATCTCCAACGGTTTAAGTGTAGCGTCAATCGTCATCTCCAATTGCCTTGATCTATCCACTTCCTGACATCTCTCATTCCTATCTGCTCTCGCTCTATATCTCCCGTAACCCCTCTGCCTCGATCGACCCTCCGTCCTTCTCTTTCTCCACATCCCTTCCTTTACCACTCCTATCTGCTCTTCCTCCAACCCTTCTGTAACCCCATGCGTGATAGTGGCCACCGGCCTTGCTTGGGGTGATACGTTTAAAAAAAAAAAAAAAAAAAAAAGATAATAAAAATATACCATAGTTTACTTACTACAGAGAAATGGCTGCTCTCGAAATGAAGCAATAATGACGGTTTTATATATGAGAGACAGCATTATCGTTCATTAAACAAGAATGAATATATTTTTTATTAATTTCTACTGTTCTTACACTTAGCCTACCATATATTTGCGTCATTTTATCTCGCACACGTCACACACACACACGCACACACACACATACACACACACTCATATATATATATATATATATATATATATATATATATATATATATATATATATCAGTGAATATTTGGGCAGCAAGCTTTCTTTTTTAAACATCTTTCATTAAATACCAGTTTCACTTTCCAGTACAGTTCACAAATCATTTACCTATTGCGGGCATACTACCACCTCCTTGAGTAGACGCCTCACGTGTCACTTATGAGATCAAATTTCTATAAATAAAAGTTTATAAATACACAATTTGCAAGAAGCTTTATGAAATCTTCTGGTCGAATCACTAAAATTCTATATAAATCACATTATTGGAAACATCTCTCTATTAGACTTCCCTCTCCTTCTATAAACCTCACCTTTTTTTAATAGAGGAAAAGGGGTGTTAAATTATTTCTTTTTTTTAAATAGAAAGACGCTAACGCGAATTTTCGCCGTGCACAACACACGAAGGCGCGGAACAAAACAACACAAAAATAAAATACAAATTAAAGCAGTCAAATCATGAGGAACATCAAGAACACCAAAAACAACCCGACTTGAAAATGGCTAAGAAGTGGCCGAAAGCGCTTATCACAGTTAATATTATAGAAATTTTCTATACATTCTTACTTATACAAAAGGGAATAACGTAAGGATGTTGGAAAAACTAAGTAAAAAATTAATTAAATCCTTCTTGTCTGCTGTTTTTAATGATATATATATATATATATATATATATATATATATATATATATATATATATATATATATATATATATATATATATATATATATATTGTTGTGGGGTAGACCCCTTTTACACAAAATGGACTCGTATACTGATAGAGAGAGAATACCTGCAGGTTGAGATACGTTGAGTCAGGGTGAGAGATACGGAGACAGTACACAGGGTGTTCACAGAGGGTTATACGAGAGTCCAGAGAGAGAGAGAGATAATTACGGCTTCACTTACAGAGACTTGTGCATATACTTTCTACTAACCCGCATTCCGGGACTACTGATCTTCACTTCAAGGCTGTATTCTTACGTTTAATACACTTATTTTCTCAATTACTGGCGTTGTTTATTTATTTGTGCAGGATTCCATTCCTTCAATCCACAATATATATATATATATATATATATATATATATGTATATATATATATATATATATATATATATATATATATATATATATATATATATATATATAAAGTGAACATAGATGTCAACACTTAGAGGCGACAGTCTGTTTCATGCTAGATGCAATGGTCAGGCCACGAGTGCTGTTACTTTTCTCGACTATTTATATATACGGATCAGTGGTGCATTGTGTGTAGTCTATTTTGGCGGTTATTTTACCGGAAGTCGTTTATTTATTTATTTGTGTCAAATTATTTTGACACAAATAATTAAACAAGCAAAATTATATTATTAAACAAGCAAAATAATTTCATTCATCCCTGCCGTGCGCCGACGTCTTAGTGGTGAGACTTCCCGACTGACGTTACTTCAATCTGGTTTCGATCCTAGCAACCGGACGTCTAAAGTGCTCAATATCAGAGATAGAGCGTGTGTAAATATAAAAGTGAACATAGAAGTCAACACTTAGAGGCGACAGTCTGATTCAATGTTTCGTGGCCTGACGATTGCATCTAGCCGGAATCTGACTGTCGCCTCTAAGTGTTGACTTCTATGTTCACTTTTATATATATATATATATATATATATATATATATATAAATATATATATATATATATATATGTGTGTGTGTGTGTGTGTGTGTGTGTGTGTGTTTGTGTGTGTGTTTTTCATCCTTAATGTAATCTGTTTAAATATTATAAATCTAATTACACAATGAATCTAACATTTCATGAAGACTCTGTATTCCTGGGTTTGTTGTTTAAATAATAGAATCTCTGAATTCAAATATAAAGTCTTCCATACTTCGAGTCTGCTACCAGGTTATTAATGTGTCTATTACTTTTTGGAAGCCGGAAGAATAGAGGGGGAATGCTAACTTCAAATCAAAAATTATCTCACTCAGCCCGGTTAAATTTCGTGTTTCTGCCAATTACATTTCAAATAAAAAGAAAAAAAAAGGCTCCCTCATTATTATTCATTTTGACAAGTATTTACTTTTATTTTGATTTTCACCGTTGCGTTTTATGGCATTGTGACATTTGGGAGGCGTAAAATGTCCTTGATGAATTACATCGGCATCTGACGATAGCATTATTCTTGGGTGTCTCATTTATTCCTTATTATTTTTATGAATATATTTTTATGAAAATTTGTGGCCATGAAATTGACCACTCATTTAGAAATTTGAATTGCTGATGGCAATTTTATTGGATCACGATTTGTGTTCCATACATGAAGTGTCGGTTCGCTTTCTCTTCAATAACTGAAATATAATTTCTCTCTGAATAACTTAAGTGAATTTTTATTATTGATTGTTTTAAATCAATTGAGTGATTTAAAAAAAAACACGAAATTACAGTACGTCAACAAAGTAATGCTGAGTTACAAATTTACGAAGAACAATATACCTGTTCTAATAAACGTAACACATGTATCATAGCCAAATGCGTGCGATATGGTAAAATTCTTTTGCTAAAACAGTACCTAACCTTCCAGGTTGAGTCTAGGTAGAGATAACTTCAAGTCACTTTCACCTGTTCCCTCCAATGGACACCGACTCATAGTGTTCTAAAATATTCTTCACACTGAAAAAATATCATCACCTCTACACACGGCCACGATGCTCTCCTATTTCTCCCGCTCATGAATAGATATGCATAGGGCATCAGATAATAGGGTACATACCTATCTAGTTAAGACCAGGCAACTGACAAGTAAATGTGTGTAACTAAATGGAACATTTACTATAATTTATCAAAACCCAATAAAAAGATGTTAATACTACCAATCAGTTAAACTCATGACCGTAGTAGCTGGTGTTGGAGCTGGTCTTTTCTTACTATTATTGTTATTATTATCATTTCTGAATGTTATGATTCCTGCCTTGTATCCTGTCGAACCGGGTCCAAACTATGGTCCTTAGGCCTAATAGGAGAATTGTCATTTAATCGATAGCCCTTTTCTTAGTAAATTGGATGTTTCTAGTAGGGCGATCTTTTGGGCAACTTGTATATATATATGTTACAAGGGACACTGTCAGTAAAATTGTCCATTCATAATCTCACGAGGTCCAGTGCTCCGATTACTATTGGTACATTTTTATTATTATTATTATTATTATTATTATTATTATTATTATTATTATTATTATTATTATTATTATTTCCTTTGATTTCTGGTGTGTACACATTTCTTTCCGGGTCCCGCCCAAAGACCTATGGCATCATGACGTTTTCGACCTGCCAATTACCAAAAAAAAAAGAAAAAACAAATTAAAAAAAAACAAACAAAAAACAACATATTTTACATAGACAAAAATCTTCGTAAGGTGTGGGTTGTACTCGTGAAAACAATTTTTCCAGGAATCCCTTCAGTTAGTCTACTAGAATCTTTTCCAAACATTCCGAGGGCTCCAACTACAAAAGAGATTGTTGATGTTCCCATGTCTCACATTTTTGAGATTTCGATTTCAAGCTCCTTGCATTTTGATAGCTTTTTGATTATTATTATTATTATTATTATTATTATTATTATTATTATTATTATTATTGATAACATTTTCTAGTTTTATATATTTGGCCAGGCGAAGATGGTTATATCTCTGGCCATATACACAGCTTAGAGGCGCAATACTTTCCTTATCACATGAGCCGTGCTGCCCCCTGCGAACTGCCAATGATCTCATGTGTCCCCTATTTATTTTGCGAAGTAGAAGTATTTTTGGAAATTGAACTGAATTATCACCCAAAAACTAGAAATCCCAAGTTATTGCTTGGTACATTTTTCCAGTTTGCCCTTCTAGATGTTGTTATCTCTGTATTTTCGCCTGTTCCGCATTATTATCGTTGCAGATAGTGATTTTTGTTGCTGCACGCTCTTCTTTATTCGAATTTCTATTCTCATTTTGGTTTTCATTGTCGCAGTTTTGCAGCTGTTGTATTGTTATATAGGAATAATAAAGTATCGCTGCCGATACTTGAGTTTGAACATAGATCGCCAGTGTGAAAACACAGGCGATCCCATTATTGAATTAAGTAGACCACGTGCCCATAAAGGAAACGCATATATGGCAGGCAGCGTGTGTCTAATTGATCACTATTTCTATTCTATCCTCTGTTACTCTACGGTGTCGAGATTCCCAATCATTAAGTAGACAATCTTTAAGTAGACAATATTTAAGTAGACCACGTGACCATAGAGGAAATGCATATATAGGAAGTCGCGTGCCTAATTGATCTTTTATTCTAGTATATCCTCTATATTTTACAGTGTAGAGATTCCCAATGTCCCCAGTTTTATTATTTCCCCTGTTTTCATCTCGGCTGGGTCAGCCTTTGATTTTTCCCATTCCGTTAATTATTTTCCCCTCCCCATTCCATGAATGAGTGTGCTTCTTGATTCTGTCTATCGACAGAATCTTATCGACTCTTATTATTTTGTGGGTGGGTCCTACTAACATTTGTTTATTTTTAGTGTTATCTTTGTGTTACATTTTTAGTTTGTTATCCGGGTTCACCCCACCACCCAATAATTTCATGTATCATAAAATTTTTATATATTTTTGCAAATTATAAACTTTGAATTTTTTATGTCATGGGGTTTGTAGTAGATCGCCTTTAAATATGCGGCTTTGCGGTATGTGCAGGGTTGAGAGGGGATGAATGGGTTCTTGTGGTGAATGTTTAATTGTAATTAATAAATAGGTCGGTATTCGGATTAACTATGACTAGGATACCTAAGGAAGACCAGCAGACTTCTTCCCCCTTCAGCCATGTGCCACAATTTTGAAAATATTACAAAATAAATATCTCCTCTGTACTATACGGATCGCTATTTTTCCTCTATCACTCTATCAAAATTTGGTTTTGTGGATCGGTTTTTAATTGTCCATTTAAGACATAAGTTTGCATGTTTAATTGTCCATTTAAGCTATACGTCTACATATTTTTAAGGGTCCTTTTAAGACATACGTTTAGATTTTTTTAATTGTCCATTAAAGACATACGGTTAGATTTTTTAATTTACCGTTTAAGACATACGTTTAGATTTTATAATTGTCCATTTAAGACATACGTTTAGTTTTTTAATTGTCCATTTACGACATAGGTTTATATTTTTAATTGTCCATTAAAGACATACGGTTAGATTTTCTAATTGTCTGTTTAAGACATACGTTTAAATCTTTTAGTCAATTTCTAAGTCTTTTTATTTTATTTTTCCAAAATTTCACCTCAATCAATGCTCGAGAGGTATTCGAATTTACATTAAAAAGGCAATTATGAATGAAGTTTGATATTAATAGAATTTGGTATGAGGATAAAGAGCATGACCTTTAACATCAAGATGTTAGAGTAGAAGCATTAAAAAAAGCACACACAGGGGAGTTTCCCACAAATTGCTAGTTTCTGGAACAAAAATGTTTTTGAGTAGAACTTTTTGATTATCTTTGGAACACGGCAGAAATAAGGGTGTTTCAAACATGTAGATGTGTCAGGACGTGTCGTAGATGTAAGTGTCTGAACTGGTTGAACAAAAGAATAGAGCGCATCTGAATATTTATCATGGAAATACCGATAGACTTCTGACAGTCTTTGGTACTTGTTGTGGTCTCCTCCCTCTAAAGAGTCTATGTTCAACTCTTCCGACTACTATAAGATTAGTAGGAGAGAAGGCCTTGGGAGAACAGAAGAACCCGGACGAGACTTTGCCGAAGGGCAAAGTTTCGTCCGGGGACGTAGACAGGCCCTGAACCCGTTTCTGCGGTTTCTAAGGGAATATTTTTAGCCGAGCCTACGGGCTCGGAGAACCCACGGTAAACTTGGCCTTGTGCCACGTACATCCCTCGTACTGGGGGATGTTAAATATAACAGTCTAAAAGATTGTTCTATTAGGCTGTGACTGTTCTCAGCTGCTTTTGAACTCAATGCTTTTGGGCAGAGAGGAACCCGGATGAGGCTATGCCGAAGAGAAGAGTCTCTTCCGAGGAGGTAGACAAACCCGAACTCATTTATGCAAGCTCTACGGGATTTTTTTGGTCGAGCCACCTAAACTCAGCCTTGTGCCACATGTACCCTCGTGGGGGGTACTACTAAATATCAACAGTCGAATAGATTGAACGCTGGGTCATTCGACACACACTCACTAGTCATGTAATACTCTTCAGTTGTATTTACTGTTTAATATATGATATATCTCTAACACTTGTTTTGTTATTTCATTTACTTGGTCACAACAGTACGTTGTGTCTGCGGGAAATAAGTCTTTCCCAACTAGTCTTGGTCAGCGATTTGATCAACGCTGAAAAGTGAGGATGATTATACAGCTCCAGCCCAGATATGGCATCCATAATTGATTTTGCCTCATCTGACTCTTGTAAAGATACAACATGTCAGAAGGACCCAGAAAGTTACTGGAGCGATATAATTATGTTTTTCAGTATTAAACACATTACAATTCCCATTACCCAGGAATGCTTGTAAATGTGTCTACAGATGAAAAATTAGTAGCAGCTAACCTTGCACAAAAGCATTTAAAATATGTTTGTTCCATTTCGCATGACGTCGATTTAGGGACAGACAAGGCTAGATATACATAATAACAAGTCATATATATATATATATATATATATATATATATATATATATATATATATATATATATATATATATATATATATATATATATAAGAACTATATGTATAAAATTCACTGAAGAATTGATCGGATATTCTGACAGTAAGTAAAATACATGCACACACATACTGCCAAATATATGTGTGTATATGTGTGTGCATAGCTAGATAGATCAGTATTGTTAATAGACTATCTTTTATTTTTGTACTAAAAATATCCACTTTTTATTTTCCAGCAACTTGACATTAAAACAATGTGAAAGGAATTTTTTAACCTTTCGAAAAGCACTTTCCCAATAAAACGTTTTTGAAAGTGCGTGAAAATAAAATAAAACAATGAAAGATAAATGTTTTTTTTTGCACGTGGAAAGAGTCGAGATATACATCACTTTCTTTTGTTCCTTAATTCAGCTTCTTATTTTTATTTTTTATTTTTTTTATCGTCGGTCGCAAAATAGGGAGGCACATTTGATAAAATTAAATGAAATGCGTAAAATGAAAAGAAAAAAAGCGCGCAGATAAGAAGGGATATATTTCTTTTGCTTCTATGACAGCCTCCATTCGAAAAGAGTGGAGCGTTTATAATTTCATGGTTGCCATTAAAATATCATCAATAAAAAGTTCTTCAAAATAATGTTGAGAAAAACAACAAATGTAATGAAACCATTTATACATTGTGGGATCGCAAAATAGGATTCTTAACACCACCATTTGTCACAAATAACAAAGAGCACAATCATTCACGCATACACACAAACATGTTCACACACACACTTCAGTGTATATATATATATATATATATATATATATATTAGATGCTATTACTATTGATGCAGACGCATTTTAAGGAACCTATATTATAATATATTTGTTTTACTGGTCTAACGTGCTGTTTCCTCTCAAATATTTCAAGAAAATAGATTCTGACGTAGAATTATTTACCTTTACGATGTAAATCAAAGTTTACATTGTCTAACAACGCTGCATGTTTTTTGATTTTCATTTTTTCTCTCCACACACACACACACATAGTCATACACACACACACACACACACACAC
Organism: Acanthosepion esculentum; assembly: GCA_964036315.1. NCBI lineage: Eukaryota > Metazoa > Mollusca > Cephalopoda > Sepiida > Sepiidae > Acanthosepion > Acanthosepion esculentum. Next base: position 29,725,506 of record OZ038495.1, on the reverse strand, counting down.
ACACATATATATATATATATATATATATATATATATATATATATATATATACAAACACACATATTAATATATACATATATATATATATATATATATATATATATATATATATAAACTTTGTGAGTTATGAAATCATCTAAACCATAGACAGCATAATATAAATAACGTTTTGCTTGTTTTAACAAAGAAAAATACTTTTTGAAAAACTTCCTGGCATCATCTTGTAAAATGTGGCTTTCGTTTATTCCCTTCCTTACAATTATTTTTGGCATCTCTTCAGAGAAACGAGCAGAAAGAAATAATAAGGAGAATTGTTCTCTACGATTGCTGCCAACGTCAGGTCTCTGAGGTAATTGGCAGCTTCTCTTCCAAGAAAAATCAACACGTCCTTAATCAACGGAGAAGGAATTTTGGTACGTTGAAAGAAAATTAAAAAGGCTACCGATTTGAGACTTTGATCGCATGTAATGGTAATAGTTTATTTTGAAAATACGCTATTAACCTCAACTAAATCGGTCTTCCAGTCTGTTTGGAAATTGAAGTTTTCTCTCCATTTTGTAGTCGGTAACAAATGGATCTGGCGTTGTCCACGTAGCTTTTTATACATCTAACAATTATAACAACGACGCTTCTCACGCCAATACATTGGAATGCAAAAATCTTGATTTTTCTTTTATTAGTGACGGCCACGTATCTACGAAAACATGTAGTATATTTGCTCCTATTATAGTAAACAAAATTTTAACATTGTGTGTATATATATATATATATATATACATATATATATATATATACATATATATATATATATAATGATAATAAGAAGAGGGAGACTTTAATTATCCATTTCGTTTATAATTTTTATTTTGTGAACAGTGAATTGTTCAACTTATCAAATCGGAACTTACCCCGCAAATCAATTTGCAATTCAATTTGCCGAGAAGATTTCGTTCTGATGAGATAAATACCTCGGTGTTCACGAAATGAAAATTATAAACAAAATAAATATTTAAAGTCTCCTTCTTCTTCTTATCAGATATATATATATATATATATATATATATATATATATATATATATATATATATATATATATATATATATATATATATGCATGGTTGAATTGTGTGTGTGTATATATATATATATATATATATATATATATGTGCATAGCTGAATTGTGTATATATATATATATGTATATATATATATATATATATATATATAAATATATATATATGTGTATTTATGTATATATATGTGTGTGTGTATGTATGAATATATATATGTATATATATATGTATGTATATATATATGTATAAATGTATGTTTGTATATATATATATATATATATATAAGTATGTATATATATATATATGTATATGCATATATATATATATATATATATATATATATATATATATATATATATATATATATATATATATATATATTAGTTTACGAAAAACTAGGTATTCCGTATGGGTAAACCGAAGGAGGATAAGATCCAGAGAGCTCAATGTAAATCAGAGCTAATAATTTAAATAAAAATAAAAACAGACCACTTTAAGGTTCCATGTAATAAATTATTTCACCACAGCACTTTTAAAAGACCGCGGATCATCAGACTTTACTTCCAAAGGTTGAAACGAAAAACGAAAAGAAATTTACACATTTTTGACGAGCAGTACTAAGCAAATTTAAATTAACGAAGTGAGGAAGTGGGGGGGATGAGACATGATTGAGTCACATGTAAAATTACTATTATCTCAATTTTTTTCTTTTTTGAGGAAGTCCAGACATTGGCACATTAAATCGGTTAATTTAACGGAAGTTATATATTGATATAGAGGTGGGAGAGCAGAAAAAATCATAAAGAGAAAAAGAGAGAAAGAAGTCATGAGAGAAAGTGTCAATAACTTTCTTTGGAATGAAAGGCCCGAAATAGACGTTGTTGTTTTGCTTTACTTTGAGAGTTCATAAATATGATAATGATTGATATTTGATGATATTTTGTAAAGTCTGATGATTCGCTGTCCTTTAAAAGTGCTGTGGTGAAATACTTTATTACTTGGAACCTTAAAGTGGCCTGTTTTTATTTTTATTTAACATATATATATATATATATATATATATATATATATATATATATATATATATATATATATATCAGTGCTTATCTTTTATATATGTACGTCGGCAATACACATAGGTTTTCATAGATGTATATAATCATTTATATGGCTGTCATGGAATTGCTTACATTTTTGTTACTTTTATTACTATTATTATTATTTATATAGTTCTCACTTTTTAAATATCATATTATACATTTTTATTATTATTATTATTATTATTATTATTATTATTATTATTATTATTATTATTATTATTATTATTATATATAATAATAATAATAATAATAATAATAATAATAATAATAATAATAATAATAATAATAATAATAATAATAATAATAAAAATGATGATGATGTTTAAACGAATAACAACATAGATTTCATTTCCGTGAATATTAATACTGGTTGAGATTATAGGTTTACCCATAAAATCTTCCCCTACCGTCTCTAACTCTAATATATTTTTCTCTCTCGCACTTCGCTTTCTTCTCTAGTGTCAACCGCCAAAAACATTTTTAAGTACAAGTTAAAATTGCTACTTCATTTTTTTTTATTGAATTTTATTTTATTTTTATTTATTTATTTATTTTAATGTCTGGTTAATTATCAAATTGTCTCTCTGAATTTTTATCATTTAATAAAATATAGTCGGTCTGATGATGCATGCACATATATATATATATATATATATATATATATATATATATATATATATATATATATATAAATATATATATATACGTGTGTGTGTGTGTTTAAATGCTAATTTTGCTATCTTCAAATATCTGTACCGACAACTACACACACATACACATATATATTCATGCACATCATAAATATATAAATGCTTACGCACAGATACATATGTATTTCGTTCCATTTTTTATTTTGCTATTATTCCGCCATGATACACCATTTCCATTATTTTTCTTACCCCAGTTACCGACATTTTGTTGAGTTTTTGTGAAGTTTTATCGCGAAAATCAATGACTTAGGCATTTCATCAGAGAACAATCAGAAGACCTGTACTTTTCAAATTGACATATATTTTCAAGATGGAAGCATATTTGGAGTTGATGCAACTTAGGAAAAATGATGAAAATTTCATTAAAATTGGGTGATAATGATAGGAGATTTCCCGTATCTTGGACAATCACTTGTGAGCAAGGTAAAATGGAAGTTCTGAGATAACTTGAAACAGCCGATGGAACATATTTGATTTGAACCACTTAATGGCGGGCAGCTTACCGATTTATTGGCGAGCGAGACGACATTATTCACTAATTTTTAGTTATTGCTATACTTTTTCGCAGTCAGCATATGCACATTGGAGTACAGCGAAACGAATGGGATACACACTGATAGAATGCGTCAACAGTTTGAAACAATTGCACGGTGGAGTAATGAATAGCGACTCAGATTCAGGAATTGGAGAGCCGAGTTCGAATTTCGGTCGAATCCATTACATTCACTTACGTGCTAATAGCTTTGGGAAAGATAAGAATCCTGTTCTTCTACGCCGGGTTCTATAGCCTTGGACGGCAAGTGGTATACCTAAGAAAGAAATGGCAACCTACAGCGAGAAAAAATCTGCCTCGTCAGTCATGTATCGAAAGGTACATGATCACCTTAGCGTGTACCACACATGATACGTAACTGACTTTTACCACAATATCTATTCCTTTGAAGATGAGAAATATGTAAGACTGAAGAATATTATAGCTAAAATGCAAACTAGAAATGTTTAAAATGGCATTAAGAAGAGATCAATGGATGAATTAATTATCAACATTGCTTATATTCATAATTGTGTATATATATATATATATTGTACTCATCTTTAGTGTTCTCTGGTCTTATTCATGTGTTTAATGTTCTGGGTAAGCTTGAACGAATATCAAATTAGACACTTTATTTAATCTATTAAATTGGTTGGGTTTCATTCCTCTGTCCTTTATATATTTTTGATATATTTCGTTCTGCTCAGTTATTACTCGCTACCAACGTTTAATGTTCGGTTTAGAAAATGAACTCACAATTACTAAACAAGTAAATTCACTATCCAATGATTTAATTCACAACCTAGAACTTGAAGCCTTAAAACAAAGTTTTCATAATACTTTCCTTCTCCTTGGACACTTCAACATGGTGCAATGGTTAGCAAGCTTTTCTCGCTAGTTCAATTACGACTGAATAGTGAGTTCCATTCTCACTGAGTGCCCGATACTTTGTGCTACATCTAAGCTACACTGAGAAATTCAGGGCACCTCGGGTCGGTGTAATGGTTAGCAAGCTTGTCTCGCTTGAACAATTATGTCTGAGTAATGAGTTCGATCCTCACTGTGTTCCCCTACATTCGGCCTTGTGCCACATTTAGGTTGCGCTGGGAAAATCACTACTTGCCAGCTGCTTCTTTTCTGCTGAAGCTGCAATCACGCTTTCTCCACTTTCGCCGCACTTTCTATTTTAATGTTGGTGGTAAAGCAATACTCTCGCTTCTTTCCCGTTTTCTTTCTCTTTGTGGCTCCCATGCTAGGTCTACTGAGGAGGACGTCATTGCCTGGTGTATATGCGGACTGATTTCGGCTTCTCCACAATTCTTCTCTCTATAGTATTTTTATTTTATTCTACAGGGGTTATTGACTAACATTTACGCTGCATAGTCCGAATGTAAATAATTTAAATAACAAAACCACATCACAGTAATTCAGTTAAAAATTATGAATTAACTATTTGGAAATAAGCCAGAAAAAATATTTAGGTTAAGAATTCTATGAGGAGAACATCATTTCAATCAAAAGACGATGGTATACGACCAGTGATAACATCATTTTGATTTTGAGAAGATTAATTCCCATTGTGACACAAGGTAGTATAATATTAACGGCCTGCAGGATGAGCGTAATTTGGCTTACGTATAATAAACTACGAGACATTATTCTTCGATGCACTGTCGGCCCTCTTCCCTACAGCTGTTTCAGAAGAACACGCCGAACAATTACTTCAAAGCTTTGGTAATTCAGTCTGATACTGTCGCCGTTTGCATCAGGTTATTAAATATAAAGTCTGCTTTTCAGACAAAGCACAAAGTGACATGAATGCAATCAGTCATTTGTATTTGGTGAGCTATTTGTAAATGTACAAACACACGCATATATATATATATATATATATATATTTATATATACACACACACACATATATATACAGCACCAATGAAAAATCGAAATTATGATTCAAACTTATATATTTAAACGTTAAGAATAGTGGAGTAAACATTAATAACAACAATCAATATTTGGTATGTCCTCCTTTTGCCTTAATAACAGCTTTTATTCGTTTTTGCATATTATTGACTAAGTTGTTGCAGGTGGTAGGATCTATTCTCTGCCACTCTTCATGAAGTTTGGCCTCTAATTCTTTTTTTGACGAACATTTGTGCATTCTCACTCTTTTCGCTAAATGGGACCACAAAGTTTCAATGGGATTTAGGTCTGGGGATTGAGGGGGCCACTTCATCACTGTAATCCCTTTTTTCTCAAACCAACCTATTGAAACTTTTGACGTATGGCATGGAGCATTGTCTTGTTGGAAGATTACATCACTTGGAATGTTATTATTAAATATTTTAGTCAAAGAGGTTCGGTAAACCTGGTCCAGCATGTTAGTATAAATTGTGGAGTTCACTCTGCCCTCACATGTGTACAACATTCCAGTGCCTGAAGAAACCATGCAGCCCCAAACCAACGCTTCCTCCTCCAACTTTACAGTTGGAACCACACAATCAGGATGAAATGCCTCTCCTTTCCTACGGCGAACATAAACCGCTCCAGGAGTGCCAAAAATCTGATGAAAAAAAAAAGAATTTGTTACAATATTTGAATAAATGTTATGGATGTGTATTCACATAAAAATTTCAATTATTACATCCAAAGTTTAGGAAAGAGAAGCTGTTAACTTACCTCAAAGTTACTTTCGTCAGACCAAACAATTTTGCCCCAATCATCAGGTGTTCAATTTTCATGTTTTTCTGCAAGTTCCAGTCGTTTTTTCTTGTTGGCCTGAGACAAGTATGGCTTCTTCCTGGCTTTGCATCCTTTTAATCCCACTTCTAATAACCTTCTTCTCACTGTTCGAGCTGATATGTTTTTGTTTGCACCCTCCCTAAGTTCAGCAGCAAGCTCTGAAGAACTTTTCCTCCTATCTACAATGGATTCTCTTTTCAAAGATCTGTCTTCCCTGGCGGTTGTAGACATTTTACGGCCTTGTCCTTTTCGGTTTTTGAAAGACTTTGTTTCCTTGTACCTTTTAATCGTTGTTTGAACCCCCTACCTTGAACATTCCATCTTCCTGGCAATTTCTACCTGAGAATATCCTTCATCAGATAAATCAACAATTTGTGCCCTTTTAATCTCTGAAAGCTGCTTCTTTGGGGGCATTTTCAATTAAATATACTATTATAGCACTGGTAGGAATCAAATATTACCCGAAAATTACGAAACAACCTTTAGTATGACAATAAATCATTTTGAATGTTGGAATGAATTTAGTACGAAACTCAGCTAAAGCTCTTGAGAGAGGCTTTAAAGCAAAAAAATACTACAATCTACTGTTAAATATTTTACATTTGCTCTCAATTGTTCACTGTACGATTCTTAACCTTTAAATACGTAGGTTTAAACTATTATCTCAATTTTTTATAGGTGCTCCGTAATTTTGGCCTAGGCTGTATATATACATATATATATATACATATATATATATATATATATATATATATATATATATATATATATATATATATATATATATATATATATATATATATATATATATATTTACATAGCTATCGATTTATATAGCTATCTATCGTTATCTATCGTTATCTATTTATATAGCTATCTATCGTTATCTATTTATATACCTATCTATTTATATAGCTATATATATATATATAAATATATATGTATATATATATATATATATATATATATATATATATATATATATATATATAGCTATCTATTTATATAGCTATAAATATCCACATATATCTATATTTACTATATACATCGTCTCATATGGGCATATATACACAGCAATGTACAATGCACACACTCTTTCTTTCAATAGAATATATATATATATATATATATATATATATATATATATATATATATGTATATATATATTCTAGCGAAAGAAAGAGTGTGTGCGTATGCATCTTGTCCTTGAACATTGCTGTGTATATGGACTCATATGAGACTATATATATCGTACATATAGACATATGTGGATATTTATATGCACTATTTTGCATGCTAGTGGGTCGATATATGTAAATGTGTGTGCGTGTGTGTTGTATAGTAATAAAGTGTCGTTGCTGACATTGCAGTTTGAACACAGATCACCACTGGAAAAACACGGACGATTCCATTATTAAATAAGTAGATCACTTGATCGTAAAATAAACGTACGAATGGGTTATTAGCGTGAGGTCTAAGTTATCGCCATTCTCTATACTATCTACTATACTCCTTGTATATGCTGATTATTATACGAATTACTACTCGGCGATTACTATCTGAACAATTACTATTAGTGCGAGTATTATTTGAATGCGTTACTACCACGAGTATCTGCGTTTTCAAAGTCTCGTCTACAACGAGCATTTCGGAAGTCTCGACGAGCATTCGTTGACCTAAAGAAGTATAGAACGAATGAACGTCTAACATTACAAAAGGGTGCAAGTGTGCGCGCGCTCACGTCTGCGTGTGAGTAGGGTGTAATGGTTTGCATCTGGAAAGTAGTTCAAGTTCCAGAAGAAGTCCGTTATATTTACGTTTCAACAAATCCTCTTTGGAAATTTATGAAGCCAACTATTCTATTGGTTATCTTCTTCCTAACAGTTAAATAGTAAGACAGACTAGTCAATCAGTCGGAAACCAGGACAACTCTGAATTCAAAACCTGACGGGGTTCTTGTTTGGAGAGAGGGAAGTCTGATCCTTTTGTGTATTTAGCCAATCTGTCTTCAACCTCTTTTTGGAAAAAGTAATAGTAACTCTAATCAAATCGGAATTGGTTAAGCTTCTTTAAGAGTCTTCTTTCACATGAAAAATATTGCTTTCACTTCACTTGGTCACCGACTGATGTGTTAACGATTATTCCTGAAAGTGTCTATTCAGCTTTAGCTACGAATAGTGAAGCTTGAGATGTTGTTTAGATATCGCGAAGGAATCTGACAGCTTGACACAATGGTTTTCTTCACAATTTGAAAGGGTGTGATATTTCTGGACGAGTTTTTATTTCTTTCAATCTTTATCATTTAATCGCAAAAAGAAAGTTATCTTGAACGGCCATTTTTCTAGGTCTTCTTGCATTAATTCTTCCTCGTTTTCATCAACTGCATTCCTGATGTCATCAGTACTCAACACGCTATATATGCTGATGCCATAACTATTTGCTCCTGTCTTAATGGCAGTCTAATCGGATGGATAATCAAGTTGGCAGCTGATCTCAAAAATGTCTTACAGTCTGCTGATAACTGGGGCAAGCAATGGCTTAATTAATTTTAACGTGTCCAAAACGAAACTGTTCTCTTAATCGTCGGGGAGAGTGATTCTTGCGCCTTCTCGGTCTAACCTTTTCTGTTAACATGAAATGAAAATATATATTGTATCAACTGCTGGGTCTGGTGCAAGGAAAGTTGGTTCATTGTGTTGTGCTAGACATTTTTCTCGCCAGAAACTATTTTACACATTTATAATTATACCATTCGTTCATACATTAAATATTCCTGTCATATTTAGTTTGCTGCTTGAGATATGTATTTAGAGATTCTTGATAAAATATAAAGAGGCATCTGTAATGTTATTGACCGTGACCTAGCAGCTTGGCTTCAGTCACTTTCCCACCAAAGAAACATAGCTTCCCTTTGCCATGTTTTATAAATATGTTTATGGTAATTGTTGCGGTCAGGTTTCCTATTTGGTACCTAAACTTTATGAATTTGAGCGCAGTACTAGATTGGCGGCAAGGTCTCATTATTTTACAGTTGAAATGGCTAGACGTAATTGTAAATTCTATACTTAGTTTCTTCTTGCGAACTCCTCGCTTGACAAATATTTAAATGCAATATCAATCGTTATTTACTCTCTTCTTAATTCGTGCTCTTTTATTGTTCTCTCTCTCTTTACTGATGTTTTCTTTTTCTTATATTCTTTCAAACTTAGAAACCACTTGTATCTTAGGGCCTTTATTACATTCCATGGGGGGGCCAAATAAAAAAGAAGTATGAAATGTGCCATCCAGCTTAAATACTATTTCTGTACACTATTTACATTATTCGGACTATTGTCCTCATCTTTGTTGCCATATTTATCACAACGTTTCGGCCGTTGCACGCTCCGGTCTTCTTCAGGTGGTTGCAATGTCGAACTGAACCCTTTATTTCGCTCCCTGGGGTAGACTTTTCTAGTTACACGTGCCATGTTTAATGGATGTCAGTTATCAATTATCTCCTGTTAATTCCCCTCTGCAAGTTCTCCACTGCCTAAACCGGGTATTGAACTCACACCCTTTGGGTTCTGTCACTGGATCTAACAAATGCTTTTATCCACTGTGCCAGTCTACCCCAGCGATCCAAATAAAGGGATCAGTTCTACATTCCAACCACCTGAAGAAGGCTGAGAATACAACGGCCGAAACGTTGGGATAAATATGTCGACAAAGATGAGGACAATAGTCCGAATAATGTAAATAGTGTACATAATACCTCATCTCAGAAATATAGACAGATCCTGAATAAGGCCGGAGCATACAACGGTCGAAACGTCGTGAATAAGACAATAAATTACAGGAAAACACTCCGAAAAATGCAAATAGTGTAAATAGTTAAAATACTTCATCTCAGAAATATAGACAGATCCTGAAGAAGGCCGTGGCGAACAATGGTCGAAACGTCGTGAATAAGATAATAAATTTGTGGATAACTATCCGAACATTGTAAATAGTGTAAATAGTTAAAATACCTCATTTCAGAAATATGGATACAGCCTGATTTTCGAAAATTGGTAAAATACAGTCAAATATAAAACAGACAGATCTTGTCGACTTAATTTAATCAAACTTGGTGAGATAAATACTAAATATACGATTTTTTATTCAATATATTCATTTTGAAAGACATTCATGTTATCATTTTTATCTTTGTTACGTTCTAATATAAGCACATATCTCATGATACTGTACGAAAACTTTGCGCTGTTTGTGTAAAAAAATGCGTTTTAGACTAAATCGTGTACGTCGATTCTGATAACTTATCTATAATTTTCAACATCGGTAGATAGACAACAAAAATCGAAAGTGTATGACAAGGAATCTTCTCTGTATTTAACCAGCACAGCAATAAGGTCCTGAAAAATCAAGAAGACGTACTAGGATTTATTATCAGTGGATACAATCTTAACAACCTAAGATACGTTAATATTATGCTGATGGCAGGCTTAGAAACAAATTTTCAAGAACTGCTAGATTTTGAAGTTTTTTTGTTGTTTTTAAGCTTATCACCCCGAGCAAGGCTGGAAGCCACTAGCACGCAAGGGGTTACAGAAGATTTGGAGGAAGAGCAGATAGGAGTGGTAAAGGAGAGGATGTGGAGAAAGATAGTGGATCGATCAAGGCAACGGGCTTACAGAAGATTTGGAGCGAGAGCAGATAGGAATGAAAGGTGAAAGGATGTGGAGAAGGGAAGTGGATAGATCAAGGCAACTGGAGATGTCGATTGACGTTACACTTAAATATTTGGAGATTGTATTTGTCAGGGAAACAGGAATAAGGAAGGGAGTTCCACAGGCGAGATGTGCGAGACATGAAGCTATTAGAGAAGAAGAGACGTCTACATCTAACAGTTTCAACGGTGAAGGGGTGGGAACGGGATGCCAGCAAGTAAACAAAAACAGAATTATTGGACAAGTGAAATGTGCGTTCTAGAAACTAAACTAATTATTAAACATGGAAAACTTACGTTAGAAATAACGACAAGATTGTTGAATTTCTGTCACACCAATATTCCTATATAGCAGACTCATATCACTTTTCACAGAGGAAAAGACACATGTGGATCAAGAGACGAATTTTGAGAATGCAACGAACAGAATACATGAGTAGAAATTTTAAAGGCAATGGGAAATATAAGGACATTTATAATTAAAATCAGAAACAGAGGATTGAAATTTCTGGCACATAACGAGAAAAGACAGTTTATATAAACTAAGTATCGGTGGAATAATAGATAGCGGCTCGGATTGAGGAATCGGAGAGCCGAGTTCGAATCCCAGTCGAATCCATTGCATTCACTTACTTGCTAATACCCTATAAATCCTCTTCTTCAATGGGTAAGTAGCAGGGCAGACTGGATTCTATAGCCTTGGATGGTCTACCGCAGAAAGAAATGGCAACCTACTGCGGGAAAAAATCTGCCTCGTCCGTCATGTATCGAAAGATACGTGGTCGCCTAATCGTATATCACGTAACTGACTGATCCAAGAACATACTGCGTAAAATATCCCTAAACTAACGAGTAAGCTACTTAAAGTGAGTGGTTGGTAGAATGGATGAAAAGTTTAAGGCAAAGAGTCAGATATTGTTTAAATTTGCAAGGGATATAATAGTGTGGATCGCAATTTGAAAAGGATGGATAGAGCACATGAAAAGAAATATAATCATTCTACGATGGAGGAAACCTGGACTTTACTATGCAACAATACAAAGAAAATCAGCTATTCAAGAGAAAATCAAATCGCACTCTGTTATTTTCTTTCAAGCATTTAGCTGACTTTTTTAAATAGCTGCATAGCATATTTCCATTAAAGCCAAATAGTATAATGTTTACTATTATATTCAATTTAAGGAAAATTTGATCGACTATGGAATATATTCGTATAAATATAGAACGCTGAGATTATTTCGAATATCAGTGAAAATTTTTGTGACATTCTTCCGTTAATAAATTGCGATGTTCTTTCGTTGTAAGACCCAGCATTAGTCTATATTTCTGAGATGAGGTATTATGTACACTATTTACATTATTCGGACTATTATCCTCATGTGTGTCGCCATGGTTATCACAACGTTTTGACCGTGGTACGCTCCGGTCTTCTTCAGGTGGATGGACACATGGCACAGTGGATAAAGGCGTTAGTGACAGGACAAGAAGAGTGTGAGTTCAATACCTGGTTAAGGCAGTGGAGAATTTTCAGAGGGGAATTAAAAGGAGATAACTGACATCCATTAGACATGGCACGTGGAACTAGAACAGCCTACCCCAGTGAGCGAAATAAAGGGTTCCAGTTCGGCATTCCAACCTCCTGAAGAATCCCGGAGCGTACAACGACCGAAACGTTGTGATAAACATGGCGACAAAGATGAGGACAACAGTCCGAATAATGTAAATAGTGAACCAGCATTAATTATTCATAATGTTTGGCTTTAACACATCTTTTTTACCATGATTAAATCTCAGATATTTCGTGGCGAGAACACTCCCCATGATTATCGCAGGAAATTCCCAGATTCTTGCGAAAAACTTCGCGATGAGTATACTACTAGTGTACTTTAAGAGACAGCCGATATCCATTTCTATTATATGCTGTTAGAATATTACTTATTACATCAGCAGAGATCCGGACAACGAAAGAACGAGCCCAATGATATCAGCATAAGTTTAATATGATTTCCTTGTGCACCAGAATTTTATACACATATCGTATAAAGACACCTGATATCCTCACACAACAGTCGGTACAGATGTAGAAGAAGCGTTCACAATTTAGTCGAGAGACAATGTATTTATCTGTAAAATACTGTTGTGGTGGAATCCACCTAATCTGCATAGGTGACTACCAACTATATAAATAATGGTTGATACCGGAAGACGAGAGAGAGAAAGGAGGAGGGAATCACGAGATCCAACTAGAGACTCTGATCGAC
>OZ038495.1:29644877-29707377 GCA_964036315.1 Acanthosepion esculentum | reverse complement strand
GATTTTGTCGAGAACCTTGAGACCTAAAACGGGGGAACCAGACCATATATGACTGCAATATTCTATGCAAGGACGGATGGTTGACTTATAGATTTGAAGGATGGAACCAGAAGATAATAAATCTTTTTTGCACGACACAGAGAACCCAATTTCTCTGCGTTAGATGAAGCTATTGATTCAATGTAGTTGTTCCATCCCTCGTCAGTCGACAGCGTGAGACCAAACAGGCATAATGAGGCGCTCTTGAGGAGTTGGGAATCAACCATTCTGATGGGAGGCAGGGAGGCCTTGCGGTCGGATGTAGGTTATCGTCATATCTACGGCGTAGTTTATCGTCATACCTACGACGTAGTTTATCGTCATACCTACGACGTAGTTTATCGTCATACCTACGACGTAGTTTATCGTCATGCCTACGGCGTAGTTTATCGTCATACCTACGGCGTAGATTATCGTCATACCAATGACGGTGAAATTTTGATAAACGCAAAATGAAATGAAAAACAAATGAAATTTATTCGTATGTTACTTTCACATTTTAAAGAACTGTTTCCAAATTATGTTCAACAAAAGAAAATATTTATAGTAAGAAATCGGAAGATGTGATGCAAAAATCGACTTTATTTTTCTCTATAAACGGAACAATATATCATTCCGAAGTATGTTTTTTTTTTCATTCCTGTTATTATTTTTAATGCTATACTCTTTTTTTATTACAACGAAATAATTGTTAAAAAAAAAGGCTTAAAAACAACTAAAGGCTCATTAATTTATATTAATATTTCAATAAGGGAATCAACCATTGCCATGTGTTCTAGCAGACTTTAGAAATTGGATATTCAAAAGACAGTTAAGTGCAGCTCTAACGAATATAAAAGTCAAGAATGAAACATAAAACGTCTCAGACAATTCATGGATTCATTTAGTCTACAGAAATATTACACGTGTGCATATTTGTCACAGTCGGCTCATATGATTCTTTCTTTCTCTCTCATCCACACAAACACACGAAGTTGATACGAATGTTACTTTTTAATTTATTTTTAATCGCGTTTACCACAAGCAAGGCAATAAAACCGCTAAGACACAAGGGTTTGCTGGCCATGGAAGAATTAAAAACAAAAATATTACTAAGGAGCGTGAAAAAAAAAAGGAAGAGTAATCAGGACAGTGAAGGGCGATTAACAATGCATTTACATTTTCGCAGATTAAAGATGGCTGGACAGCGTGAAGCCGGAATTGAGTTCCACAAGCGAAAGGTGAAAAGAAGAAACTGTTAGCATAGAACTTACGGTTACATCTAGCCGACTCAAGTGTAAATTTATATGACCTACTCGCCGATATACTACTGCTCTTAAGTTCATAAAGTCTAGGTACGATTGCGAAGAGTTCATGCGAACAATTACCTTGAAAATATTAATAGAAAAGGCACAGAGAGGTAAATTTATGGCTGTAGGAAAGTGGCTAAAGCCGAGACGCCAGATCAGGAGTGATTCGTCATTGCATTTTATTAAGGATCTCTGGATACAAAGCAGAAGCACCAGGCCATCTGTGATAGCGATATTCTAAGCCCGAACGAATGGTAAACATAGATAGGTAAGATACATTCTGGAGAGTAAGATTGCCTAGCACAACGCATTGAACCAACTTTCTCAGCCATGGAGTCAGTATAGTGTTTTCACTTCATGTCGGCCGAGAACATTCCTCATATTATTTTCACAGAAACTACAAGTTATACATAAAATATAATCAGGCTGCTTGATAAAGTTTTTAGACACTTACCAATATTGACTGTTTTTAGTCGAACATGGCTCAGAAACTTTTAATTTCGATATTCACTTCTTAAGTAAATCCTCATTAATAAGAGACCGAAACATACTTAAGTTAAAATGAGCAGTATCTAAGATAGAAATATAGGAGGAAAACACCGAAAGAAAATGACTCACTTCCTAACTGTACTGACATTCAACGTTTGGTCTCTTTAAAATTTCACCAAGCATCACTGTATTGCAAAAGATACAATTTATTTATTATTGTCAGAAAATCCGCATTGGTAGTTATGGCTTTTTTTTAAGCAAGGCTCGTATTATGCGCTTGTATATATATATATATATATATATATATATATATATATATATATATATATATATATATATATATATGGAGAGAAAGAGAGGAGGAAATCTCGAGACAGACAGAATGAATAATGAATATCGTTCCTTTGTCTGATAGCTGTGCTGGGCGTCAACAGCCTGTTACACACACACACACACACACACACGCACACACACACACACACACACACACACACACACACACACGGACACATATATATTATATTTATATATATATATGGATAGAAATATAAAAGGAACACTGAAAACAGCCGCGCCTAATAGGTATAGACAACAAAAATATGCTCAATATATATATATATATATATATATATATATATATATATATATATATATATATATATGCATGCTAGGAATCCAGAGAGAGGACTTCCCATTGGTAAGCCAAATTTTTGTTTATAATAGATATTGTTATACTGGAAGTAACAATGAGGGTGTTTCTAAAAATCTAAAAGAATTTAATAGGTCCCATAAGAAACTGATTCGTAATGAAGATAAGGTTTGGCTTTCCCTTATTAATTACCACCCCACCCTCCCTAAAATCTATGGTCTCCCGAAAACCCATAAACCTGACATTCCATTAAGGCCCATCATCTCGGGCATAGGCTCAGCCCCTCATAATATCACTAGGTTTTTAACTAAATTTCTCACTCCTATTCTGGGCACCATAAGTGACGCACATGTAATGAATTCAGGCTCTCTTCTCAATAAGTTAAGTAATATTGATATAAGAAACAAATCCCTAGCTAGCTTAGACGTTAAATCCTTATTCACTAATGTACCTGTTGATAAATGCATTAAACGGTTAGAGAACCACTTTAAGAAATCTGATTTTAAGCTACCTATCCCCATCTCAAAATGCATCAAATTATGCACCCTATGCACGTCTTATTGTTACTTCCAGTATAACGATATCTATTATAAACAAATATATATATATATATATATAGAGAGAGAGAGAGAGAGGGGGGGAGAGAAAGAGAAAGAGAGAGCTAAGATAACGGTAAAAGTATGAGGATGAGGGTAGTTGAGAGTGAGGAGAAAAAAAATTGTAACCGAGGAAAGATGGGAGAAAAATTAATTAATTATTTTATTTCGCTCATTTTCCTAAAACCTCTTTATTAGATAAGGTGTTTAATAGAAACACGGTAAAACTGAGTTACAATTACACCGGTAACTTGGAAAATGTTATTAAGAGCCATATTATTAAAATCTTGGAGACGGAAAAAGGTGGAAGGGAAGAAAAGAAGAAATGCAACTGCAGAAATAAAAGCGATTGCCCATTGAATGGGGATTTTTGTACAGAATACATCATTTACACTGTTGAAGTCAGTGATAACAATGGTTTCAATAAAAAAAATACATTGAATGTACTGAGGGCTGTTTAAAAAAGAAACCTTTTTTTACGTTGAAGATTCATAGAAGTAATACCAAGCTTGCCAACTGGAAATACCGAAAAATGGATGGCAGAAATCCTTGTGCAAAGTGGAACATTGAAAGTAGGGTAAAACCTGGCAGAATTCGTGATAATTGTTGCCAGTTGTGTCAGGAAGAAAAATTGGTAATTGCCACATATTCTGATAAAGGCGTTTTACTAAATGAGAGAACTAAGTTTATATCAGGGTGCAGGCATTTAAGTAAAAATTTTTTAGTTACCTATGAAGCCGGTGAGCGAAATAAAAAAAAATTCTTTCTCGCCGTCCACCATCCTCATACTTTTATCTTTTTACTTCCGGTGTTCTGGTATATTGGTGTACATTTCTGTGGCTTGAACATCCTTCCACTCGAACCCGGGTTGCGAGGTTGGCTGCCATTTTAGCTTTTTCCATATATATATATATATTATATATATATATATATATATATATATATATATATATATATATATATATATATATATATATATAAGCCTACAAAACTGATCGGTAGTCCGTCAAAATGACGTCTGGCATAAACGTAAGAAATAGCGACATGAGATATGAGATGAGATTGCTTCCAAAATTTTAGTTATATATATATATATATATATATATATATATATATATATATATATATATATATATATATATATATGCGCTAATTTACGCGTGGTTTGAATCGTATCATGGTCTATTTTATCAAGAGGGTGATTAGAGACCATCCCAGCGCGTGAGTGAAGCTGATAGCTATTTGGGAAGCCGTCGGTGATTGAGCTCGCACAATGTTTTAAGTCATCGTGACCGTGAGTTTGAGTGTACTGCTCTTATTCAGACTGTTGCTCACACCAGATAAATCGCTTTCTCCCAGAAACTGTAACTAAGGTTCGCTTAGCATATTTGCAGTACAAACCACGAGTGGGCTCTCTGTGTAGGAAACAAGCACAAACGTTTCTGAGCAGGCATCTGGCGAGTTGCCATAGCAGACCGGCATACGAGCAGCCAGCCATCCCTATTTAGTAACTACACATGTGTAACAAACATATACAAAATATAATGTTTGTGGCAATAAGAAAAAAATCATATTTATTAGTGCTTTCAATTACTCCGAACAATAATGAGCAATTTCGGAAACATGCCAACAGAACAGCAAATCTAAAGTATTGAAGGTGTTATTTACTAGTCTATCTTATCTTGCCATTTCAAAACATGATTACGCCAACATCTTTAACATGATGATTTTATAGAGATTTATTGTAAACTAACAGCATGGCCCGGCGTTGTCCGTGCTTGATTAAAAAATCTTCGACTCATACAGCAATCGCTATCACTTGACTTAAAATATTTTTGCCCTTCCTTGCCTTTAAAGGAGTGCCTTTTGCCGTGCTGATGTTGCTACATGCCTTACTTCTTGCCTATCTCATACTGTGAATTTTTCTTAGCTCTATACTAAACATTAAATCTGTTACGAAAATAACTAAACAAAATGAACACAAAACGATCAGCTTTAAAAAAGGACTCGTAACTGGAAAAACCGAATGAAAAAAGAATGTTAACAACAAATACTTTTCACACCCAACCCAGTTCTGTGCAATTAGAATCAACGTTGATTTTAAGCAAGAGAATGAGCCAATTGGAGTAAAATGCCAAGCAGATTTAAATTTTTCCTACTTCTGATGAATGCATCTATCGATTTTTTTTTGCATGCTAGCATGCTAATTGACATTCGTGTCCATCAGCTGTTGGCTCTTACGCTGGCCAATAAAATCTTCCTGCCTATTCGTGGCAGCCAACCATAGGCTCTCACTCTGGCCAGTAGAAAATGGCCGCAAACTACATGAAAACTGCCGTAGAAGCATGAATAAATCGATTATTTCCTCTATCGATGAGAGTTGGGAAATGCAAAGCCGGTATTGGCCTTTTGGCTAACTTGGAGCATGTGCATGTAAATTTTGTCGAATATTGCGGCCGTGCATTCGTTACACACACACACACACACACACACACACACACACACACACAGACATACTGCCTTTTATAGATATACATTAATACAATTATGACACAAGGCCGAAAAGGGGGATGGGTTGTGGCTGGTCTTCACTAACTATCTTATACCTAGCTAATCGGATTAACAACACATTCACTCGTAACTAATTCCCGTTCACCATAAGAAATCATGCGTCGTCAATTAATCCTCCAAACACCATAATACCACATTCTCTCGGGGTCGGGGATAAAAAAAAACATAATAATGTTTTATCAGTTAAAGTAAGACGGCATGAGAGCCATAACTGGTGTCGCTTCGGTGTATTTATTATTATTATCATTAATATTATTTGCTGATAAAATATTTTCCTTTTACTTCGGTGCATGCTGCTTTTTCTTTATAATTACTTCAATTCACTGACCTGACCATGTGATTCATTTAGTTTAAATAAATAAATAAAAAAAGATTGAGAACAAATGAGCAGAATAAGGCTTGAAGTAATGACATTTAAAATTCCACTTGAGTGGTTCAAAAAGAGACTGCATCAACAGTCCATTAGAATTTCTTCTGTAATTAAGAAATGCGACTGCCTTATTTTCAACAGAACGGCATTCTCTAAGATAGTATTTAAGTCTAGAATTTTTTATTAAATTAATACTATTATTTAAAACATAATCTGAAGATACACACATTTATATTGCTAAAATGATGGACAAAAAGTAATTTTTAAATTGAACGTCTCTTGAACTTAAAATAATTTTGAATTTACATCTCATAGAGTCGTTCAGTTTATCAAAATAAATCGAACGAAAGATATCCTTTCATAAGCAAATGGTTTAAGGAAAACACTTATGAATTTTCATTATAATTTTCTCTCTATCTGTCTATATTTCTGAGATGAGGTATTATGTACACTATTTACATTGTTGGGACTATCATCCACATCTTTTTTGCCATATTTATCACAACGTTTCAGCCGTTGTACGCTCCAGCCTTCTTCAGGTGGTTGGAATGTTGAAATGAACCCTTTAATTCGCTCGCTAAAGTAGACTGTTCTAGTTCCACCTGCCATGCCTAATGGATGTCAGTTATCAGTTATCTCCTGTTAATTTCCCTCTCCAAATTCTCCGCATTAACCAGGTATTGAACTCACACTCTTTGTTCCTGTCACTGGATCTAACTAACGCCTTTATCAACTGTGCCATGTGTCCTTGTGGACAACATTCCAACCACCTGAAGGACGCCGAGGCTTATAACGGCCGAAACGTTGCGATAAGTATGGCAACAAAGATGAGGATGTTAGTCCGAACAATGTAAATAGTGAAGTTCCTCTGTGTTCTAAAGGCATGGAAAGGTGATTATCAAATCCACCAATGTTTGTTACATTTATTCTGTGAATAAGAAAACAGATGCGTTCATTCAATGACATATACACAGATCTATATTTTATAACCTTAATATCCACCTATGTTATGTGTACCTAAGAGTTAAATAGCATGGTAGACACGTCTATCTAGACTTGGGTGTCAGCCAATCTTGGAGAAAGACAAATCAGAAATCAAAACCTTAGAGAAGACAACAGAAAACTAATCAGCAATTACAGTATTCCCAAGAAATCATGCCAATTCACAGATAATAAATATGTCTACGGAGAGTCATGATCACCTACCACCTGAAGGAACAAGTAATTAAAAAAATCACGTTGAATCGTAGAAAAAATACGTGTTCATTTAATGCCAATGCAGTGCTTATCAAGTTTATTGCGTGTCTGACAACATCTCTCCCGCAAGTTTGGGCTCATTATTTTTCATGATTGTCTAACTCATAGATACCAATTACGTTTCGGTCTTTGAAACAAGTAACGAGTTAGAGTGAAACGTCATTAGAAAGAAACCACAACGATAAGTCATTTAATAACCAGGACCATGCGATCTGTTAAAAAAAAAAACTTCGATCTTAATGCTGCTCGGAATACATGTATCCACCAAGTTCTGGGGACGACTGAAGAATTTTACCAGCCGTATTTTAGAAGGTGGAACAGACTTATAGGCGAAAATTGCACCATTTATTTTGGTATCCTTAATGCAAACGTAGTGTAACGAAAAAGCTTCTAGTGCAGGAAATTTTGCAAGAAGGAAGGCAAATGTGCGAAATATTATAACTGTCTATTTCTATATTTCTGAGATGAGGTATTATGTACATTATTTACATTATTCGAACTACTGCCCTCATCTTTGTCGCCATATTTATTACAACGTTTCGGCCGTTGTACACTCCAGCCTTCTTCCGTTGTTTGGAATGTCGAACTGAACCCTTTATTTCGCTCACTAGGGTAGACTGTTCTAGTACCACCTGCCATGTTTAATACAATATGGGTACCAGTAATAAGGAGTGCCAGAGAAAAGCGATAATAACAAAAAAATTGCAATATGAGCTCTGGTAAAAATATGTTTGGATAACAGCAAAAATTGCAGTATGAGCACTAGTAAAAAGGTTACTGAAGACATTAGGTTTATAATACCCAGAAATTCATACACACATGGCACACTGGATAAAGGCGTCAGTTAGATCCAGTGAAAGGACCCAAAGAGTGTGAATTCAATACCCGGTTAAGGCAGTGGAGAACATTCAGAGCGAAATTAACAGGAGATAACTGATAACTGACATCCATTAAAACATGGCACGTGGAACTAGAACAGTCTACACCAGTGAGCGAAATAAAGGGTTTAGTTCGACATTCCAACCACCTGAAGAAGGCCGGAGCGTAGAACGGCCGAAACGTTGTAAGAAATATGGCGACAAAGATGAGGACAATAGTCCGAATAATGTAAATAATGTATAACTGTCTATATCAGTGAGATGAGTTATTATGATTACTTGTATTATTTACATTATTCGGACTGATATCTTCATCTTCATTGCCATATTCACAACGTTTCGGCCCTTGTATGCTCCGGTTTTCTTCAGATGATTAGAATTTCGAACCCAACCTTTTATTTCGTTCACCGGGGTAGATTGTTCTAGTTCCCTGTGAGGTTGTGCAACACCCTAGCCTGTCGGCCAAGACTTATGTTTGATCATAAAGCAGCTAAGATCGAATCGTCGCAGATATCTTCGTGTTGGGCTGGTCCGAGCAGGGCGATGACGTACAGTAAAAAAAATAACACTCGAATAAATTGAACAAAAAGTAAATACTGTTTTTATATCAGTCCTCCGAACAATAATTGGTTTATATCAAAGTTCGCATGCAATTAATTATCAGCCCAGCCTGCATCTAAATCAGAAGTGATACTATCGACGACCTGGCAAAAATCTGGTTTCCTTTTATTGGTAAACTTTGGCACAAGGCTGAACTCGGAGGCTTCTCTTCGGCAGATAATCACGTGGGTCTCTCTTCTCTCTTCTGCCTCAATCTCTGTCTCTTCTGCTCCGACTCGTCTTCTACTTGAGAATTCGCTTCGTGCATTTGTATTTATTGATATAATTTGGGGAATTCCCTTCTCCCAATCTCTCATATTATGATCTCTTACTAAACCTTCTCAGTGAGCGTGGGTGGCTTATCAACCCAACAACTCCTGTCTCGAATCACTTTCGACCCGGAGATTGATTCTCCGAGTCGAAAGTGATTCGAGACAGGTGTTGGTGGAGTTTAACTTCATTGTTTACAAAAAGGATTTTTCGCTTTACAGCTTGCATTTGCAACTTTCTGTCAATCAACATTGCCCCTTAAGTCTGGGTCACTCTTCCATTGTTCAAACTGCTTGACATACAATTCAAATCGTTTAATCATGAAATAAATCCTCAATTCTTGTTACGGGTTGTTGATATAAACCCTTCACATCTCAATTTCTCTCAGTGCATAAAACTTTCTTATGTTTAACAAAACTGTCTTCCATTTTACCACGGCAACTACAAATAGTATCACAATCCAAGTTAAAGCCGTTGGTTAGATACAGTGACTAGACCCAAAGAATTTTGAGTACAGTACCACGCCACAGCAGTAGTGAACCAAAACTTGCAGAGTTGAGTTAAAGTGAAATAACTGAGAAATCCAGAAGAGACATGGCACGTGGAACTAGGACAATCTACCCCGTTGGACGAAATAAATGGTTCGGTTGGAAATTCAAATCCCCTGAAGAAAGCCGGAGCGTACAACTGTTGAAACGTTGTGAATTTGGCATTGAAGATGAGGATATCATTCCGAATAATTTTTTATAATACAAGTCATTATTATAAATGTTAACTTCTCGGAAGGAACGGAATTATAGTTATATATACATTTCTGAAATCAGAAGAGTCCGTTAAATGGATTTAGAAAAGCCCAAATAGAATGTCTATATATTTTATTTAATCATCGATAGTAAAAACCAGCGTGACTAAAGTTGTAAAAATAAATATAAACATGGAAACATTAGAAAAAGCTTTCAGTAAAATGAAGTTCTTGAAACAAGCTTGATCCTCAACGAAAATAGATAAATGACTGTTACATACATCAAAAGGCAGGAATATAGAATATATAAAAATGTAAGAAAAATATGTCTTTGAAACAATTAACGATTGACAGGGAAATATTTATTAGAAAGAAAACGCCAAAGTCAAGTTGATTCATAACTAGAAAAATGAGATCTGTTAAAAAGAAAATAAATTAAAAAAAAACACTTATGTCTTATTGCTGGTCGGAATAGACGTGGTTTTTGTTGTTGTTCTCGCAAACCATTTAAACTGAAATCGATTCTTCACCGAGGGCTTATTTCAATGGAATCTTGTTAGCTTTTACAATTCAGACACATGACAAAATAACAGATTCGATAATCCTTAAATCAATTACAACTGGATAGTGACTTTGATCATCGCTCGTGCCCCATGATTTCGACGTTGTGCTACATATAAGTTACGTTTAGAAAATCACAATAACTAATTTCACCCGTGTTTGTCAGATAGTTAGTAAAAGAAGTAGATATCAAATGGTTGTCATGATGGATTAGTAACTCTTCGAGTGTATTGGAACTTTTTCAAATTTTAAGATGCGACGCTGTGCCCAACTTTACATATTACAAACAATTTGTATTCTTATTAAAGCTGATTTCAATATGCGGTTTGCTTTATCCCATCATTTTTAATGAAGAAAAGCTACTATTGACAAACACACGCTATAGTCTTTCAGATAATTCTCTGTTATGTTTACTAAAGTTATCTTCAGAACAAAAGAATCCCTTCTCTTCTTGTTTATTAGGAAATGCTTTGTTCTTTGGGATCTATCCATCATGTAAGCTGTTTCATTGCATTAAGTGTATATATGTTTAGAATGTAAATTCTGGCGCCTGCAGCGGTAATTCCACGCAATTGTTGCATTTAATTCGAATAAACATATGTATAGACCCCACATTCAAAACCGTCCCTCGGGCTAAATTTTCTACGCATGGGATGACGAATACGTAGCGAGAATAAACGAGTAATTTTCTATTATTTCACTGGCGTTATTCTCTAATGTTTCTTTAGATCTGTGTTGATGTTTAAACGAGTGAAGGTGCAGGTTAATCTCTACCTATAAAAGGCACGATGTGTTTGTGTGTGTATGTGTGTGTGTGGGTAACGAATGCACGGTCGCAATTTTCAACGGATTGGCACCAAAATTTACATTCACATGCTCCAAGTTAGCAACAAGGTCAATACCGACGTTGCATTTCCTAACTCCCATCGATAGTGGAAATAATCGATTTTTTCATGCTTCAACGGCAGTTTTCATGTAGTTTGCGGCCATTTTCTACCGGCCAGAATGAGAGCCCTAGCTGGCTGCCACGAATAGGCAGGAAGATTCTATTGGCCAGCGTGGGAGCCTACAGCATGCAAAAAAAAATCGATAGATGCATTCGTCACAAGTGGGAAAAATTTAATTCTGCATGGCACTTTACTCCAATTGGATAATTCGCTTGCTTAAACTCTAAGTTGATTATGATTGCGCAGAACTGGATTGGGTGTGAAAATGTATTTGTTGTTAACATTCTTTTTTCATTCGCTTTTTCCAGTTACGAGTTCATTTTTAAAGCTGATCGTTTTGTGTTCATTTTGTTTAGTTCTTTTTTCGTAACAGATTTAATGTTTAGTATAGAGCTTATACAAAAATCGCAGTGTGAGATAGGCAAGAAGTAAAGCATGTAGAAACATCAACACGGCAAAGGGCACTCCTTTAAAGGCAAGGAAGGGCAAAAATATTTTAAGTCAAGTGATAGCGATTGCTGTATGAGTTGTATGATTTTTTTTAATCAAGCACGGGCATCGCCGGGCCATGCTGCTAGTGACCTACTAAAACCAAACGCACGGAAGTTGGCAGAAAACTTGATATTTTATTTTGTTACACAAATTTAGAAAACATGAAAGTTTTTAGATGCAAACAGGATTTCATACGCATATTAGGAATGGTCAGTTCGTTTGCAATTTGATATTATCTTTGTCACGGCTTAAAGAAAAAAGAAATCAAGTTGTAAATTTAATCTCTCTTTATATTCCGTTCATTGTTTCTATTCTATTAAACGTCGGATTTGTTGAGGTATGATAGGCTATTTTGCTATATAACAGCGATGCTCAAACAATTTATTGATATTCATTGATTGAGAGAAAAAAAGGGTAAAACTTAAAGTTCACAAAATTCTAAAACTAACTCTTATTTCATAAACATTTTAAAATAAATATTAAAATAGATCTAAATTTCGATGGCAAATTCATTATTTTTTTAAATATATTTGGTTAGACAAAAATGTCGTTCACTTATTAAATAGTAATTTACTTAATAAACCGAGCGGACATATATATATATATATATATATATATATATATATGTGTGTGTGTGTGTGTGTGTGTGTGTGTGTGTGTGTGTGTGTGTGTGTGTGTGTGTGTGTGTGTATGCGTGTGTGTGTGTGTGTGTAGGGGGGAAGTGTGGGTTTGTAAACAGTGACTATTAAAGCTGATTTAGCGAGACTCTGGCAAAAAGCGAATTGAATCCTGTCGGTCACTGTGTGTTTATCTAAAAATAAATACGCTAAAATTCACCTTCATCCCTGCCGTGCGCCGATGGCTTAGTGGTAGAATTTCCGACTGACGCCAATTCAACTAAAGGCAACCGGACGTCTAGCCACACTGAAGTGCTGTAAAACAGCGAAGCACTCTGTCTGTGGATGACAATAATATATATATATATATATATATATATATATATATATATATATATATATATATATATATATATATATAGGTATGTATATCTATGTCGATATATATATATATATATATATATATATATATATCGACATAGATATACATACCTATATATATATATATATATATATATATATATATATATATATATATATATATATATGGTGGATTCTCTCGTCGTATTCGAAACGCTTGAAACAAGCATGATCCTCAACGAAAATAGATAAACGACTGTTGCATACATTAAAAGTCAAGAATACAGAATATAGTAAATGTAAGAAAATATGTTACGTATATGGTAACCTGTATTTTTGTTAAATAAGAAAAAATAGCAATATGTCACCCGATAAGATACTTAAGAAATACTAGTGTTGTAATGACAAAGAAAATAATGTTTGTAATTCAAAATGTGAAATACCGAAGGACTTATGGCAGCGGGTATATAGCAACAGGCCTTTTGCAAGAAATAGGCAAATGCTTGCACGAAGTGTTACCACGGCTATGTCCCTGGCGATAAGGGAAAGAAAAACAACTTAAAATTTCTCTCTAGGAATAATAATCCTACTTTATAAAAAACCTAAATATTTTGACAACAAATGCCCAAGATGATGTGAGTAGATAGGATTTAAGAGTTGATACACAAAAATTGAACATATAAAAAAATATGGCGGAAAATATAACAAAACCACTTTTTCTCACTTTGTTAACGGTGTAGACTCTCTTTTCATTTTTAGTGTTAGAGTTTCCTTATTCTCGGTGTTGGTGTTGTGGTTTCTGTCGCAAATTGGTTCTTACGGGTGGCCGATGCAAGCCC
The DNA here is from genome assembly GCA_964036315.1 of Acanthosepion esculentum. NCBI lineage: Eukaryota > Metazoa > Mollusca > Cephalopoda > Sepiida > Sepiidae > Acanthosepion > Acanthosepion esculentum. The sequence continues at coordinate 29,693,811 of OZ038495.1, read as the reverse complement.
CACACGCTAATCGTAATTTCCGCGATGATAATATCTACGCTCTGTTCATTATGTTTGTTTAGTTTGCTTGACAATAAAAGATCATTAGAATTGGTAGAAAACCGACGGCAGTATTATTAATTCATCAAGGGAGGTAAGTCGCAAAGGAAAATACCTAAAGAGTCATTGAGATGACATATGATAACAGGTCAGAAATAGGTCGACTGCTCAAAGACACAAATAGAATAAACATTCGAAATGATTATTTACAACAGGACTTGAAAGTTTCTTACAGAAAATTAATTTGTATGAAAGGAACGAAAGCTTAGGACTAGAATTACAATTGACTAACTGCATTTTGTTAATTTACGTCTTATTAGATGAACTAAAAAATGTTAAAAACATAAATAGCATACGTTTTATAATCAGTTTCAAAATGAACAGAATTAAATCCAAAATGAAGCTCTTTTTTAAACATGTATAATTATTTGTTAACTTTTTCTTTCTTATTCTGGTGAACCTGTCACACATGGACTTATTGTTTAAGTGACATTACTCCATAAATATTCTTTCCCATTAAAATTGTTTTAGTAATAAAAGACACTATCTATTAGCAAAAGATGTCTTTTAAATACTAAACAAAGTATTAAGTAACAGTAAATTTTTTAGTTATTATTTTTTTTCTTTCTTAGTCTGGCAAACCGGTCACATATGGACATTACTACATAAATATTCTTTCACATAGTAAAATTATTTTAATACACCATTTATTAGCGAAAGACGCCTTTTAAATGATAAACAAAGTATTAAGTATCAGTAAATTTTCATCAGAATAAATGAAAGCTGAAATCTTATTCAGCCACACGGTAGTAAATGCTGAAAAAATTCTTTAAAGATGAAGAGAATACTTGTGGCACCAGAGATGGATGCTGTGAATAATATTTAAGCAACGAGGAAGTGTCAAGGTGAATGTTATAAAAAAGACTCTTGTAGTTAGGATCAGAGAGGGATACAGCTGAAATGGTTGGTATATATAATGGGGAAAGTGTGCTTTAACCAATTTATAATCCTAGGCCATACTGAATGTAAGGGAGGAAGAAGGAAGTACCGCTTATCTAAATTTGATGAACACTGCGTTGATAAACACACACACACACACACACACACACACACACACGTGTTGGTGTAAATGAATGGCAGAAGAGGAAGAAGAGGTGAAGTAATAAGACTTAGACTTTTAACGAATAGGAATTTGAGGATCGCCTACGGACTGAAGGGACACGGTATCTAAAAGTAAAAAAGTATATGATGTCCTATTTGTTTTATTTATATTTTGTTAACTTACAATGTGTGTTGGCACGTGCGATACCCTGTCTTCACCTGCCCCCGACCAGGGGTGATATCACGGTTTCGGTGGCTATAGCGGGACCACCATACCCTGGCGCCACCAGCAGCGTTTGCCACCAGACAGGGTATGAAGATATGATAACTGATCGTTCCTCTTTGTAAATTCTCGTAATGAAATAAACAAAACGATTGTTCCTCTTTGCAGCTTCTATCCGTAACGAAAGTTTGATATTTGAATATAAAATTTTATTTCAGAATGAATCATTTGTGTTCTAATATATCATTATAATAACTGCACAAGAATATATTACTCATTCGTGATGATTAAAGTGCCTTCCTTGTATATTTTACATAAATCTCTTTTAGAGTTGAACTTTAAATATTACACACCCATCATCGTGAACTTGAAAAAAGAAGAGATGCATTTAAATGTTTTGCATGAGTTTAATCTTGGACATAACGTTTCTCAAACTATCGCCAGTTTTAAAAGAGAATGGGGTGAAGTATACACTTATGATCAACGATATCGCGCTGGTAATTTGAACATCCGCAGTGGGGATACAAGTCTTGAAGATTTTAGGTCGTAGAGGACATCCATCTGCATTCGACAATCAACATCTGCAAACACTAGTCGAAAAAAAAAAAACTCGCTAAAATCTCAGAGAAATCTCGCAGATGATTGGTGTCCACATTTCAACGATATCGGATAATTAAGATCATTATTTTCTGTGGCTACAGACATTTTAGATACATAGTCTAGTGTAAACAAAAGCCCGAATTCTATTTTCAAGAACCCAAGTAATTTGGAGAAGACATTAACGTATTTTTCTGAGTATGCTGAGTTGGGATTCTGTTTATTTTTTTTTTATCTCAAATTTACTGAATCTTATCATGTTAAGTCTGGGTTCGAGTCTCCGTGAAATATTTCTTAATTTTATTTCATTATTTTAAAACATAAATTTTAACTGCTTTCCTTTTTAATTTAATTCTGAACAATTCAACCTACTCGCCTGAGAATTTTAATAGTTTTACCCTTTCCTGCCCTCGGCTAAGTTCGACTTAATAAATACAGAATACTTCTGTTATACCAGTAACTGCATTAAGTCAAAATGTTTTTAATGAAAGTACTTTAAAGTAATTGAAGAAGATAGACTCTGTCTAAATATGACGCTGATTTTGCTCCATTCTAATTGAATGTTTTTTTTTCTGATGGAAAAGATGGGTATGGATGCTATATATATATATATATATATATATATATATATATATATATATATGAAGAAATATAGTTTTAAAGTGTGCTATACTTATGGGATAAATTGCTCAATATATCAGAGATAGAGCGTGTATATATATATATATATATATATATATATATATATATATATATATATATATATATATCATAAAGATTGTGTGTGTATGTGTGTATGTTTTTGTACCACGACTGAGGGCACGTCTTTTATTAAAAGAAAAATGGGGGACGAACACTAAACACGAAACTTCAATAAAGTCCACACACCTTTTATGTCCGAGAACATTAAAAAAAAACAATTCAAAGCAAATTAATAAAATGTACAAGGCGAAGAAACTCGATAAATGAGTTCAACATGAACTGAGTGAAAGTCAATATGTTCGACGTTTAGAAGTATGTTCCAAGTGCAACAAGAAATTGCCCTGTTTAAACTTTTAAATGCTTGAAATTACAGGATGATGATTGGGAGCGACAACTAGTTGGATAATAATTATTAAAATTCTCAGGCGAGTAGGTTGAATTGTTCAGAATAAAATTAAAAAGGAAATCAGTTAAAATTTATGTTTTAGAAAAATGAAATAAAATTAAGTAATATTTCACGGAGACTCGAACCCAGATTTAACAACATCAGATTCAGTAAATTTGAGATAACAAAAATAAACAGAATCCCAACTCAGCATACTCAGAAAAATACGTTAATGTCTTCTCCAAATTACTTGGGTTCTGGAAACTAGAGTTTGGGCGTTTCTTTACCCTACACTATGTATCTAAAATGTCTGTGGCTACAGAAAATAATGATCTTAATTATTTTAGACAAAAAACACAAAACAAAAAACAAAACAAAAAACATAACATGTGATATGCACTAAATTTAGAATTTGTTTACGTTGATCGCCCAAGGAGCAAATTATGTTTACAGGAAGATTTTAAACATACAAGGCAAATACTGTATGGTTAATAAGCGAGTTCTCCTAAGATTGCGATGTCCCTTTTCTGTGAAAATCTTCTGTAATTTTTATAATTATCATTATTTTGGATTTCTGGCGAATAATCTTTTGTCGCTGAAGGAAGACAGCTTGTCAATTCATGGAAATATGGAGATAATTAAATTGGGGTATGTGAATTGTCATTTTCTGGGGCCTGGCTCTGTGAAGTGAAGTCATTAATTATTGTTATCGGAAAAGATTTCCGTATATAAATCTAGCGCGCATTTCGCTTAGGTGTCATTTATTTCGAGTGGAGAAAAGACGTCACACTACGAGACACACAACGATATTTCAGTGACCTGACAAACACACACATGATTGAATAACTGAGGAAGGGTCGAGTTTAGCCGTTGTATCTACAATTTTTAAATCATCACTCGGCAGTTGACCCAGTCGACTAACGGGTCATTATTTTACCGGTTGCGACTAGAAATCCCCAAATCATCATTCTTTCAGTAGAGTACTGATTGCAGTAGCGAATAGAGACATTTTATGCAGTCAGTTTTTCTCTCTCTCTCTCTCTCTGTCTGTCTCTCTCTCTCTCTCTCTCTCTCTCTCTCTCTCTCTATATATATATATATATATATATATATATATATATATATAACAGAGGATGTCTCTGTCTATGTGATACCTTTTCACTCGAGATCCATCCAACCGATTTTCACCAAAGTTGGCATATACATTGTACAATATAAGGGATAGGTTATTAAATGTTTTTTAAATCGACAATTTAAAAAAAATAATAATCGATAAAGACGAAAAAAGTTTGATAAAATAATTTTACCTCTGATGTCGTTTAAACTCGGTATGTAGGTTACTTACATCATGACGAGCTCAACGATACCTCATTTATATCTACGCCACTGGATTTAGCGAAAAACTACGTAAAACGAAAAATCGATTTTAACACAAATCGATTTCAAGACAAATTTTAAACTAAAACCTCGCTCAATTTTCAAGGAATCTAATACAAACTTAACTCAATTGTAGCCGACAATACGTTGATTGTTTAACAGTCATTTAAGTTTTTAATTGAGTTCACCCATATAGTGAAAACCCGCATAAATAGCGAAAAATGGCGATTTGTACTGGTTTCTTTCTTATTTTTCGTTGATCTTTCACCCAATTTTCATCAAAGTTAACAAATGCTTTATAAATGTATACACTTTTACATCCTTGGTATCGCAATAGAGAAATTGAATTTCAAAAACATCAAAATAATTGTGGTCTGAAATGTGTCTTCCTGTTGCCTGTTTTACCCTTTCATGTCCTCGGGTAACTTCGACTTAATAAATACAGAATACTTCTGTTATACCAGTAACTGCATTAAGTCAAGATGTTTTTAATGAAACTACTTTAAAATAATTGAAGAAGATAGATTCTGTCTAAATATGACGCTGTTTTTGCTCCATTCTAATTGAACCTTTTTTTATGATGGAAAAGATGGGAATGGCTACTATATATATATATATATATATATATATATATATATATATATATATATATATATATATATATATATATGAAATAAAGATTGTGTGCGTATGTCTGTATGTTTTTGTACCACGAGTGAGGGCACGTCTTTTATTAAAAGAAAAATGGGTGAAGAATACTAAACACGAAACTTCAATAAAGTCCACACACTTTTTGGTCCGAGAACATTTAAAAAAACAATTAAAAGCATGATCAAAAACAAAACAAAATAAAACAAATTGATAAAGGATCAAGTATAATAAATACAAATAAAAGAAATAAACAAGAAGAATATGAAAACAAACAACGTAAAATCGAAGGACAAGTTACGGAAAATAGACAGCTCTGAATCGTCATAAACTAAAACCCAATAAAATTTTATTAAATTAAAAGAGCTTTCAATTGGTTTTATGAATAATATATATTAAGGATAATATTGTCTGGCGGAAAAAAATTATTTCCGATAAAAGATGAATTTTCACATTAATTGCTTTCATTTTTTACAGTTTTAATATACAATAATTCATGAAGTTGTTAAATATTTTAAAATACAATTTCAATATACTGTTATTAGGTAAAACTATTTTTCTAATCATAAATCTAAAAGCTTATTACAATCTGCAAATGACCAGGATTTGAAAAAAGAATTTTGCATTGATTCTGGATGTGTTTAGACATGCCTTTTTTTTTTATAGATACGGACGTTCATACTTGACATCCATCCGGTGACTTCTCCTGGCCTCAGCTGTCAATAACATCAATTGCCACATGACAAACGAATTACCGTAGTTTAAAAAATGCTTTTCTTATATTTTACTACGTTTTATTTTGGTTTTGCTAAAAGTGTAAGTACTGTTTGTTTCAAATTAGTTTAAGCAGACTTTATATTTTGTAATTCTATTCATATAACCTTCGAAAAATGTGTATTTTATTTTTACAAGATTTTTAAATCGGAGAATTTTATTTTTGTTTACAAATGTCTCCAAATTTCGCACATGACCGATTTTACTGAAAACAAAATAAAAGATTAATCCAATCAGTATAAATTCAGTTTTAAATACACTGAAGTAAATTTTGCTTACTGAGTATAGTAAATTTATTCTTTTACCTTTGAATTAAAGTTGAAAAAACATTAAGGACGATTTTTCATTTATTTTAAATTAAAAAATACATTCTGTTATAAAAAAGATGCACTAACTGCATTCTATGATTGTTGGCGTTCAAACCGTTACAGTTTTCTTTTCGGAATGACATACATAACCTTATATTGATCCATATTTCCTATTTGACTGATTTACACATTATTTTTATACATTATAACAGGAAGCAAAGTTGATTCTGATATCGGACATTATTTTTCGAACAACGTATTATCATTTTCCTAGTAGATTTATGATTATTTATTATCAAATGAAATACTCTTAATATTATAATTTTATTAAGATTACATTCTAGAGTCTTTGTCGTGGTTTTCATCTAATTTTGTTTATTTACTAACAGTAATTATCAGCTGGGGAGATGAAACTAAAAAAAATAGTAAGAAAAGTAAAAAAGAACAAAAAAGTCGGAAAACAGATAATTACCTTCCGAGTATCCGACGAGTATCGACATAAAAAAAAGAAAAAGTAAACAAAATCCCCCGTAAACGACTTAAATAGAGCTCACACTATTACGATTGGCTGTTGGTCAGCTTCCAATCAAATGCGTGAGAGAGGGGTATGGTTTGCCTAATATAAGTCAGTGTCTACAGGCTGTTAATTTAGATGGGTGGGGCATCGCTGGTCAGCTCTGATGGGGTCGACTTGGTGAGGGGAGTATGATGTTTGAAAGACCCGAAACTGCCTAATGACCCAATTCAGAACATCACTGACGACGCCCTCTAGCACTAAGAGCGTATATTCAAAGTAATTTGTAGAAATCCCATTTATTTTTGAATATCATTGAAATTTTCCTTCTAAATAATCTGTTGTCTTACCATCTACCACTGAGTAACGCTTGCAGGAAATACAACACATATGATATATTGATTAATATATTCATTATTGATTTGTTTTGAAAAATGTATTGAACAAAAGAAAAGTGAATTAGTCATAATGCGAATGAATGAACACTGATTTGCAGTAGTAATTCATGCAAATCTCACTGAAGAGAGAGAGAGAGAGAGAGAGAGAGAGAGAGAGAGAGATGAATTCTGTGTGTTGGAATCATTATGGTCAATAGAAGAAAATTTGAAATGTAATCAATAGTTTCGCTACAGATCATATAATTCTCAATTCATGAAAGCAACAAATAATTTAGTCGGAAGAAAACGTATTTCATCCATTACAAAAAAAGATTTAATTCATGAATCCCACACTTCCACGAATTTGCGTACATTTAAAATAACTGATTCAGACATGCATGTATGTGAGAAGCTGTTAAAAAGTTTCCCTTCCGATTCACGTGTTAAAATCAGACCAAATGAATAAACATAAAGGAATATAACAAAAACTTAAAAAACATATTGCACCAGTAAAACACTGATAAGTAGGCTCCTCAGAATTAACAATATCTGAATTTGAATACATTATATAGTCATATTATGAAAAATTAGTTATTTTAATATTTCTAAGTGTTATATTCCGTGCTAATATGAATAAATACTTGACAAACATAGTGTATAAAATAAGTAGAGGTTTATTGTAAAACCAGTACAATAAAAAATAAGGTAACAGTTATGCGTACGGTCGTCGTAAGTCAACCCAGTAGTGAGTGCTACTATTTGAAGGTCGGTAGTTCTCGCGTAAGTCTGAATCGTACTCAACAGATCCCAGCTAGAAATGTTTACCAGCCTCTCCATGAGGTAGAATGTAGCACAACGTCGAATTTAATGTGGGGCAATCCGAGTCTGTAGGCTCGGCCAAAAATTCCTCGTACACCCCGCATAAACGGGTTCGGGTCTGTCTACCTCCCCAGGTGAGACTCTACCCTTCGACATAGCCTCGTCCGAATTCCTCTCTGCCTTCGGGCAGAGAATTCGACCAGCACAGCCGGAAAAGTTTCCAGATAGTATATTTACTAACCTCCGCACGCAATCAGATGTGGCACAAGACCGGGTTTAATGTGGGGTATCCGAGTACGTAGGCTCAGCAAAAAATTCTCGTAGACCCCGTATAAAACGGTGTCGGATACCTGTTTCCCGAGAAGCGAGTCTGCCCTTCGGCATAGCCTCGTCTGGGGATCCTCTCTGCTCAAAGGCAGAGAGTTCTACCAGCACAGCTGAAAAAGATTTCAGCTAAACGGTATCTAGCAACTGCCTAACGCAGTCACATGTGGCACAAGGCAGAATTTGATGTGAGGTTCCCGAACTCGTAGGCTCATCCAAAAAATCCTCGTAGATCCCGCATAAACGGGATCGGGTCACTCTTCCTCCCCGAACGAGATTCTGCCATTCGGCATAGCCTCGTCCAGCTTCCACTCTGCCCGAAAGCAAAGAGTTCGACCAGCACAGCCGGAAAAGATTCCAGATAGTATATTTACTAACCTCCCCATGCGATCAGATGTGGCACAAGGCCGGGTTTAATGTGGGGCATCCGAGTTCGTAGGCTCAGCCAAAAATTCCCGTAGACCCCGTATAAAACAGTGTCAGGTAGCTGCTTCCCGAGACGAGAGTCTGCTCTTCGGCATAGCCACGTCTGGAGATCCTCTCTGTTCGTAGCCAGATAGTCTGACCAGCACAGCCGAAAATGATTTCAGCTACCCGAAAATGATTTCTGCCCAACGCAGCCACATGTGGCACAGGGCCGAATTTAATGCGGGTTCCCCGAGACCGTAGGTTCAGCCAAAAAATCCCCTTACACCCCGCATAAACTGGATCGGGTCTGTCAACCTCCCCGAACGAGACTCTGCCCTTCGGCATAACCTCGTCCAGGATTCTCTCTGCTCGTAAAAGATTTCAGCTAGGCTCCGTCGTCCGTTGACTTACCGATATTTATAGGCAGTTACAACCTATAAAGAAATTATTAAGCCACCTACGCACACATGGACATAATACTGATATAATAATAACAACCAGGTATAAATTAATTAATAATAATTAAAGACAGATTTTACAAACAGCACTGTAAATTGGCCAAAAATTGCATCCACAATTATTTGCACTCAATAGTCTCTAGAATAAATCGAAACATAACCGTTACCGCCTACCAAAATAACCGTTAGAATAATACAATAAACTTCTCACAATGCATGAATTACCTGTATATATAAATGGTCAAGCAAAATCACTACGCACATGGCCTGACGATTGCGTTTAAGCATGAAAAAGACTGTCGCCTCTGGGTGTTGAATTCAATGTCCACTCATACATATATATATATATATATATATATATATATATATATATATATATATATATATATATATATATATATATATATTTTAAGCGTATCACCCCAAGCAAGGCCGGTGGCCACTATCACGCATGGGGTTACAGAAGGGTTGGAGGAAGAGCAGATAGGAGTGGTAAAGGAAGGGATGTGGAGAAAGAGAAGGGCGGAGGGTCGATCAAGGCAGGGGGGATATGGAAGATATAGAGCGAGAGCAGATAGGAATGAAAAATGTCAGGAAGTGGAGAAGGGAAGTGGATAGATCAAGGCAATTGGAGATGACGATTGACGCTATACTTAAACCGTTGGAGATTGTATTTGTCAGGGAAACAGTAATAGGGAAGGGAGTTCCATAGGCGAGATGTGCGAGACATGAAGCTATTGGAGTAGAAAAGACGTCTACATCTAACAGTTTCAACGGTGAAGGGGTGGGAACGGGATGCCAGCCTCGTAGGACGCTTAAATTCACGAGGCTTAGGGACAAGCGAAAGCAACTCCTCGGAGCAATTACCGTGGAAGTACTTGTAGAAAAGGCAGAGCGATGCAACATCGCGTCTGTGAGAGAGCGACTGCAGACGAGATGACAGATCAGGGCCAATCACATTGCATATATATGAGACTCTTCGTTAAGACCAATCGAGTTCTCCAATCACTGGCGTGTTTAATAATAAATACGTCTAAATTCTTCATCCCTGCTGTGCGCCAATGGCTTATTGGTAGGATCTCAGACTGATATCAAATCAGTCGTGTCTCGATTCCAGCTTGTGGCAATCGGATGTCTAGCCACACCGATGAGCTGTGGATGACAATATATACTTCTCCTGAATAAAAAAAAATATTTCAGTTGAGCTCTCGGGGAAAAACTGAATTTGTAAATAGTGACTATTACTGCTGCTGATGCAAGACTCTTCGTTAAGACTGGCGTGTTTCGTTAAAATCAATACGTCTAAATGCGCCTTCATCTCTGCCTCTCTCTTCATATATATCTATATGTTTTCTTTTTAGATATTCCTTTTTTTGAATGCTTGTCATCTATTCCTGTGTAGAGTTCTTTTAATAATATGCTACAAAATATAGCAATCCTAGGAAATTATTTTTAATTTAGGGTCTTTGAATAATGTTTGGCTTTGTTGGCAATAATCACCTGTGCAAAGTATGAAGAACCATTATCACAGATGAAGATATTCTTAGATTAATGTTTCTTGGTTGGTACCTGCATAGCTGAAATATGTCATATCTTATAATTCTCTGCGTTTATCTGGATACCATGTTTAGCTTTGTAGGGACGTATAATTTTGCTGTCAACAATACTCGCCCAAATCATTACACAACTCTTGCCAATGGTATCCTTTATTCTATTTTTAACCGTTTCCTTGAAATAACAAATCTATGGCACATCCATTAGCTATATTGAGTGACTATTCACATGAATCCCTAAGAAATACTCTTGAAAAATGAATTTTCGTTTATTTCTTTCCCCAACACTTGTTTCCATTTTGATGTTTAAGTAAAGGTGTTAGTTTGGTTTCTTCCGTAAATGTAGCCATTTTTTATATTATTCTGAATGTTTGCTATTGATTTGCGTTCACATTAAAGTATGTTCTGGCACATCAATTCTAATTTCTTTATTATTACACGTTTAATTCACCTAAAAGCTTTTTTTGGTTATATTCCTTATTTACCATTATCCTTTACTGCCAAAATTCTTAATTTTGTTTTTTGGATTAATTTTTGATCAATATTCCGTTATTTATCAAAATTCAGCACAATATCTTTTAAGTTAAATCAAAAACAGGCATCTATCTATCTATTTATCTATCTATCTATCTATCTATCTTAGGGTTTTCCTATTTATCTATCTATCTATCTGAGGGTTTTTCTATCTATCTATCTATCTAGCTAGCTAGCTTAAGGTTTTCGTATCTATCTATCTATCTATCGATCTATCTATCTATCTATCTTAGGGTTTTCGTATCTATCTATTTATCTTTGGGTTTTCGTATCTATCTATCTATCTATCTATCTATCTATCTTAGGGTTTTCCTATTTATCTATCTATCTATCTATCTGAGGGTTTTCCTATCTATCTATCTATCTATCTATTTATCTTAGGGTTTTCCAATCTATCTATCTATCTATCTATCTATCTATCTATCTATCTATATATATATATATATATATATATATATATATATATATATATATATCTGAGGGTTTTCCTATCTATCTATCTATCTATCTATCTATCTATCTGAGGGTTTTGCTATCTATCTATCTATCTATCTATCTATCTATCTAAGGGTTTTCCTATCTATCTATCTATCTATCTATCTATCTATCTATCTATCTATCTAAATTTTAAAAGGTTTCTTTATATCTACATTACTTCTTATTATTATAAACGTTATTTTATTTGCTGAGTGAGATGCTATACCCATTTTTTAAATTTTAAAATAATTAAATTAATAAAAAAGGTCGAGGATTTGTCTTACGTAAGAATTCTTGACCTAAGACGCTTGTTATTAATTTCGCTTTTTAAGAAAAATAAGAAATACAGATAGCAAATTAAACACGAGTACCTACCGAAGGTAACATTGATAGTAATCCCTCTCCCTCTCTCTCTCTCTCTCTCTCTCTCACACACACACACACACACACATATATATATATATATATATATATATATATATATATATATATATATATATATATATATATACATATATATATATATATATACATACATTCAGTTGCATGTATTGTAATTTGTTAAAATAACTACTATCCATGCAACTGGATGTGTTATCTCTATGACGGATATTGAGCACTTTCCACTGAGTACCAAGAATATAATATAAAATAATTATATATATATATATATATATATATATATATATATATATATATATATATATATATATATATATATATATATATATGTATGTATGTATATACATATACATGTATATATATATATATTTTTTTTTTTTTTTTGAACGATAAAAATTATTTAAAATATTGAAATCTTCAGACACACTGGGTTGTAGATTAATATTCTTTCGTTTTTATTATTATTATTTCATTTAGATTCCTCGACTAGTTTCGGCCAACATGGCAATATTTCTGCTTGCTGGTAACAGTGCACTACAGAAATGAATGTCTTGATGGAGAAAATGAACTTTTGTCTGTAGTTTTCATTTGTTTTTTTTTATTTTTTATCTTTTTCACGTGATTTTTTTAACATTCCTTGTGTTAGTCAAACAGTCTCTTTTAAGTTGTTATTTGAGATAAGAGCTGGTTAGATCCATGCTGCTCTGAATTCCCTTGGTCAGTTTGACAATTTTATTGGTTCCTGGAGAGGGGATGTGTCTCTGTTAAGTGTGTATGTGTCTGTGTGTTATTTGGTTCTTAGGGAGTGGGTGAGTATGATATGTGTAAGGGTGTATATTGCTGTGGGTGTGTGTTATCATTTGGCTCATTAGGGAGTGAGTGAGTATGATGTGTGTAAGTGTGTATATTCGTGTGGGTGTGTGTATAAGCGTGAGGCCTCAACACCTCCGTAAGCATGTCTGTTTTGTGTGGGTGAGAAATGTGGGTAGGATTTGATTTGTAGGGTTATGTATTACGACTATCTATATTGTTAAATTTATGGTTAAGCCCGGCTGGATAATGCGTTTTTAAACGTTGTATCCACTTATTTTCATGGAACTCTAAAATCTTTCTAATGTCATCTGCTCTGGAATTTTCTATTCTCTCAATTATAGTGAATTTGGCATGGGTTTTGAAATCGTGTTTTTCTAGGCGGACATGTTGTTCTCCAGGTAATAATTTTTCACGGGGAGTCAACTCTTTACTCATATATATATATATATATATATATATATATATATATATATATATATATATATATATATATATAAGTAAAGAGAGAGAGGGAGTGAAAGAGAGACAGATGGGGAAAGGCTATGGTAAACTACGATCGAGATACACCATAAATTTTCACACCAACAAATTGTTCCAATATTTCAAATAAAACAAATATGATACGCCGAAATTCACATAATATATTTATAATAAAATTATGTCTTGAATATTGCACAAACATCGCTGGCTTAATATGAATTATGAGTATGTGTGTAGTAAACTATGGCATTAAATAAATGTCGATAGTTAAAAATGCTTCTGCACGAAAAAGCGGAACCATAATTTTTTAGTATCTGTCTATATTTCTGAGATGAGGTATTATGTACATTGTTTACATTATTCGGACTATTGTCGTCATCTTTGTTGCCATATTTATTACAACGTTTCGGTCGTTGTAGGCTCCGGCCTTCTTCACGTGGTTGGACACATGGCACTGTGGATAAAGGCGTTAGTTAGATCCAGTGACAGAACCCAAAGATTGTGAGTTCAATACCCGGTTAAGGCAGTGGAGAACTTTCAGAGGGAAAATTAACAGGAGATAACTGATAACTGACATCCATTAAACATGGCATGTGGAACTAGAGCAGCCTACCCCAGTGAGCGAAATAATGGGTTCTGTTCGACATTCCAACCATCTGAAGAAGGCCGGAGCGGACAACGGCCGAAACGTTGTAATAAATATGGCGACAATGATGAGGACAATAGTCCGAAAAATGTAAATAATGTACATATTTTTTATTAGATAACTGTTTAGTCATCAGAGGGGTTTCGTTAACTCGTTAAGAATATAATGCTCACAAGATAAAGTGAACGTGAAAAATCAGGAGAACGAAATATTACGTTGCTTCGGAGTAAAATGTTTTTGTATAAAAAAACAATGTCATTGCATATAAATCTGAATTACATATCTTTAATTTAATTTAAATGAAGGATAACTCGATAATTACGTGGAATAATACAAAAAAAGAAACATGAGGTCTTTTGTAATACAAATCAGAAGTCAGAATAATGAAATAGTTTGTGTCTTACGACTGACACCTATCTTTAATGAACATTGTAAAGTATTTAAATGTAATTATTATATTTTTGAAGAAGTAACAAACATCAAAGTTCATCAATTATTAGAAAAAACTGAAAAGAAAATAATAACTGTCGTGAGGAGAGTTGAGTTCATACTTATCCCTAGGGTATTTGAGCGTAAGTGAATATAACAAACTCGCCTGGAATTGGAACTCATTAATTCAAGTTCCAGTGCCGAGTCGTTAAAAATTACGCCATCCGCACATCTAAGCTTAAAGCAACTTGTATTGCCATGTGATCCCCCATCTACGCACCGACTAGTTTCGACGTTGTTTAACTTCGAAGATTTTACGAGAACCGGTTTTTCAATGTGATATGGCCGTAAGTCAAAACAGTGACTGCGTACACAGCCCTTGTCAACAGTGACGTGTCTACTTTCACGAACACACGATGAAGGCCCTTAATTATAATTGGCGAGGATGTATACCCAATGCTAGTAAATATGCAGTATAATAACGCCACGTAGATAAAAATTTCCTCTATCCAACGTACTCACTCCATTTGTTATAATATACAGCCTTGTTTAAATTAATTGAAACAAAACGAATAATTCCGTTATAATTTACTTTTTTTTTTCGTATTTTCCAATGAAACGTTACCCAGTGCACATATTAGTATTTCGTATGTCATTCCACGAAGTCGTTCCTTGCAGATTGACCACAGATTCTAGATTGGATTTAAATCAAGAGAGTTTCCGGGAAAATTTTTACTACTCTGATTTGCTCACTGGTAAGACTTGCCAGTGTGTTCGTGCAGCGTTACAATTTTCGTACGCTACTGTGGAGTAATGTCCATCGCAGACAATGGCCGTAGTACAACTAATCGACAGTCGAGACAATAGTGTCTGGTCGTGCAATCACGGATAACGCAACATTTTTCAAGGCCTAACATATTTCAACTTATAACCCAGAAAATAGATTCATATTACAGTACACTACTGCCAATGTCACCTGAAGAAGGCCGGAGCGTACAACGGCCAAAACGTTGTAATAAATATGGCGACAATGAGGAAATCTGAGGAAAAATTAAAAATCGATTATACCCTGTCACTCCAGTGGGTTTAAAACTGACAGTATACTGAAAGAAAGGAAACTAAAGCGGTTGTTTTAATTATTTTGCACAAGGGTATATATGGTTATGCATGTTCCTTGTGGACTAAACGGTTCTAATTTCGTATAGAAGACCTTTCTATGAATTTAAAATGATATATACGTTATATATATCTTCATGCCTGATAATCTATTCTTATGAGAAATAAGGAGACAAGTAAACAATATCAGACATTTTGATAATTTATCCTATCAAGTTACCGCTCTGTTGTCTTGTATGAATTTCTAAACGAGATTATGAGCTTTAATTTGTCGAGAATAATAATAAGATAAAAATAATTAGGTTCAATCTCAGTATGGTGTCAGACAATATCGCCTAATGAGTTTTCTCCATTTCAGACCAAACGTTACTCTAAATTAATCAACTGAGGATCTTGTCTACTATTTTGCAGCTATATACATGCATACTGATCTTAAAGGTGATTACTAGACGGAAGGAAATGAGATAACATATAGCCCGTTAGGAGTCACGATATTATATTATTGAGGGCCAATCCAGTCGATCGCGAGGTGAGTTAATACTATAAGCACGCTAGCCCTCAGGTTCCTGCATGATAATCTAATTAATCGTGCGGCAGTCATGTGTCGTCTATATTGTGTAAGTTAACTCTCTGTACAAAGTGAGAGCATTATAAGACTAGCATGCATTTCTTGTCCGTACATTTTGGAAAGATTTCATTTAGACTAAAATATGTTCCAGTAGTAATCAGTCAATATATATAATATATTCTAGTTGTGTCTCTTCACGATTATGACTCTCCACAATGTCCAGTTATTTGTAGCTCTTAGTAAATTTTGTTTTTTTCTGTTATCTCTCCTAAACCTTGTTTCGCCAATGTAGGTTAGTCGCTATGTAGGTTATGCGTTATTTTTTTCTGTCACTCTTGCCTTCAATCTGTCCTGTGAGTATCAAATTTTCCAAGTAATCTTTCCTCGTTATGTGCCCTAGAAATTTAAACTGTCTTCTCTGATTACAAGTATAAGTGTCCATTTTTTTCCCTTTTTCTCTAAAGCTGATCGTTGATCGTATGTTTGATCCATGGTTTTTCTCAGCACTCTAGAGTAGAATCAAGTTTCTGTTGCTTCAAGTCTCTTCTTTATCAGTGAGGATAGTGTCAAGCATAATTAACAGTTCGGTACGATTTTCTGTGTTTCTAGCGAAATTTTCCTCTTCTTTTAATACTTAGCATTAGATACATTGATTTAAAATTGTGTATTTAAAATTATATCAACTACTATACACATTTTCCAAACAAAACAATTTTTATATATATATATATATATATATATATATATATATATATATATATATATATATATATATATATATATATATGAATCATTCATACAAAAAGCAGATAGTGAAGTTAATGATATAAATGGCAAGTATCACTCTCGCAAACACTTTTTTAATAAAATACATTAACCTCGAACTCGTAATGTAAATTGAACTGCACCACACACTTGATATATATATATATATATATATATATATATATATATATATATATATATATATATATATATATGTATGTATATATATATATTATTCCCAGAGTTAACCTGTAGAAAAGACAATATTTATAAATATAAATGACAATAGGAAAACTGTAGTAGTTGCCGACGCGTTTTGTCGAATGTGGACTTTCTCAAGGCAAAAAACGAAATGACTTTATGGGAGAGTAGTAATAATCCCAAGCAAACGTACACAATAATATCGTGAAATCAAAAGAAATTGGTTGAATCCCTCAACAGAGGAATAATAACAATATCTCCACACGTGAGAGTAATTGACGTAATTTTCAGTTAACAGTATGAAAATAGCGTTCTCTAAATTCTTCCAGTTGCTAAGGACATTTTGTTTTTGTTTATTATTAGTTACTTTGTTTAAATAAATATCATTTCGTTTTTTTTTGGCTTGAGAAAGTCCATATTGGACGAAACGCGTCGGCAACTATTACAGTTTTCCTATTGTCATTTATATTATATATATATATATATATATATATATATATATATATATATATATATATATATATATATATGTATATGTGTGTATATATATATATATAAATGACAATAGGAAAACTGTGATAAATATATATATATATATATATATATATATATATATATATATATGAAGAAATATAGTCTTAAAGTGTGCTATATTTATGGCATAAAGTGCTCAATATCAGAGATAGAGCGTGTGTAAATATAAAAGTGGACATGGAAGTCAGCACTAGCAGGAAACAGACTGTCGCCTCTAAGTGCTGACTCCCATGTCCACTTTTATATATATATATATATATATATATATATATATATATATATATATATATATATATATATATATACGATAATGACCGATGAAAATATTCGACCTCCTGGATAACGCATTTATAGAAGCTAAGATAAAATCTATATTTATTGTTTTTGAGAGCTTCTGAGAATCTAAAACAAGTAACATAGTTGATCAACTGCAGCCTTATCAAATGTTCAAAAATCCGCCTGAAAAACTTTGTTTTTTTTTTTACTTCCTTTTCTCCTCGACCCTGCTCCATTTTCGTATTTTGATATGACATGAATGGAAAAAATATCTTTACATCGAAGGTTATAGGAAGTCGGTTCCAGCCATCTTAAAAATACATTCGTCGGCCGTGTGCAATTTATTTGAATAAAAACAAAATCTTCCAATTCCTATGGATTCTTGAATAGATCTCTTAATGAGTTTTCAGGAAGTTCACAATGTGATATGCACAATGCAAATGTATAGACAAACATGTGTTTGAAAATAATCCTAGAACGTGAAAGTGTACATACAATTTCTTACAAAACAAAAGCTTGCAGAAAATTCCACATATCTACACATGATCTCGATAATCTAAACAAAACAGAAATATATTATTGCGTATACTGGTAGCGAGTTTTTCTTGCCGCAGGAGAATATATATAGAGGGTTATCTCTTTCTAGAAAATCAGCACAGGAAATAATATATAGTCATATATATTTGTACTTATATTTTGTAGAATTCGTGAATATACATCTTTCCTCTGTCTGTAACCATTAATTTTTTTTTAATACTATTTGGACGTTTGACAGATTTCCTTGTATTCTGAGAGATATCATATATATTTATGATATTTCTTTCAGACTTTCTCCCAGAATTTTTTTTCCTGCCCATAAAAGGGAAATATCTGTAAGGCAAATTTTGAAATGAATAATTCATTAAATTCCACTAAGTTAAAATTCACAGTTTATCGCTGTTAATATTATAATCAGTTTAAAAAAAAATATCTCGCATCCGAATATGCTTATCTGCTACGGTTCATGTATATTTGTACTTGTTCAATACTCAAATCGCCTGGGTAAGACGATAAACTATGTCCAACAGCAAGGCCTCTCATCTAGATGATGGTGGTGGAACCACATCTTAATTGCTGGTGTTCCCAGGTCCACCGTGACCCTGGATGGTAGCACCTGTTAGAGTCCCAACGATGGGCAAATAGTTAACCCCAAAACTGGGATCAAAACAGTATGAAAATGTAAAAATAGGTTTTAATACCAGCAATAATTTTTTGAGGCAAAATTACTACCAGCAATACATTCTAGAAGAAAATAAATATTACTAACAATACATTTTTGAGGAAACATATTACCTTAAATACATTTTTCTGGAAATAAATATTACCAATAATACATTTCTGAAGGAAAATATATTCCCAGCAAAACATTTTTGGAAAAAATATTACCAGCAATAAAATTCCTGTCAGCTATAAATGAGGTTGATATACCGTAAAACAAAGCAAACAAGACCAATCACTACCCAAAGATCGAGATGTGGTTTATCAGTTATTCATGTGCCATGCGTGATGCACGCATAGGCGATCATGTATCTTTCGATACATGACTGACGAGGCAGATTTTATCCTGCAGTAGGTTACCATTTCTTTCTGCGGTAGTCCAGTTGCCATCCACGGCTGTAGAAAAACGGTCCGTCCTGCTATTTACCCATAGCTGGAGGGGGAAGAACAGGATTCATACATTTCCCAAAGCGTATTAGCACATAATGAATGTAAGGGTTTCGACTGTAATTCGAACTCGGCTCTCCAATTCCTCAACCCGAACAGCTACCCATTACTCCACCGAAACCATGGTAAGCGGATAGATTTTTGCGCATAATATGTTGTGAATTTGCCCTAGCATAACTATTGGTTGTTTCCATTACATTTACTCAATTTGACTCAAAGATTTTGGGTCAAATTATGATAGGGTTTCATTTTCCAAGCGTGTCGCAAACCAGGATTGTTTCCAGATCGATATTATCAGGCATTCATGTCTCTGATATGTCAACCACTGTAAGATTCGTGCACCCCGCTTTCCATAATCCGAATGCTAACATTCTAACGACTCAGCCTCCTACACTCTACCTTGACTAAGCGCCCAATGATATTGCTATTAATATCATAGGAGTATTATAATAACAATTAAAAGATTCACTTAACGTTCTCTTCGTTTCACATCCCAGAATTCTTTTGTCATCCCTAAGTAAAGACTATACACTCCTTCCTATTCTCAACGAATTCAACATTAATATTTCTCTAATTATATCAGTTTATATCTGACTAAATAAATACTGGTCTACATGAGCTTGGCTGTCACCTCAGCTTCATACACCACAACTTCTGGAATTGTCAGATAAGTTCTTGAGATTTAATATCATCTTATCATAGACCGTTTTCATCTGGTGATTTTCTGTAAATGTCCTCTCATTCCTTATAGCATTCCCAAGAAAACAAAATAAAATTGAAAGATTCCAGAATCTGTTTAAGAAGCTAAACACATGAATTTAGAATTATTTTCTGTAGTAAAGGGTACGTCTGGAACATCATGTGCAAAACTGAAAAAAAAAAGATTATGGGGAACTAGAATTGAGACTAAAATCGTAGCTCTCCAGGAAAATGCCATCATTTACTCTAGTGTAATGTGCAGCAACGACATAATAATTCATCTTTATCTGAAATACAAAAGATTGTGTTAATGACTTCGGCTCTCCTACTTAGTAAAAGTCCTTCAAAAACATACTATGAGAAAATTCACATTTACTTCAGGTTTCACGGGAAAGACTTGATAAATGATTGTATGAATTGGGAAGAAGAAAAGATGAATAAGAAAACAACAACAACAACAACAATAATAATAATAATAATAATAATAATTATAATAATAATAATAATGATAATAATAATAAAAACTACAACAATTGGCCTCCAAAGATACTTGGAAAATACAGAAGACTCGATGATGGTATGTGTCAAGGAACATGAAAGTAGTAAGTGTCTTTACTCTGTAGTAAAGGAAGCCGACAAATTCAAAATGGAGTTTCAAATGGGCGCATAAATGCAAATACATCACTGTACACCGGCTGAAGTTGCAAAATACTTAAAAAAAGAATGCAAAGACAAAGGCGACCGACCAGATACAGAATCAATGGCAAAATAAACCGCTCCACGTCCAATACTCTTACCGTCCCAAACAAGCTGACGTAGACAAAAACCGCACCCATCAGTGGCTACGTAGTGCAGGGTTGAAAGCTGAAACTGAAGGTTTTATCATTGCTGCACAGGACCAATACTTGTTAACTAGGAATTATCAAGCACATATACTAAAATACTGTGTTAGCCCAAAATGCAGATTCTGTGATAAATATCCAGAAACCATTGATCATCTTGTATCAGGTTGCACGTTATTGGCACCCACTGAATATAAAACCCGGCATGACAGAGTGGGCCAATATCTGCACTGGAAAATTTGCAACTACTACGGGAAGGAAACTGAAAGAAACTGGTACGAACACCACCCAGACCCGGTTACGGAGATAGGACCTGTTACAATTCTATGGGACTACACAATACACACTGACAGAACAATCAAAGCCAACCGCCCAGACATTGTTATTAAAGACCACAAAAAAAATAAGTGCCTCCTTATTGATATGGCAGTCCATGCAGACTGCAATGTATCTTTGAAGATATTCGAAAAGCTGTCAAAATACAAGGACCTTGAAATAGAAATCTCAAAAATGTGGCACATGGGAACATCGACAATCTCTGTTGTAGTTGGAGCTCTTGGACTGGTTGGAAAGGATTCCAGTAGACTAATTGAAAGGGATCCCTGGACGTCCATGCCTCAAAGACTTACAAAAAAAAAATTCTGACAAGTACAGCCCACACTTTACGAAGTGCTTTATCTATGTAATTATTTTTATTTATTTATGTTTTTTTTTGGCAGTGGAGAGTGTCATGATGCCATTTGTAACCTTAGGTCCCTGGGTGTGACCCGGAACGAAATGTGTTAACGCCAGATATCCAAGAAAATAATAATAATAATAATAATAATAATAATAATAATAATAATAATAATAATATGTTGGTGACGATGATGGTGGTGAGGAGGATGATGAGAAATGACCAAAAATGTAAAATCTATTGTATATTGCATTATTTTTTGTTTAATGAATTCCTTAGTTACCCTGCCACTAACTCGTATTGCCGGGGATGGGATCTACCCTATAAAGTTTGATTATTATCTCTCTTATTGGTTTCAATAACATTTTAACCTCTGGTCGATACCATTTTGTGTTCGCGATTCAATATATAAGTTTGCTATCATTTTTTTTGTAAATTGTATTTTAAGTTTGTTTAACTTCATTTCAAATTTAATTGCTTTTTCTTTTTAATTTTATTTTTAATCCTTTTTATTCCGCACTTCCAAAAAAAGATTCCGTAAAGGAATTGCGCTTTTTAAGTATAATGTATCTCTTTGTCGATTTTTGTATACGTATACAATATGGTTTTATCGCTACACAGCGATAACCATTTTTCGAAAATGGAAGCCAAAGCCTTTGAATTCAATTTTTTTTTTTACCAAATCAAAGACATTAGTTCCATTTCCTCGTCAAGCGAATTTTAAATCAATTAATATAAAATATTAATGCTCTGTAAATTTACATTGAGCACTATTGTGTAAAAATAAAAATATCTATAAAAACACCGGATTTTATATCTTACTGTTCTTTCTTTTTATTTATATATACATATATATATATATATATATATATATATATATATATATATATATATATATATATATATATGTATATATACATATATATATATATATATATATGTGTGTGTGTGTGTGTGTGTGTGTGTGTGTGTATACACACATATGTGTGTAGGGTGTCCCTGTATGCGTATGGGTAACAATCAGATTGGCTGATAACCATATTTTGTCTTTTGTTAGTGTGCTAATCTGTGCATCTTCCACTAATTGACGAATATTCTGGAGTGAGAATTTTACTTTTTAGGGTCCCGCATTATGATCAGGGCGAGAAATGTCCCCAAATAGAAAATCTAAGGTATTCTTTCTTTGTTTTAATAAATTCCTTAGTGACCCTGCCACTAATACGTAGTTCCGGGCGTGGGAGATGACCTACACTATAAAGTTTGATTAGTATTACTTTTATTGCCGTCGACAAGTCGAACATTTTAGCCTCTGGCCGTTGCCATTCTCTATTCGCGTTTCAAGGCTCGTATTGGCTGATTAACTATTTTCTCTTTTTTTTCTCGTGAATACTGCCAATGTATGTCCAACGGACCTTCAATTTGGTAGTGGTCTTTGCGACTTATACCAATTTAAAAATTAGTATAGTTATTTTTTTTTTTAAATCGAGAAAGAAAATTCCAAACAACAACCCGCAACTCATGGTGTTAATCGTGTCGAGGATTGAATGGCTGCATTATAAGGTTGTGAACGATCCCCTACAAGCTTTGGAAACCTCTTTGTAAAAGACCTTTACTCAATGTACCTAGCGAATTTGCGTGGGCATTTTTCCCGTGCTCCCCTCGTGTGAACACTATGAGAACTAAAAGTCAAACCAAATAACCCAGTATGGCTCTTTCATTGGATAATCAGGGAGCCAGTCCATCAGGAGGGAACATACTTGCTATGGGAAAAAAACTCCTACAGAAATAATGAAACTTCAGATCCCACAAAACCGGGCTAATCCCAATGATGGCATTGTGGATTCTACAAATAGACATGCAACCATACAATTAAAGAAAGTTAGAATGGTCTCGTGAGGAGTATAAACTCGTTATGACTGCATTCTATGAAGCGAAGCACGAACCTCAGAAGAACATCACTCACCAAGCATGACATTTGGCGAAAAAAGATTGGACAAGCAATTAAAAAGTACATTGACGAAACTAACCAATGTAAGAACGTATATCTTGAGAAATAACCGAATGACAAACGCTGCAATTAAAGGAATAAAAAGAACTGCAACCTGAATATGTGGATCCCCAGAACGTGAATGGAAACCAGAAATGGACATAATATTCCCCAGATCACACTGAAGAAACAACACTCCAATCACTGTGAAGATAATGCTGAAAGTTTAGAAAAGTTGTAAATGCGTGATCTTAAAAAGAGTCCGAAAATCAGGAAACCAAATCATTTTAAGAAAAACAAGAATAGTATGCAAAATGTCAAAGAACTAATCATGAGATATAAAATTTAGAAACAAAATATTGATATGGAAGAGCGATAACAACACCCAAAATTGCAACCAACGAAGCAGATCATCAAAACTATTAAACTCTACACTGCAGTAATCAAATTAATTCTGGACGAATTCAATACACTTATCAGTCTCAACGAAGCAATATATGAATCAGCAATAGCAGCAACTAAACAAATTAAATGATATTAGACGAGTGTATTCTAAGACAAGAAAGTTTATTTCTAAGCATAACGTACACCATTCAAAGGTTGATGTCGACCGTCTATAATTACTTTGTAAAGGAGGTGAAAAAGGTCTTATTCAGCATGAAGTTTCATACAAAACAAGAACTTGATTGGTTTACTTAAATACCCGGAAACAACAAAGGAGAGAATGATACAATTAGTCAAACAACACGAAAGCAAAGAGAAAGTACTCAATCAGGAAATAAGGCTGTAAATACAAACGTGATTTACATCTAGTAGATTCGGCAAAAAAGCAAAACCAAACCCAAAAACCAACTGTTGCTGCAAAAACTATGAATAAAAAGCAAAGGATGAAGCTCTTGAACAGAGGAAACAAAGATGCCAAGAAAAACCTCTGCACGGCCGATATCCAGAACGAGGCTAATAAAGCCGATGTTAATAAAGTTAACACTCATCGATAGTTACGAGCATCTGAATTAAAGGCTGAAGGTTTTTATTCTTGCAGCGCAACACCAGAGTCTCCAGCCAAATATACATAATAATGTGAATCCAAAATGCATATTCTGTGACAAATATCAGTAAACCATATGCCATCTAATCTCAGAATATTCTGTACTTGCGCCATGCGAATATAAAAATCGTCACGATAAAGTGGAGCAATACTTAGATTGGACAATGTGCAAACACTTCGGAAAAGATGTTAATAAAGACTGGTATGAACATCACGCAGCACCGGCTATGGAAGTAGAGGAAATCACAATTCTATGAGATTACACCATCTTCACAGACAGAAAGATGAAAGCAAATAAACAGGATATAATTGTCAAAAACCGAAAAGAAAACACTTGCCTATTAATTGATATGGAATGCCCAGCGTGCTGTAATTTGAAAAGCTATCGAATTATAAAGATCTGGGAATAGAAACTGAAAAAATGTGGAAATTGAAAACAAGAATAATAGTAGTAATAGGACGTGCACTTGAAATGATGAAAAAGCAACACAACAAATTGCAAATATCCCAGCAAATTCCAGAGTAAGAGAAAAACGAAAAAGATATCTTGTTAATTACAGCCCTCACACTGAAAACATTGTCAATCTAAGGCTAGTGATGTTATAAAAGTTGGGTAAAGAAATCACGAAATGTAGCCATAACAACACACCACCACCTGCCTTAGGTCTTTCCGAAAAATTGGTAGGTAGTTTGGCCATGGCATAAATCGAAATATAATAATAATAATATTGATATTAATAATAATAATAATTATTATTATTTCCTTTGATTTCTGTTGTGTACACATTTCATCCCGTGTCCCGTCCAGAGACCTAAGGTCAGAAATAGTATCATGACCTGTTAAAGAAAAAAAAACAACGCATACATTTTGCAAGGTGTGGGCTGTACACGTGAGAACATTCTTTGTATTTCATTAAGGCATGGGCTTCTAAGAATCCGTTGGATGGATCTACTGGAATCTTTTAAAAATATTCCAAGGGCTCCAACTACAAAAGAGATTGTTGATGTTCTCATGTGTCACATTTATGAGATTTCGATTTCAAGGTTCATGCCTTTCGAAAGCTTTTTGAAGATCTTCAAAGATTCATTGCAGTCTGCAGGGACTGCCATATCAATAAGGAGGCAATTTTTTGTTTGCGGTCTCTAGTAACAGTGTCTGGGCGGATAGCTTTGATTGTTCTGTCTGTGTGTATTGTGTAGTTCCATAAAATTATTACATGTCCTATCTCCCTAACAGGGTTCAGATGTGTTCATAACAATCTCTTTCAGTTTCTTTCCCGTAGAAGTTGCAGATTTTCCAGTGCAGATAATTGCCCACGCTGTAATGCTAGGTTTTATATTCAGTGGGTGTCAATACCTTGCAATTTGATACAAGGGGATCTGTTGTTTCTGGATATGTATCACAGCATCTGCATTTTGGGCTAGCACAATATTTTAGTGCTTGGTAATTTTTAGTTAACAAGCATTGGTCCTGTGGAGTTTTTAACACTTCCCTACGTAGCCACTGAGGGGTACAGTGTTTGTCTATATCCGCTTGTTTGGTACGGGCAGAGTATTGACCGTGAAGCGGTTTATACTGCCATCGTTTATTATTATTATTATTATTATTATTATTATTATTATTATTATTATTATTATTGTTTCAATGAAATATGTCAAATAATTTTCTAAGATAAAGCTTCCTTCTCCTTAGGTATCAGATAAAAACATGATGAAAGATTCTATTGAATTAAATCATGAAAACGAATAATAATAATAATAATAATAATAATAATAATAATAATAATAATAATAATAAAAACTATAAAAATGCATGCATCTTGAAGAAGGAATCTCACAAATGTGGCCCCTGAGGACATCCAAAATTCCAGTTGTTGTGGGGGCCCTAGGATTGATTGGAAAAGGTTCCAATATTCTCATTGAAAAGACTCCTGTTAGCCCATGCTTGAAAGAAATGTAAAAACTTATATTCAATAGTACAGCTCACACCTTACGAAGAGCTTTATCTATGTAAATTATGTTTGATCTTAGTTTGTTTTTTTGGCATTTTCTTTACAAAAAATCCTAAGTGGAAAATTTCATGAAATTATTTCTGAGTTTAGTTCTCTGGTTGCGACAAAAAGGAAATCCGTATACTACAGAAATACAAAGAAATAATCATAATAAGAATAATAATAAAAATGATAATAATAATAAACATAATTTGGAAGGTTATGCTACACAGTCAAGAAAATTGAAAGCAAATAATAATAACAGGTGAAAATAAAATCTAAGAAAATAATTCATTTAAAGGAAATATGCAGTTGTACTATACAAAATAGTGTTTAAATTATTGCCAGTAAATGGACAATATATGGAAACATTAACATTTTTCTTAATTTCATAATATAACTGTAACAGTTTTTTGTGTGTGCAGATGAGGATATCTGTCTTTACAGCCGACATAAAAAAATTAAAAAAATAATAAGCTAGCAATGCTGATAAGACAAAACGAGAAAAAGAAAAAAAAAGAAAGAAGATGGCACGCACATTCGTTGTCATGAAACAGACTACTAAACAGGAGTACAAAAGCTGGAATATACTGAATGTCAGCTAAGTACAAGCCATGAACGCAGCTTCCATGAGGAATGCTGATTAATGTCCCTATTACACAATCATATCTCTATTGATCACATATTCTAGACCGACTGCGAACACGCTATCCATATAAATTAGTGAAAGTCTATTTACAATGACATAACACCTCCGTATGGCGTTGTGAACAACAAATATCTGAAAAATACTTGAAACATGCTATAAATAAGTGATGACGTTGTGAACAACAAATATGTGAAAAACTACTTCAAACTTGATATAAATACCTCATAGCGTTGTGAAGAACAAATATCTGAAAACTACTTGAAAGTTGGTATAAATAACTTATGGCGTTGTGAACAACAAATGTCTCAGAAATACTCGAACGTTGGTATAAATAACTTATGACGTTGTGAACAACAAAAATCTGAAAACTACTTGAAACTTGATATAAATACCTCATGGCGTTGTGAACAACAAATATCTGAAAACTACTTGAAAGTTGGTATAAATAATTTATGGCGTTGTGAACAACAATTATTTTAAAAATACTTGAAAGTTGGTATAAATAACTTATGGCGTTGTGAACAACAAGTATTTTAAAAATACTTGAATCTAGGTATAAATAACGTATGGCATTGTGAACAACAAATATCTGAAAACTACTTGAAACTTAGTATAAATAACATCTCTGTTTTGTCTTTGCAAAATGTCAGCATTCTCTTTACCTTTTTTTGGAAAGACGTACATGGAAGTAAGTCAGAGTGCAATGTTTCAATTCACTCGTGTTACATTTGATTTACTTAGTCGATGTTAAGTGTTTTAAATGTTACCTCCTGTTACATGGATTATTATTTGACAGAAGATTCCTTTTCCGTTTTATATTATTTTTTTAATTGACCCAAGAATTTCGTGGTGAAGGAAAGCCTTTGAAACCGTTAACTCTTAATTTTTACAGAGCAAAGAAGCTACGTTTTGTCCAGTCCATGTTGTTCTTTTTACTACTGCTACTCTTGCTTGTGGTGGAAAATTTGTTTTTAGAATGATGAAATTTTAGACCTTTATTACTAGAATGCTGAAATATCACCATCATTATTGTCAATCATAAGTGAAGTTCCCCTATAAGAACGAAGTGTATTAATAATAAAAGTAATCACCTCTTTACGGTGATAAGATTCTGCCCAAAGCTGTAGCTCTGATTGGTGATTTTATTGCTGCAAATTATTATGCATTTTATTTTTATCTTGTTTTTCTTCGACAGGTTGGTTTTTGCGTACCTGGACGTCCTGTTCTATTAGACGGGTAGATCAGTTGTGTTGCATGCTGCGGAATCGGACTTACAAAGTCAGAGTCTCTTGCCTTTTGGTAGACCTGTGATTTGGTTTTGGAACTCTTGTTGGTGGAACAGTTTTAATGATTTTTTGAGTTTAGGGCAATTGTCTTAAATTCTGAAGAGCATTTTGGAGCAGTTCACTGTGTCGCTGGTGTTTCCTATTCTTCTGTAGACTGCTATGTTTCTTTTTTTCTTTTTTAGTGACTATCTTGATTGAACCTGGGCAGAATATTTTTAAGGAAATGCTACCCGTTTGTTCTGTAGTGTTACTGGTTTTAATCTCTTAGTGGAGACTGAGTTGTTTTTAGGAATTTTCTGTAGTTTAGGTATCTTTCATGTTTGGCATAGTGACTAGATAAGCAGGATTTCTTAGTTGGATGTAACGGTCCTTCAAAAGGGTGTGATATGTTCAGTGTAGTCATCTTTCAGAAAATTGTTTAATGATTTTGTTGTAACCTAGAAAAGGTAAACTGAATGAGGAATAACTAAAACACAGTTTGGAAATGAAATGGTAACCTTTATGACATCAACAAAATAAAAAATAACACGCGCAGCGGCGTGAAGTAGGTAAACCACTGCTAGTGGTGGACTAATAGACAGCATATTATCCCCGCTTGCAATAGTGTCCAACGTATTTATGAAGAGTGGCAGATACCCATTTGTCCTCATAGTTACGATATATAACATTTTTTTTGCAACGGTAGAATTGTTATGTTCTGTTGGAAGCTATACTTGGGTTCCAGTGACATTGTTAGGTACAATTCTCATTCTAATTTGTAGAGTGTTTATCAAGTTCGTTTTTTTGTTTTAGGAGTCAATTGTCAGTATTGGTTGTTTTTTTTTGTTTTTGATTTCTTTTTTTATATGCAAGTGGCAAAGCAAATATTCGTAATTTTTCCTTTTAGAACTCACATGGTGAGAACAATATTCTTCCAACGTACGTGATGAAAAAAGTATTTCATCTACGCAGGCGACATGGGAGAGAAGTTGGTTCACTCTATTATATGGCGTAGATGGAATTGTGCTTCTATGATGAAAAAACGGCCATTTACTGCCGTTTCCATGAATTCTGGTGCTCTGATATTCACCTCTTTTACGTAATATCCCTTTATTCTATTCTCTATTTTTTTAGTTGCGTTCAGTTCTCTTAGAGGGGTCACCACTATAAGGGGGTCGATGTTGAGTGTTGTTAATATAAGTCATCCCGTGTTACAAGTATTAGTAGTTGACTGAGGATCCCTTTTCTCTTTTTTATATTGTCTATGATTGTTCTGAGAATTCCATGGTTACGAAAAACCTTTGAAACCGTCGACTATGGATTTTCAAGGAGCGAAGTTAATAAATCTCGCCAGTTTGTTGTTATTTTTACTACTGCTACTCTTGCTTTTAGTGGAAAGGCTGTTATTAATGATGGAATTTTAGCTCTTTATTTCTAGAATGATGAAATATCATCATCATCATTACGAATCATCATTGGTGGAAAGGTTATTTTAGAATGATGAAATTTCAGATCTTTATTTCTAGAATGCTGGGATATTATCATCATCATGAATTATAAAAAGAGACATAAATATGTATCTGAATAACACGTTACTGCAATCAGAAACTTACCTCCCAAGCCACTAATCCATAGTTTGATGCTTAATAAGATTATATTTAATTTTCGTCTGTAACAATTCCTGGCCAATTTACAGAGTGGCTCTAAAACAGTCTTAAGTTTATTACAAAATAGTCTGATAGAATTTAGTAACCTTTTCAAAATACAGTAATTTATTTCTGAAACGTGCCTTAGAAACATACATAAGCCCATGAACTCACTCTTGCATATATATATATATATATATATATATATATATAT
Source organism: Acanthosepion esculentum (assembly GCA_964036315.1). Lineage (NCBI taxonomy): Eukaryota > Metazoa > Mollusca > Cephalopoda > Sepiida > Sepiidae > Acanthosepion > Acanthosepion esculentum. The sequence continues at coordinate 29,663,242 of OZ038495.1, read as the reverse complement.
ATATATATATATATATATATATATATATATGACAGTCAGTCACTGTGTGTTCATCTAAATCTAAAAATAAACACGCTAAAATTCACCTTCATCCCTGCCGTGAGCCGACGGCTTAGTGGTAGAAGTTCGCCAATTCAGTCGGGTTTCGATCCTAGCTAGAGGCAACCGGAAGTCTAACCACACTGATGAGCTGTGAAACAGTGAAACAGTCTGTCTGTGGATGACAAAAATATTGGCTCCTGAAAAAATTAATTTCGGTTGAGCTCTTTGGTTTGAGGTGTGAGTTTGTAAACAGTGACTATTTAAGCTAATATAGCATGACTCTTCGGCAGAATTGAGTCACTGTCAGTCACTGTGTGTTTATCTAAATCTAAAAATAAACACGCTAAAATTCACCTTCATCCCTGCCGTGAGCCGACGGCTTAGTGGTAGAAATTCCGACTGACGCCAATTCAGTCGGGTTTCGATCCTAGCTAGAGACACAAGGGAGTCAACGAAGAACAGACGTAAGACGATGGATTTCAAAATAAAACATTTATTTATAAATACATAAACAGTTAAAGACAGAAAAAAAAAATTCATTTAACAAAGGGGGAGGTTGACCATGAGAGAACAGAAGATGCGAGCGAATACATACATATACATAAAAAAAAGATCAATCCAAGAGAATCAACTTATCTGTCAGTCGAGTTGACGTTTGCACACAAAGTTCTGATTTGCCGAAGCGTGAGTTCTTATGTTGAAACAATATTTTGGTTGGCCTGCAATTTTCCTGAGTTCCTTTTCTTTCGGAAATGTTAGGGGTCCACAGCATCTCGTACAGGCCTTTCATTGGTCGATTCAGTTTCGTAGCAGTCCTTTCATTCTCTAGTCGACAGACTTTGCTGTCTTCTTCATTTCAGTGGGCAGTCCATTCGGAATTGGGATGATTTTGCCCAGCGACGTTCATCTGCCACTGGTCAGACGGAAAACCGAAAACCGTTTTTTGACTTTTGCTGTCCCCAAAATATAGTCACGTGGGTTCTCTTCGCCCTTGACCGGGTACACGGGAGGATGGGGCTCAAATCACGCAGTGTCTGCGTCACGGCCAAAAATTCAACCAACCCTTAGTAGGGTTTAATCCCGTGAATCGCAGCAGGAGATCCTGATGGTGCCTGGAATTCAGTTATGGTCAACCGCTTGATAGCCGTAGGATTTTGGAACCAGGTCATTCTCGCGTCGGGTCCCTTCAAAGTTCACGGTCCCTTGGTTTGTGGGTGGAAGAGTAGGTAAAGAGGGAAATAATTTGTGAAGAGATGCGGAGAGTATGGCTGATGATAGAACATATTCACTCGCAAGTTGAAAGCTTTGGATTTTATCTATTTTTATTTATTTATTTTTTTTATCTATTTTTCGACCAGAATTTGGGATTTTTCTTTGGGGGTGCTTTTTTAGCCTTACGCCTATATGTTTAATGAAATCGTAGGTACGTCACATCTCCCTACCAAAAAGAAGAAAAATGCCATCAATTGCAGTTTTATAAAAAGAAAAGAGGGTTTTCGTCCCGTTTGATCCTCAAAAACTTTCCGATCAGATACGGGATAAGGCGTCAGCATATACGTTATGGACGCCTCTTATGTGCTGAATAGTCTGATCGTATTCTTGTAACGCTAAACTACAGCATAGTAGTCGTCTTTTCTTATTCTTTATTTTCTTGAGGAAAGTTAGTGGGTTATGGTCAGTATAAATTAAACTAGGCTGAATGGACGAAGACACATAGACTTCGAAGTGTTGTAGCCTTAACAAAGTGCAAGATTTTCTTTTTCTACTGTACAGTAATTCCTCTAGTGATCGTTAAATTCTTTTGAGAAATAACTGACAGGATGTTCGATTCCATTTGTATCGGTCTGTAGTAATACAGCGTCAATGCAATGGTCACTTGCATCTACAGCTAATCTGAATTGTCTGGTAAAATCAGGAGCTTTGAGGACAGGGTCTGAGCACAAGGCTTTTATTTGATCAAAGGATCGATGACAGTCGAGTGACCAATCGAATTTGGCTTTCTTCTTCAACAACTGGGTAAGTGGCGAGGCTATATCAGAGAAATTCTTACTGAACTTGGGATAATAACCTGCAATTCCGAGAAATTTTCTCAGGACTTTTACGTTGGTCAGGGCTGGGTACTTAACTATACTTTGTATTTTTGCCTCGGTCGGAGTTATCCGCCCATGTCAGACAACATCTCCGAGATACGTCACTTCGGCTTAGCAGAAATCAATTTTGCGAGATTAATGGTGAGGTTGGCATGCTTCAACCGATCGAAGACTTTTCGTAGAGATATCATATGTTCTGCACAGGTGTTATTGTACACGTTTATATCATCGATGTACGTCTCGACCCCAGCCAGATTTCGTAGGCAATGATTCAGCATTCGCTGTAAAGTGGCATGTGAATGTTTCATCCCAAAAGGCTTCATGCGAAATTGATACAGGCCACCCGGAATCGAAAAGCAGATATCTCCTAAGCGAGTTCGGTTAGAGGACACGCCAATATCCCTACAACAGGTCGCGTTTCTTAACATAAGTGGCCTTGCCTACTCTATCAATACAGTCGTCCATCCGAGGAATGGGGTACGAGTAGGTCTTACTGACGGAATTCACCTTCCGGTAGTCGGTGCAAAACCGAACCGAGCCGTCAGGTTTGTCCACTACCACGCAGGGGGAGGACCATCTGCTTTGGCTACGCTCGATAATGCCATTCTCTAACATGTAGCATACCTCTCTACGTAGGATTTCGGCTTTCCATGGGTTGACTCGGTAGGGAGGCTGTTTAATGGGGATGGCATCTCCTACTTCCACATCATGGTAAATAATGGTGGTTTGGTTGGGTACGTCGTGAAACAGGCCTCTGAAATCCTCGTAAGGGAAGCTAAATCCATCCTCTCCTCAAGGGCTAAATGCAAGAGTTTCGGGCTTAGGTCAGCTAGTACCTCGGAGTTGTAAAGTTTGAAGGAGTGGTCACCCCTTTCCGTAACTCCTGCTTGGGTCTCCGTGGGCTCAGGCGTAGTAGTAGACCAACTGATCACTAATACTGGGTCGGTTTTTCCCTGTTAATAGAAAGGCTTAAGCATGTTGATGTGACACATCTGCGTCGACTTCATGCGATCAGGAGTTCTGACAACATAGTTGAGGTCACTGGCCTTCCTGACCACCTCATATGGACCATGGAATCGAGATTTAAGAGAATGTCCGAGCAAGGGTAATAAAACTAGCACTTTATCCTCCAGACAAACTTCCTTCGACAGTGTCTCGGTCGTATCGACCTTTCATTTTATGATGAACCTATCGGAGGTTCTCGTGGGCCAGTTCACACGATTCTGCTAGTCGGGTTCGGAATCGGGAAACATAATCCAGAAAATTTTCTGTTACTGGGTCTCATCGCAACCGGTCTTCTTTCAGCACCTTTAAAGGACCACGGATTGAAAGTCCAAATATTAACTCAAATGGGCTGAACCCTAAAGATTCCTGTACGGATACGCGAGCCACAAACATTAGGAATGGGGTACCTTCGTCCCAGTCGTGTTGGTGGTCCAGGCAATATGTCCGCATCATGCTCTTCAAGGTGGAGTGGAACCTCTTGAAGTTGGACCCCTAGTCTGACTCTACCATCTTGATTACGGCGACCGTGGTGAAAAGGGTAGTGAGGGCCTTTCCTATATTCCTGGCGGAAAGGCTTCTCATGAGTATCGCTTCGGGAAACCTTGTTGCGGCGCACATGATCGTTAGCAGATATTGATTCCCTAACTGAGTGTTGGGTAACAGGACAACACAGTCTACGATAATGCGACAAAAGAGTTCCTCGAAGGCAGTGGGGATGTAGGGGTGCGATGGGGATTTTCTGATTCGGTTTCTATACTACCTGGCAGCTGAAGGCTAGTCCGGAAATGCTCAGACACATCCCTCCGGATACCCGACCAGTAAAAACGTTTGATGATCTTATCATGTGTCTTGTTAACGCAAAGGTGCCCCCCAGGGGGATCTTATGAACCGTTCTCATTATCACCGGTATGTACCGTTTAGGGAGTGCTACTTGGTGGACTGTCGACCAGTCTTCTGAAGCTGAGATGTTGGAGGGGGTCTCCACTTCCTCATTAGTACCTCATTCTTTATAAAATATCCGGTTGGAACTTTCTCTAACTTATCCTCGGGCAATACGTGACGGAAGAGTGGGGTGAGCTCAGAATCTCTCCCCTGTTCTGTTACAAGTGATCTCCTCGATAAGGGAATGTCTATAGCGGGCTCAACAATACCATTGCAATTCCTAGTTGGACTACTATTGGGAGGAAGACTTAAACCCATAATCTCAGGATTCATAAATGTCTGCAATAGGCCAATCACCCCGTTCTCTGTCCTATCGAATTTCTCGTCTATCTTTTCATCGGCCTTCTTTCTAGCCTGTGCTTTGGTCACTGCACACGAGGGAAATATACTGGGATTCTCTTTCTTGATATTTTCGGTGTCGACCGAGGCAACCGGTTCTGAAACTACTTTAGGGTGGGGTATCACACTTCCACCCGCCAATTCATTTCCTAACAGCATGCATATGCACTTCATAGGCAAACTAGGCACTACTCCGACCTCGACGAGACCGGACACTAATCAAGACGTAAGATGGATTCGATGACGCGGGACGCTAACAAAGCTGTCGCTAACAACCTGTATAATAACAGATATGCCAGTGGCCGAATTCGATCCACAGGACACGAAGCTCTCCACAATCAGGGACTGAGTCGCCCCAGTATCTCACAAGATCTTCACGGATTTCTTCTCCGTGGGATTACCCACGAGGGATACAGAACCATTAGACACAAATGGCCTATACTCTTCCCTCATATCTTCATCATTGAATTTCCTATCCATGGTAACTTTGTCTGAAGAAATTAACCTTTGTGGTCTGTTTTGACTTAGGGCTCTGGACGCGCCATTCCGCTTCGTCCAAGAATTCGACACGAGGTGTCCTACTTTATTGCAGTAGTGGCACATCTGGTGTTTCATTTCTCTCTTATTCTTTTGCCGATATACTGGTGACTGAGGACTAGGATTTTGAGAGTTGGCACCTCTCGTACTGGGTGGTTGGAGTGAACTAACCGATCGACCAGACTTCGAATTCGGACCAGAACCAGATCCATGTCTTGTGTGTGGACCGCTTCCAAACTAGGATGGTTTGCTACGACTGAGTTTACCTCGCTTATGCGTTAATGCGTATTCGTCGGCGAGGGTAGCCATCTCATATAAACTATCTACTGTTACGAACAACCACCTAAATTTATTTAAAAACTATAGTATTGCTTATATTTTAGAAGCATTCTAAAATAAAGAGCCCAGTACTTGCGGAAAACGTAAAGATAGTAAACCCAAAGAGATATGTAGACTTAGTGGCGACAAAGGTTAACCACAATGTACCCTTTCTTTTTCTTTTGGTCAACGTGTTGACAGCATGATTTACACGGATAGATTCCAGATAGGAATAGTTGAAACACTTTAAACTAAACTTTCTCTGACCCTGAAGCTGAGAGGGGGTGAATGACCTCATTTTGCCCACAATGGGAAACATTTCGTATTTGAAAATTGACCATTTGACAAGAAAAAAAAAGAAGAATAGTGAAACGAAAAAGTTAGTCTTATCCAGGCCTTAGGGCCGGACGGACGTGTTTGCGAAAATACGAGAAAGAGAATTCATCTTCGAATGGAATAGATGGACGCGTTTGCTATGAACACAAAAGTTTTGGTTGGTTTTGCAAAAAAAGAAACGTCACTCTTCGAACCTCGAACGGACGACCGAACGCAAGTGCGATGAACGCGAAAGAAATGTTTGGATTCTGGGAAATAAACTACGACGTACGCGGAATGCCACTACATCGGGACGAAAGAGAAATGGAAGACAGCTTCAATTTATCCGTCAACCAAGTCCCGAGACCAGACGCTTATAGAAAAAGAAATGAAGAAAGCAAGAAAAGATCTCAAAAAGAGATACATATGAGAAAAGAAAAGAAAGGAAGAAAAGATCTCAAAGGAGAGTGTTGCCACACCGAGATGGGAGAGGGAGAAAGAGAGAAAGAGAAAGCAGTTCCAACTTAATCGTCACCCAAGCCCCTAAGCAAAGGACGAAAAGAAAAAGAAAGTCAGAAAAGCTATCTCAAACGAGAATGCTGCTACACAGAGACGAAGAAATAAATAAATAAATAAAGCAGTTTCAACTTAATCGTTACACAAGCCCCCAGACAGGACGAAAAGAAAAAGAAAGAGAAAAAAGAAAAAAGGGAGTAGATATAAGAAACATTAGTGGAAAAGAATTGTTATTACGAGATAAGTTTGTTGGTTACTTGTGCTTCATTTTTGTTTAAATGTACTTCTTTTTCATGTTTGTACTTTCATGCAAGACTGGCATGAGACTGGCATGAGACTGGTATGAGATCCTTTTATTACATGTCTCGCTCTACTTGTCTTAAAATGTTGATCTTTTGTAAATTCGTGCAAGTATGGCACATGTTTTGTAAATCCGTGCAAGTGTGGTATAAGGTCATACGTTGATTTGTGTTTTACCTACCTAAGAGGATTTTCCCTTTCTACTATTTTGTCCACAATATTTAAATGTTTATTCTTGACACATTTTGTTTTGCCAGATTCTTTTTGTTATTTTTCCCATGTTTTTACGTTTGTTAATAAATTTATATTCCTTGTCTCCATCGTTGTTTGTCGCCTATCGTATTTGTTCCTTAATCGATTCCGCTCGGCCGTGTCTGATCAATCGGAAAGAGACCCTTGAGAAAGAAATATATTTTACAAAAATTGAGTAAATGTTAAAAAAAAACCCAAAACACAGGTTACGATCCTCCTCTACATCCGCTATCGATAGGGTTGGAGGAAAGGGATAGGTCTTAAGAGAATATATTTATATGTGTGTGTGTGTGTGTGTGTGTGTGTGCGCGCGCGCGCGTGTGTGTGTGTGTTTTGGGTGTTTAATACAAAACGAAAATTTTTATTTACAAAATAGATTCGTCCCGTGAGAAAATGTGGAAAATCTATTTTATAACTTACATTTATAAACAGAAGTAAAGTGGAGGAAAATATCGCAATGTTTTCAATTTTTACATTTGCAAACACTCTAAAATCTTCTTAAAGCTGTATGAGTAATCATAATCTATAGAGGCCGCTAAGCGATACAAATTGTTGTCTCATACACGAAAAACAGTAAGTGTTATTGTTTTTGAATATTTTAACTTTTTGTGATAATTATTGGTTTTGATTTATTGCACTCACACGATCTTTTCGTCTAAGTTATTTTATCTTTTAATAAATATAGCATTCTGGAGATCAAAGTTGTGGTTGAAATTATTTCTCTGTATAACTAATGTATTGGATAAATTGTCATGTAGATCATTCTGGTATTGATAAAGATAGTACGCATATTTCTCTATTTGTCCAACAGTCGTTTGTTATATGGGCACCAGTAAATTATGTCAGGCAATTATTTCTTTTATTCAGTTTAGATCAACACCACTCACTTGCTAGCTGTCTTTCTCTATGCAGAGGTTTATGCGCTTATTTGTGTGAGTCAATCATTTATTTAGCGATCATTTGTTCCGCCGAAAGCGATGAATGATTGCCATTTATTATCCAATTGTATTGAGTTTCCCTCGAGATCAATTCAAGAATAGAAAAAGAAAAAAAAAAATCACCCTACATTCTTAAAAACAACACGCTCTAAAAACTAATCCATCTTACTCTGCGGAGTAACTGTAAAATGACTTTTCAAATTAAACCTTGTTACCCTGCCTTTCCTCCGTCTGTAATTTATATTGTTCATTCTGCGACTGGCCATTTTCCAAAGAGGGTCATAAGTAACATGGCGAAATGGTAGCTTAGCGTTTCGAATATAAGAAAACGCTAAGACACTTTCTATCATCAATTCTCGAGTGCAGATAATTCCAACACTAATAAGAACAAAGATGGCTGCCTTTTGACATAGTGTTTATGTATGGAAAAGTCAAACACACCAATTACGTGTGGATATGTAGCCATGCTTTGTATATCCATTAATCAACAACAAATGTACATCTGCAGGTTTATCCAATTACGTATCTATTTACGCCAGAGTTCTCTTCCTTATCCCATTACGATCCTAGCTTTCCAAACCAATATTTGATATAATTTGAATATGTATATGTATATATATATACGTATATATGTTTTTATTTGTTTCGTGGCATGTATAAATATATATTTGTGTGTGTATATATGTGTGCAATTGTGTGTATATACGTCTGTATCTTTTTAATAAACAATTTTTATTTTTATATTTAATGCATTGTTTTTATAAATATATGCATAAGTAACTTGAATACTAACATAACAGCAGAAATAAAAGTAAAAACAAACCACTTTAAGGTTCCATGTAATAAATTATTTCACCACAGCCCTTTTAAAGGACCGCGGATCATCAGACTTTACTTCCAAATGTTGAAACGAAAAATGAAAAGAAATCTACACATTTTTGACGGACAGTATTAAGCATATGTAAATTAACGAAGTGAGGAAGTGACGGGAGAGAGAGACATGATAGAGTTAGATGTAAAATTTCTATTCTCTCAAATTTAAATTGTTTGAGGAAATCCAGACATTGACACATTAAATCAGTTAACTTAACGGAAGTTATATATTGATATAGTGGGGGGGAGAGGAGAAAAAAGACCTAAAGAGAAAAAGAGAGAAAGAAGTCATGAGAGAAAGTGTCACTAACTTTCTTTGGAATGAAAGGCCCGAAATAGACGCTGTTGTTTTGCTTTACTTTGAGAGTTCATAAATATTATAATTATTATAATATTTATGTATGAACCATATATATATATTCGGGTATGATGTAACATTTGATGATCTAATTTTGAAGCTAATTTGATTATAGTAAATGAATATATAGTTTGGTCAACGGCAGGGTCAGCAGTACATACGCTAATTTTATATCTCGGGTATGATGCGACCCCCATAAACTTAGCTTCAAAATGAGATCTTCAAAAGTAGCATGATACGTGAGTTGAGTATATACGGTATATAGCGTATCTTAAATCTATACATTTATGATATATATATATATATATATATATATATATATATATAGAGAGAGAGAGAGAGAGAGAGAGAGAGAGAGAGAGGCGACAGTCTGTTTCATGCTAGATGCAATCGTCAGGCCTGACGATTACATCTAACATGAAACAGACTAAGTGTTGACGCCTATGTACACTTTTATATTTACACAAGCTCTATCTCTGATATTGAACACTTTAGCCCATAAATATAGCACACTTTAAGACTATATTTCTTCATATATATATATATATATATATATATATATATATATATATATATATATATATATATATATATATATTTATAAATATAAATGACAATAGAAAAACACTATTAATTGCTGACGCGTTTCGTTCAATGTGGACTTTCTCAAAGCAAAAAACGAAACGAATTTAATTAAACAAGGAAATTAATACAAACAAAAGACAGAGTGTTCTTAGCAACTGGAATGTAGGGAACGCTATTTTCGTATTGTTAACTGAAAATAACGTCAGTTAATGTCACGATTTGAGAATATTATCTGTGTTGGCGGATTTAACCATTTTATTTTGATTTTATGATATTGTTGTGTACGTTTGTTTGTGAGAGCAGTAATTTTGTTAAGAAATGTGAAATAGGGGAAAAGCCTGGGCGTAGATTAATATTTGGGTAATGTTCGATGGTGGCAATCTCTTGAATTTTCCTTCTGAGTGATTTATATTTATAAAGTTTGTCTTATCTACAGATTAACTCTGAGAAATTGTCATATATATATATATATAGGTAGCTACATTGCCCAATTTTAAAAAAAGCATTTCATGAGGAAAAATATCCCCAACTTTAATATAAACAAAGTTTTATCGTCAAAATGCTTGTTATCATTAAAAGACCAAAGTATTGTTTCTTATTTTATTACATTTTTAATACTTTCTAGTATGTCCGAAATTTTGGTTAAAAATCTTGTTTTTTGTTTTACGTCAAAGGCCGACGTAATGTTTAATCTTCATGTTTTTGCGCCTCTTTTCAAGTGAAAAACACAATGATTTGGACATTCTTGCAAAAATCAAATAATTGTCATATTTTGGTAAAACTTTCAGGACTTATTCACAAATGAATGAAATTATTTAAACAATGTTTTTAGAAAATCTTGGTAAACATATTTTGCATATGTTACCCTCAGCCTACCTGCTTAATTTCATGAAATGTTGAGAAATTAAAGTGCAATGTCAAATATAATATGTCAATATAATATTGTTTAGAAAAACTTTTTTTATGCATGTAAAATATTACATAACTTGAACCTGATTGAAAGTATGGTCGACCATATACAGCATAATCAAAAAATAAGAGCGATGAGTATATTAAATTTAAATTCAATATTCCTAAATTTAGAACACGGAGAAAATTTTCCAACATTTTTAAGATTACTAATTACTTAAAAAATAAACACATAAAGGCTCTCATCCATCATTTTTAAAATTCAGTTTTAACAAATACATTCTCCGTAGAAAAGCAGTAAACGTGTTGACAGATTTTATCATAATTTAAGTGATCGATGCGTGTCAGGCGAAGTGATAAACGCGTAATCTGTTATTTTAAACTCAAAGCAAATAATATATTTTCAAATCAGATTAATTATACTTTAAACCCGCTAATATCCCTCAAATAAAGCTTCAGAAAATACATTTTTGTAAGATTTTAAAACTGAGAATTAACATTGGCTTACAAATATGTCAAAAATGGCTGATTTTCTGAAATCGATCAAAAAGTTGAAAGTCCAAACAATATAACTTCTATTTGAAATAAACCAAAGTATTTTACTTACTGGAAATAGTAAATGTAATCATTTAGCTTTCAATTTCAGCTACAATTTCAAGATTTGTTTTGCATATTCTCCCACATCTATGGGTAAATTAGTAATACTTATTTCGGTAAATCACAATTATCTCCGACACCACAAAAATTTTACAATCTAAAAATATTTTGGAGCTTTAATTAACCAGCAAAATTGCTTAACCGTAAATAAGTAAATCAATCAAAACCAATGCCCAAAGAGATTTCTTGTATTGGGGGATTATTTTTTTTATTAATTTTATCTCCTTTCCAAAAAGGTTTTTTAGTATCAGTTTTAGGATATATATATCTATATATATCTATATATATATATATATATATATATATATATATATATATATATATATAGTTGGCTTGATGTGAGTTTGGAAACTTGGGTTACACGCCCTTGCGATGGTCTGCGTTTGTCTGACGATCGCAAGGGCGTGACATCCAGGGTTACAAACTCACATCACGTCTAAATATGTTAGCTCTAACACAGATATTGATCGCTTTCAAATAAGTATCGTGCATATATAATATATAAATAATGTACATAAAATTGACATATATATATATATATATATATATATATATATATATATATATATATATATATATATATATATATATATATATATATATATATTGATATACATATAATATATATATATATATATACATACTCACATATATATGTATATCTATATACATACACGCACGCACACACACACACACACACACACACACACACATATATATATATATATATATATATATATATATATATATATATATATATATATATATATATATATATATATATATTATGATTATTATTTATAACTATAAGCGTATATTTCTAGTTGGTACACCTATTTCAGTTGCTATTCGTATTTTTTTATTTTCTGTAATAGGGATAGTAACTGAATTACATCTACTCACTAAAATAGCTTTTATAGTAGTAAGCAATAATATCTGATAAATATCTATTCAAAACACATAGAAAATCTATTCATACAAGCAAACACTCGCAAATATATTTGTATATATTTTCTAATAAAAATACATTTCGATTTTTAAATATATTTTAGACGCTGTGTTTGCTGTGTTAATTTATGTGTACTATTTCTGCTCTTTTCTTATTGTTCGTTTAATTATTAAATATTTTGAACCCTAGATCACAAAGTGCAGACCGCAGTTATGATGAAAGTGTGAAAGGAATTTTTGTCATTTTGAAGCTGGTTGTCCGGAGGAAATGAGTGTTTCTAGAAACATAACCGTTTAGTTGAAACAGTTAAGTCAAACATTGAACAAACGCATCTTGTTGGTCGTTTTTCCTGGCAGGTTTTTAACCCTATATATCGTCTCCTAAATCTCTGCAATTGAATTTTCTATTTATTTTGTTTCTCAATAGGAGCAGAAAATAAAAATAAAATAATAGAATTAAAAAAACAAAACAAAACTAAAACAGACTAGCAATCGTTGCAGTCTGTACTTAAAAAAAAACAAGACGAAAAAATAGGATGATAATACTTTCGGAATTTGTTTTCCATAATCATTTGAAATTTAGTTCATTATTTTAAATAACTACACAGGAAAAAAAGTACTATTTTAAATTGCCAACAGGAAATTGAATTCAGAATACCTTTAAGTTTCCAATGGCAATTTACTAAGCGTAGCTTAGATGTACCACAATACGGAAAGTATAGAGCCCTCAGTAAGGATCGCACTTACTACTCAGTTGCAGTTGGTTCAAATGTATGTCCATTTATGCTATATATTACCGTTTTGGCTCATTTGCTAGACCTAAAAGTACACATTTATTACTTGATAGGTTCGAGGTTGACTATGAGCTGCTGACTAGATAGTTTTGTCTATCGTACGATTCACACGTCTACCCGGACTTTCCGATAGGAGTAAAGGTTTATCGCATATTTCCGTTTTAGGAATTGGTTTCCGTTTCCCTCTAAAATCTTCTTTAACTCCATACTTTTAACGTCTCCCGCTAAAACATTTAAATTTTATTTACTATTTATGCATTTTGCATCAATATTGGTCGCAATGATCGCCAGTCCTTCAGTTCGAAATTCTCGTTATCTTTTCACTTCTTCCTGATCTTTTTAACCGGAGTAAAGGTTTATCCTCTTTAGGATAGTATTTCGGGTTCTTTCTTAAAAAAAACTTTTATTTCTCTTTCACTTCCGCTGGCTCGTTGAATCTTGCTGGAATTATCACCTTGCTTGGGATGGTGCCTATTACTGTGTAACCCTCCACAGCCTGAGCAAAATTTATATATATATACATATATATATATATATATATATATATATATATATATATATATATATATATATATATATATATTTGTAGAAACTTTGTGCACTTATTTTAGTGAAGGAGAGTAATGAAGGAATTCAACTGTAACCTTGAAACGAAAATATATTTCATTTTATTATTTTGTCTTCACAGATGTTTTATTGAAATTATTTCCAGTCGACACCATCAGATCGAGGGGGTGTCAAAATTGAAAGAAATAGAAGCAGTATTTTATTTTTCCTTCGTTGCGACCGTGCACCGTTTTTCGAAGTTGACCGGACATGTTACCGAAATTGTTAATAAGAGTCTTTACACATTTTTCTCCAAGAGATAGCTTGAATTGAGCTCTAATTGGAAATGTAAGTATATTATATCTGTCGATAAATTTCAGCTGTTCTAAAGTGTCGGAACATGAACGACTAAAACTCAAAATAAAATTTCCGGATAACCAAATACTTAGTTTAATGCGGTATTATTCGTAACTATAATATAATTTTAAACTTTTTCACGAGATAATGGATATTTAATGATGATGATGATGATAATAATAATAATAATAATTTATTATTATTATTATTTTTACACAAAGGCTTTGGAACTTTGACTCCATCTGATAACCATTATGATCAAATATTATTGATCAGATATTGTGCTCGGATGGCGTTAGATCATAGGCCTAGAATGACCGGGTACTTGTAGTTCAATCTGTCTTTACTAGACAGGCGGGACTTCCAAGAGCAACTAATTGGCGTAGTGCAGCGGGAGCTAGTGGGGGCGGTTATCGGTAATAAGTGGTGGGAGAGACTTAAGGATAGGATAAGGTCGTTCACCACTGATTTCAGCAAACGGCTCGCCCTAGATAGAGCTGAAAGGTGAAGACGCTTAAGTTTTTCCCGGACGGTGGCTGGGGGATCCCCTAGAGATAGACTTAGCTAGAGAGGCCCTGACGCGTTTGAGTAGCGAGCGCTACATGGACCAGGTAATTAGACATAGGTTAAGTAAGATGTCTTCCGAAGCTGTGAACATGGCCGCTGATCTGCGCAAGGAACAGATTCGTCGAGGTTCCGATCGTTACATTCGTGAGGTCAATTCCCCGGAGGGACATACACTTCTGATAACATGTACAAGGCGTTTCGGCGACATTTCGAGAGCCGGTTTACAAGGAGCCTGGTCTCCGTGAGGAGGAGTTTAGCAGCTATTTGGTTGACTTCCTGCAGCTTTCGCCGACTGAAGCGGCTAGCTGCGAGAGAGAGATCACGGAAGGCGAAGTTACGCGGCTTTGAAGAAGGTCGCCATACGCAAGTCGCCCAGTCTTGATGGTTTGTCCTATGGATTGTACTTGAATGTGTCGCACATCTTTGTGCCGATTTTGAATGTGGTGTTCAACAACTGGTTCCGGTCGGGGACCATCCCCGACCGGATTTCCAGGGATGTGATCACTGTTGAAAAAGGGCAAGGGTGTTGGGAGGGATTTTAGATGATTATAGGCCCATAACTCTCCCAAACACAGAATTAAAGATTTTGGCCAAGATCCTGCAGGAACGTTTGCAGTCAGTTGCCGAGTCACTGTTGGGTCCGGAGCAGACTTGTTCTGTGAGGGGCCGAACAATTCAGAGCAACCTGCATCTAATCCGCACGATCACAGAGTGTGTAAAAGACGACGATGAGGCCGCGCTAATCAATTTATATCAGTCCAAGGCATTTGATAGGGTTGACCATCGCTACCTTGCGGCTGTCCTGCAGGCTGCCGGATTCGCACCGACTTCTGCCGCTGGATTAGACTCCTGTATCGCTCCCCCAGTGCTATGGTACAGGTGAACGGGAGGCTGTCGGGCGCTTTTCCTCTGTCTAGGCCGGTTCGTCAGGGTTGTCCACTGTCGCCCTTACTATATGCTTTGGCGTTTGAGCCTCTCCTTCGCCGGCTAAGTGACAGGGCGTGCAGTCCGACCCTACGCGGAACCGCCCTTCCTGGAGGGGCTCGAGCAAGAGTTTCTGCGTACGCCGATGACGTATCTGCTTTCGTGTCGTCCAGCAGTGACATTGAGGCGGTACTGAAGGCACTTGTTCGGTACGAAAATGTGACAGGTATCAAGATTAACCGCGACAAGTCGTCCGGCTTGTGGTTAGGTGCCTGGAAGGGGGTCGATTTCCGGAGGCCTTCGGATGGACGGACGGTCCTGTCCACATTCTTGGAGTGTGGTTTGGACCCGACCTCCAGCTGGAGAAACATTGTTCTGAAGCACGAGCAAAGGTCGACGCGGCCGGTGAGACTTGGCGTCGACGGAGGTTGTCCGTGAAGGACAGGGCGGAGGAGTGTGCCACATACGCGTTCCCTCTTGTTTTTTATCGATTGTCCGTACTTCCTCTCTGTAACTGGCATAGGAAGTCGCTCAAGCACTCACTTACCTCCATGTTATGGAGGGGACGTGGGAATCTGTTCAACAGTTGAGTCAAAGCACAACGCCCGTGTCATGGGGTGCCGGGAATGCCGCACTTGGCGAGCCACAAACTCGCCTCGAGGTTGGCTTTCCTACGCCTCCCATTGACAGGAGATTCGATTATAGCGGTGATTGTTAGGGAGGCGTTCCCTTTTCATACTATCACTACATCCATCTCGCGGGTTGAGCGCCATCGTAGACCCCGGGATCAATCGGATTTCCTTCGCGAGTATCGGTTGGCCTTGGTGGCTGTTCCTAGGTCCAGTGAACTTTCTCAGCCTAGGAAGGTCTTCTGTCGTCATTTAGTGGAGGCGGTCGCGAAGGATTCCCTACGTAAGCGGCTCAACTTGTCGGAGGAGGAGTTTCACTCTTACTGGTCTTAGGCGCCAGCGGCGGATTACCTGAGTTTTCGCTTATCTGGCGATTGGCTGGGAATCGGCTGTCTCTCAATGACAATGCCTTCATATGGGGCTTGGCGGATTTGCCAGACTGAGAACAGTGAGACCTTGGTTTGGATGAAACGGCTTCGCAGGACTTCTAACATTGTCCTCGGGTTCGCCCCTTATGGGACCATGTCGCCGAGTTGACAGCTCGTCTATCTCCCGAAAAGCTCGTGCTCATTGATCGTGCATACCCGTATGACGATGTGTCGCCCCCGTATTCTCGGGTGAAACGAATGGTGTTTCTGACGCTGCTAGCCACGGAGAGAATGGTGATTTGGACGACGCGAAAGGAGAAAGTCTTGCGTGGCAACCGTCTTTCTCATCAGGATCTGATTTGATTCTTTGAGCATCAGCTAAAGATGAAGATTAAAACTGATAGAAAACGATTGCATTCGAGAGTCTTCAGCGAAAGCTGGGTGAAAGAGGCGAGCTTGGTTGTTTGAACGGGGTTAGCCTTGATTTTCTCCTTTAGGTCAACCCATGTCACATCGGGGCGGCTTCCGGTGGAGTCATCTCCTGGTTAGGCTAGACAAGCTTTGTGTACCTAATTAATGTGAGTAAGTGTTGTTCCCGGCCTGTTCCTGGCTACATCTTTGGTTATGATCCAGGTTGAGATTACCAACCTCCCCAGTTTGTTTTGGCCCCTTTTTATTTCGTCTGGGTCGGCTTTATATTTTACCATGCCCGTATGATTTTTATCCTTTTCCCACTCCCTTAGCGAGAGAGTTTCTTGATTTTGTCCCATAGGCAGAATACAGAGGGCTCTCCTTTTTGAGGGTTGGACGGGCCCTACCAACATCAGTTATGTTTAGTTCACTTAGTGTTGGATTATAGTTTATTATTGGGTTCATCTCCCCCCATCTCATTCTTTATTATTAGATTTTTATGTATTATATCATTAAATTTTTATGGCATGGGGCGCGTTTTGTAGGTCCCCCTTGAGAGAATGCGGTATTATGGTGTTTGAAGAATTGATTGGTGACGGACGAATTTATATGGTGAATGCAAAAACTGTAATGAGTGAATGGGTCGTGAATCGGATTAGCTAGGTATAAGATAGTTAGTGTGGACCAGCCTCAAACCCTCTGCTTTTTCGGCCTTGTGCCACATTTATGGAATTTTACATAATAAATAGAAGCAGTATTTTCTTCTTCCTTCGTAACGACCTTGCTCTCTGTTTCGAAACTGACTGGATGTGTTACCGAAACTGTTAATAAGAATCTTAACTCTTTATTTGCTAACGTTCTACAAAGAGAATTACTTGTAAACAGCATACAGTGTTATTTGTTGCGATTTGACACAAGCGATTGCCATCGCGAGATTACGCCAGTTACAAGTAAGAATTTGTTATCATTTCTTTCTTTCTTCGCTGAGTTTCGCTTTAAATACTAATGGTTGCCATTATAGTGTTTTACTTTCCTTTTCCTCAAACAGTCGTACCTGAAATTCCGAAACTTGTTCGTGTGTGTTGCTAAATTTATATCTTTTACAGACTTTAAGGCTTAGTTTGAGTGGCACCATAGTTATAACAAATAGAACCTTAAACAGCGGGCTCTATTAGTTATCTATCTCTTGATATTTGCGTCTTCTAAGCATTCTGTTAATTTCAATTAACCTCATCAGTCGACAACATCAGATCGAGGGGGGTAAAAATTTGCATATGTTTTTCGAAGTGAGATATAAAAATTCCAACATGTAGTAGCAGTATTTTCTTCTTCTTTCGTTACGACTTTGCTCTCTCTCTTTTTAAACTCTCTGGACGTGTTACTGAAACTATTAATAAGACTCTTAACCCTTTACCTTCTATCATTACCTCAACAAGGAGAATTACTTGTAGGCAACTTATAGCGTTTTTTGTTGCAATTTTTTACACAAATAATTGCCACCGTGAGATTACTACAATAACAAGTAAGAATTCAGTATTTACATTAGTCGGACTATTGTCCTCATCTTTGTCGCCATATTTTTCACGACGTTTCGGCCGTTGTACGCTCCGGCCTTCTTCAGGTGGTTGGAATTTCGATCACTGGCGTAGACTGTTCTAGTTCCACGTGCCATGTTTGATGGATGTCAGTTATCAGTTATCTCCTCCTAATTTTCCCTCTTTGGCACAGTGGATAAAGGCGTTGGTTAGATCCAGTGACAGACCCAAAGAGTGTGAGTTCAATACCCGGTTAAGGCAGTGGAGAACTTTCAGAGGGAAAATTAGCAGAAGATAACTGATAACTGAC
>OZ038495.1:29614877-29639877 GCA_964036315.1 Acanthosepion esculentum | reverse complement strand
GTAGGAATCTGTAACACGAGGGGAAACAGAAAAATCCGGCGTAGCTGACGAAACAGAGAGAGAGAAAAGGGAGATCACCGTCCCCCGGTGGAATGAGATTTAAATAATAGAGAACATCACTGGAAAATACGAAAACATAAGGAATCGTGTGTCTGTGTGTTTCAGTCTGATTATCAATTTCTGCATATTTATGTATAAATAAAGACAAGTACATACGTTTTTGAATATTTCCCACACTGAACTTATGATTTGAACATATGAACCAGTTACTTATTGCTGGATAGTATAATTTATATATATCTACGCATCTGTGCATATACCGAAAATCATTCTTAAATACATATAAATGCATATGAAATAAAATCGAGTTATAAACATATCTTTAAATTTTGTTGTTTTTTTTTTCATTCCGTGTCATGAGCATTTTTATAGCAATTCCAATCGATTTTGGACGACTGAAAGTTGTTCTCTTCTATCTCTCCAAAATAAACGTCAATAAAGAAAGTTCATAATATAACTACGTATGATTTCAGTGCTCTCTACAGAAAACCGACTGGGGATGATGGGAATTATAATCTTGGTGCTATTGTCGATTGTGTGTATGGAGGAAAAAAATGAAAACTAAAACAGAAATAGAAAGTATCGCACTGTTCATAGTGCATCGCTTTTAGGGTAAGCTCATCTGATAAAAGAATTCTATTTTCAAATAGGCATCTCATTGACATTCCGTTGTGTATTGACCCTTCACTAATTTGGGCTAATCTTAATCTCTACTCATTTGAATGTAATTACGTAAGTAAACCACTGAAATCTGATCAAGCAAAATCCAGATAATTTACTTTCCTAAAACGTTTCAATGAAGACGAATACAACTCAAACGACTGAAGGGACTTTGGTAAATCATTTGACGACGTATCTCGATTGGATCTCGAATGGAAATATCAACACTACGCACGGACGAAGTAAGCGGGGATTTTATTTTCTTTTATTCTTTTGTCTATCACCTAGCCTATGTCATTTAGATTCTTTTTCTTTTCGTTTTTATCACTTTTCTTATTAGATATTCCCACGCCGTAATAATAGAAGATCCGAGAGGAAGGATGAAATGTTCTAATAGCCAGGGAGGGCGCATATTGACTCTCGATGACCTTGCGATCAAGGCACACTCGAAATATTTTCGTCGTAGAGAAATGTTTCTCCTTTGATCAGAGAAGCATTTGTCATGTCAATATTGTCGTCAGTCTCGTTACGGTGAGCAACTAATGCATTTGATGTATTGTTTTTTAAAGTGTCCCTTTTGTGATCGCTTTTATAAGAATTTCACCCCAAGCAAAGCGGGAGTGCCAGTAACAAACAATGTGTTACGGAGAGTAAGAGAAAAGACTGGGTATAGGAGGGGGTGAGGAAAGAATAAAAAAAGAAGAGGGATCAAGACAACAGAAGATGTCGATTGACATTACATTTAAATTTCTGAAGATTATAGTTATCAGGGAAGCGAGTAAGAGGAAGGGGGCCCACTGTCGGGAAGAAGCTGTTGGAGTAGAAGATCTAGTTACATAACTGTTTCGACAGTAAAAGTTGGGACCGAGATGCCAACCTAGTAACACGCTTAAATTCATTCAGACAGTGTACCAGTGAAAACAGGTCGTCAGAGCAGTTGCCATGAAGATATTTGTAGAAAAGACAGAGAGTTGCAATATCGCGTCTGTGATGAAGCGATTGTAATCGAGATGCCAAGTCAGGACCTATAACATTGCATATGTCTTTGGATTTTGTCGAGAGCCTCGTGAGGAACAGCGGGGATACCAGACCATATATGACAACGGATGGTAGATTTGCAGATGTGAAAGACGTATTCAGATGAGAAAAAACTTCGGAACTGACACAAGGAAATAACTATCCTTGCGTTAGATGTAGCTATTGATTCAATGTAGTTGTTCTGCCACAGCTCAGTGGAAAACGTAAGACCAAGAAGGCTAAGTGAGATGATCTCGTGAAGTTGAGCATCAGCCATCCTGATAGGCGGCAGTGAGCTTTCTCTATGGTGGGTAAATGAGAGCAGTTACGTTTTGGATGCATTCAAATTTTCAAGTCATTTACTGTCCCAGTCAACCACAGATTGGGGGGGTCCTTTTCGCGACCAATGGCCAAGTTAATTTTGTCAGCAATGCCGGATTTACTGTTGAGATAATATATACGAAAAAATGGTACTGTTTGCGTAGACGCCTACTTGAGAATTGATAACATCAGGAAGATCATTGATGAATATCAGAAACAGTTTAGGACCAAGGATAGAACCTTGGAGAATACCAGAGTTCGTATGAAAGAAAGAGAACCCATTCAGGACGACATTCATTTCTCGCTTTGACAAGAATGATTGGATTAAATCAAATAATCGTCTGATAATACCGTATCCCCGAAGCTTACGTAGAAAGCCGGCATGCCAACCCTTTCAAAAGCCTTCGATATATCTAGAGCCACAGCTCAAGCTTCGCCGTTATTATCAAGAGCTTGGTATACATATTCACTTATGGCTGTAAGCACACCAGTAGTAAACTGGGCAAAGCAGACACCAGATTATTTGTCAGATAGTAGATTGTGGGAGGAAAGATGCTTAGCCACTTCGACATTGATTAAAACCTCGAAGACTTTAGCGAAGAGTGGTAGGAGACTAATAGGACGTTAATTAGATGGGTCAGAAGGGTCTCCAGAGTTCTTAAAAAAACGATAGCAGTGGGTGAGTTACAACAAGCTGGAAAGCAAGAATTAGCGAGGCAATAGTTGTATAGTTTGGAGAGTACTGGGGCCAGATCATGGACGCATTTCGGTGGGTATCCCGTCACCATCACTTTATGAACGTCTAATTTAGAGATGTGGTCCTATACCATCGACGGATTATGTACATCTCAATCAGTAGAGCCTCAATTCTAGGGGGGGAATCCAGCTTGGATACCCTGGATCAGTCGAGGGTTGAGTTGAATTAGAATTTTAGGGCAATGCATTCAGCCTTATCAGGTGTGGGTATTAGGACTTCGAATTGATTGAATAGAGAAGGGACTGTGCATTTGCTCTTGTTAAGCACACTCTTGCAAAGCCGCCAATAAACTTTACAACCACACATGACAGATACCATATGTTGTTTCATCTGTCAGCAGATAGTAAGCCTGCTAAATTGAGGACACGCTTGCACTCATTACGAGCAGAGACAAAGACACGTCTGCTGCAATCAGACATGTCGCTTCGGTACAGACGGAAGAAGTGGTTCCTATGGGCTATAGCAGCTGAGCAAGCAGGTGAAAACCAAGGAGATGAGCGCGATTTAACTTGGTATTTTCTTGCTGCGATGAGATTCTCTATCCCTGCATTTACCCAGGCGGAGACCTCAGACGCACATTTTTGAACGGGATGATTAAAAAGCACATTTCGAGAGATGTCGCTAAGGAAACCACGGAACTAATCACAGTTTGTGTGTTGATAGCAGAAAGATATTCTGTTAGTAATAAAAGGGGGAGTGGAAAGAGATGTTAACAGACACTAACGCGAGATTAGAGTTGCCAAGGAGGCAGAGCTGCATAGCGCGACAAGAGATAATGATGGAGGTAAAACAGAGATCGTGAAGGGGAGCGTTACCGGCAGGGTTACTGTAGAAACGCATAGGAAAATCAACCAATTGCGCGAGGGATTGATTGAAAAGTTAAGGGTTTGGATGCCAAAGAGGTCAGTTAGAGTGTTTAACCACAAGCTATGGTATTGGAAATGCTATCGAGTTCACAAGAGTCTTGAGGAAAAGAGGAACGGTAGAGAAAGAAGAGATAACTTACTGGATTGAAGAGAGGTAGACGGAGAGAGATATACGAATGGTCTGGAGATTCCAAAGAGAGTTCTCTAGCCAGAGGCAGATGATCGCGGACATAAACTGCCAGGCAATGCATGTAGATTTTAGAGTTCTTTCTGAGGAGATGAATATAGCCGACAATCGAGAAATCAGAGTAAGGGATTGACGAGTTAGTCTTGCAGAGAGCTAGTATATCAGGAAATTTATAACAGGGGGACGATTCTACACTGCAGATGTTGGTACGAATACAACGGAAGTTAGAGGAGGAAATGTTAAAGGGTTAAAGTGATTTCTTAACTGGTTTAAGTGTATATTTTTGTTTGCTTATGGTCCTGTTGAGTTATGTTGGTAAGGAAAAGGCCTAATGTATTAGTATCATTCGGTCATCATATGTGGCATGAGCAGAAAGAAACTGGCCCAGACTTCAATATAATGTGGCTTCGGGGTTGCCCAGCGTAGGTGCATGTTTTGTGGGGTTTAGGGAGACAGTAAAGGATGTTCTTGGGTGGTATTAGTCTATGCCATGATTTGTTTTCATTTTTAATTAGTTTCTTAATTTTCTTGTTAAATCTTTGCGTTTTGGTAATTATTTTCTATTCAGTTATTTTTTCAAATATATTTTGGTATCGTCTAACTGTGAATTATTTTTCTACTTATATATTATTGTTTAGGATCACAATCCCGTCTCCCTTGTAAGTTAATGTATTTAGATTTTAGTGATGAATGTTGAGCTATTTCGGAGGAACCTGATGGCTGCATATAAGTTGATTCTTTCACAGAAGTAAGAAAACAATATTACTTAGAAGACTACAGGAAGGTGAGTGAGTAACGTTTTGGGCTATGATTTTATGTTTTAAAGTTTAGATCGCTTAAATTTGATCATGTATTTTTAAAGTTATTGTAAGTTCTTGGATAAAATGTTTGTATTTAAAAAAAAATGTTACTTTACGCTCTACATCGTTTTCTATTGACAACTTTACCAAAAAGTTTTTTTTTTTAAATACCAAATTAACGCAATATTCTAGCCTGCTTTGTGATCCAGCATTAAAATGTGGTGTGTATGCGAATGGAAAATGATATAACAATGAAGATCTCTAAAATACAATATAAACTGCTGATTGTAAATGTAATGCCGTAACTTTATGGAATTGGCAAAACTTCTGGGTGAAGAGATGGATTTAGTAAATAGAATACCAATAAACGGTTATTAGCAGGGAAAATAATAAAACCATAATAGATTCAAATATATAGTATATTCTGTTAATAAAATATATGGCTGTATTCGATATCATTTGTACTTATTTATGAATAAAATTGTATCTATTTGTTTATATAATAAAACCTAACACAGACAACAAATTGTTATCATTACTCTTGGTTAGAATAGATATTACAAGTTGAGACTCATGGGATATATTTCTTATATAAATATAATTTGAAACTATATACCAGTATGGCCGGTCAATACTATTTTTGTGGAAATAAAATAGCTTACATAATAAAATCTGACAGTGTATAAACATTAATGTATAAGGCTGAGGCAGTCAATTATAGGCACCAATCTCAATTTTCGACGTCCGATAATAGCTGCTTGCTTTCTTCACAGAATAAATCAAAATGAATATTAAAAAAAAGCAAAAATAGTGAGGGAGTTATACTTCTCCCTTTGTTCATTTTTTTATTTTCTTGAAAAGTGAAAGTGATCAGAAAAGCAAGAGAATACCAAAGAAAAAAAACACCAAAAAAATGAGTGAGTGAGAAACACTCCAATATATTCATATTGTATTGTATCTCTAAGCGTATTCAGTGCTTCATAATTAAGTTTGCCTTTCAGAATGCTTTCTCCTTTTATTATTCCGGAACAATAATTTCATTGCAAAGTCGCTTTCAATTACTTTCGTCCTCAATTTTTCCTAGCTTCTCTCCACTCTTGTTCTGGGACTTAGCAAAAACAAGTGCACTTGTAGAAAAGACACCGCACTAACTACACCCGTTCATTGAAATGAATGAAAAATGATACCATTAATCTTTCTCTTTATATACATATACATACATATATATATATATATATATATATATATATATATATATATATATATGGGGGGGATAGCTTTTTAACATAGGCCGTGAGGAAACAGGAATCAACAGGGCATGGTGAGAGTCCGTTACACGCATCAAGCAATTTTCAGGACATGATTCATTATTTCTTGTGCGTTCCATATATCGGTGACAAGTAGCATATGTAAAGTGTGTGAATGGGGAATCAGGCAATTTTCTGTCTTTTTAAGAGTTTATACTTTTGTTTATTCATAGTTCTGAGACTGAGTTTGTTTAATTATTCATTTATTCTATATATAATTATTTTGCATTTACTTCTGTTCTAGATTTTGTTATTTAAAAAAAATTGGATTATTATTCAATTTTCTTTTAGTAACGATGTTACTATCGGTAGTGGAATGGGAATTTATTTTCGTCTCTGCATTTTAAAATGAGTACTGGTCTTTGTTTCGGACATTGTATTATTCATGAATTGAGATAATTATTACTTTCTCTCCTTGGTTTTGAAATGTGTTGATGGCTTTTTTTGTTTCTCGGGTCCGTTTTTTTATTTATATATTTTTCTGGTTTTTCTTTGAATCTTAGAGTAGCTTGCTATAAAACTTCGGGCCGTAGAACGTTATAATTTATGGTCATTCGAATAACTCTTGACGTTTGCTGATAACTGAGATTTTTTAATCGTTCATGGCATGTTTTCAGTTAATTTTTAATACAGTTATTTTTTTTAAAAAGGCATAATTGACTAATGTATAGTTGAATGCGTGCCTTTAAGTATTGCACTATAAAATACAATATTTCGTTTTACGAACTATAATTCTAAATCGTCATTGAAATATATTTCCCCCAACATTCCACCAAAAGTTATCCCATGAACCATCAGCTGCAGATTATATGAAAACACGTCAAGGAATTAGACTTCACGATACCACAACCAACTATGTAACTAGAACTAGAAGTATCTGGTGAAAGTAACATTTACTCCAAATGAAAAAAGAGGAGAAAAAAGCTTACAAATACAAAAACTAATATATGTAAATTTAGACAGTATTTACATTATTCGGACTATTGTCCTCATCTTTGTCGCCATATTTGTCACAACGTTTCGGCCGTTGTACGCTCCGGCCTTCTTCAGGTGGTTGGAATTTCGAACCGAACCCTTTATTTCGATCACTGGGGTAGACTGTTCTAGTTCCACGAGCCATGTTTGATGGATGTCAGTTATCAGTTATCTCCTGGTAATTTTTCCCTCTGAAAGTTCTCCACTGCCTGAACCGGGTATTGAACTCACACTCTTTGGGTCTGTTACTGGATCTAACCAACGCCTTTATCCACCGTACCATGTGTCCCAGTGATCGAAATAAAGGGTTTGGTTCGAAATTCCAACCACCTGAAGGAGGGCCGGAGCGTACAACGGCCGAAACATTGTGACAAATATGGCGACAAAGATGAGGACAATAGTCCGAATAATGTAAATACTGTACATAATACCTCATCTCAGAAATATAGACAGATGTAAATTTAGGTAACACCAAAAAAGCCATATCTAAGGTTAAAATGCATTTTAAAAATGAAAAGTTTTTCCTTAAATCTTTATTTTAAGTTTAGTTCCAAGTTAATAGATTAAATTTTAATATTTCCAAATACTAAACTACATTGCTGTATTTCAAACCGAGTTTAAATTGATTAGCTATTTTTTGTAATCGGCCATATTGACAAATATATCAACACAACATAATTTTCTTTATTATAAAATCTTTCAAATATAAAATAGACTTTTCTGAAATTTCATTTGAGGAATATTAACTGATGAAAAGTTTAAATAATCTGAATTAAAACAAATATTACTTACATTTAGTTGAAAATATCACAAAAAAGCAATTTCTGAACACGGAGCGTGGTGTTTTCATGAGGTGCTCATAGATTCATGGATAACTTAATGCTTTGAATTTTGAAGTAAAGGGACGCTTAACTGTACAAAATTTCTCGACGAATAAAACGAGAACATTTTTATGTATTATTAACTATTTAATTTAGGAAAATATTCTAAGTAATTTTATATTTTATTTAATTTTAAATACTTTGACTTTAAAATCCTACCCATGAAAACGGTTGTTGTATAGATTTTAGAAAATTGTCAATGTATTTTATGTTATGGATTTTATATTTGAAATAGTTAAAACTTATAATTTCAGATCTATCTTGCATGGACGACCGTATTTACAAAAAGTGTCATTCATATCTCGGCATACTTGTTCATGTTAATGAAAACATTTAAGGACAATTTCACTGTAAAGCTACAAGTTCTGAAACAGTAACGAAGCATCGAATACAGTCTTCATTAGTTTGGGTCAGGCGTGTGTGTGAGGGAGAAACATCATTAACCCTAATACAGAGGATGTCTTTGTTTCTGTCTGTTTGTGTGATACCTTTTCACTGGAGATCCATTCAAACGATTTTAACCCAATTTTGCGCATACATTGTACAATGCAAGAGATAGGATCTTAGCGTAAGAATACGATAATTTGAAAAAAAATCAATAATCGATAAAGCCGATCAAAAATCGATAAATTCAACTTTTTCCTCCGGTTTCGTGGAAAATCGGTATGTAGGTTATTTACATCATGATGAGCTGAACGACATCTCATATTATTTCTACATCACTGAGTCTAGCGAAAAACCGCGAAAAACGAAAAATCGATTTCAACACAAATCGATTTCAACACAAATTTTATGCTAAAATCTCCCTCAATTCTCAAGCAATCTAATACAAACTTCACTCAATTTTAGCCAACAATAATCTGATTGTTTAACAGTCATTTAACTTTATAATTGAGTCCATACATATAGTGAAAACCCACGTAAATAGCGAAACTGGCGATATTTACTGGTTTCTTAATTTTGTTGATCTTTTAACCAGTTTTCATCAAAATTAAGAATTGCTTTATGAATGTTTAAAAAAACTCCAAAATAATTGTGGTCTGAAGTGGATCATCATGTTGCTTGTTTAACCTCTTCATGTCGTCGTCGAACTTCGATTGATGTACTACTACTACTTCTGTTATATCAGTAACTGCATTAATTCAAAATGATTTTAATGAAAGTACTTTAAAGTAATTGAAGAAGATAGACTAAACCTGATGCTGTTTTTTCTCTCTTCTAATTGAACTCTTTTTCTGATCGACCAGCTGGCTATAGCTGCTAGTATCAATGTACTTGTTTCTCTCAGTCACTGAGAATCCGAATTTAGTCAGATAAGCAAACGTCGAGTTGTTTTATTATTATTTGCAATCATTTTCGTTATACAATATACGAGTCGCCCAGTCATTCCCGGGTCATTGGCATTTCAAATCCTACTTTTCCAACTTCCCTTGATGTACACAGTCGATATTTTCCTTAAAGGGAACCGATAATACAATAACGTAAATATTTGATGAATTAACTGATCACATCACACGAACAGGCTGCTCGGCGGTTAACGCGGTCTCAGCTGGGAAGGCTTGATGACCTTTTTTTGCAAATCTACTGCCAGGTGCCATTAAGTGGAACCGTGAAACAAAGATGGTTTGGAGATTTTTTGCAAACGTAGTTACTGTTTTCTATTCTATTCTATTCGCACATTTGCAACCTCATTTTGCATCTTCGACAAAACATTCCAGAACCTGATTATGTCTCCTAGTGCAGCTTCTATAAATAGACTCGCAATGAAGTAGAATTTTAGGCAAGCAATCTTCCAACACGCACTCTATAGGCCAAATTATTATCGTGTAGCTTTAGTAACATGCTCAGGAATCGAAGCTGGAAAATTTGGTAAAATTTATAAACTTAATCCCGCATCCTAAGACTGACATGTAATCCACTACAATATATATATATATATATATATATATATATATATATATATATATATATATATATATAATAATAATAATAATAATAATAATAATAATAATAATAAAGACTTAAACACTAATATTCCATGGTCATAATTTATTCCATTGGAATCGTGAAAACGATCCAATTCATAAGACCTACAAATTCAAAAAGAAAACCGAAAAAAACATTCCGGGGGAAAAAAAAATTAGTGAGAGTGTATATATGATATTGTGGGACGAACGCTAGAGCAAATGAGATCTATAGAGAGGGAAAAACTTAATTGTGAAACGACGTGCCGGGCCAGGTAGTGCAGACTAAAACTCCATAAAAACAGGACCAACAATGACTGATCAGTACTAAATAAAAACAACAACACATAATCCCCAGGCGTGGAGATCACAACGAGAAAAATCTACACCATAGATTAAATAAAGAATCTCGTTCAAAGATACTAAGAAGCTTGTCCGTGAATATGAGATGATCGTATTAAAAATATGCAGACAAAACTTGTACAAATTATTTAATGATATATGTATGTATATATGTATTACACACATCACACACATCCGGCACACTCTCAAAGAAATAAAAGATAACATACACTAAACACACACATCCCATTCCCAGCAAACAATAAATCTGTGAATATTACCGAGGAAGGTATTCTTAAAGTCAGGAATCTCCATCTTAAAAAAAAATATGAAAGAGGCCGTTTGACCAACACAACACAAGGCTAACCAAAATTAACGCTAAAAAACAAATGAAAACCCCAAATAAAGTTCGCTTTATTCAAAAAGAGTCATTCACTCCTGTTTTACACTGCTACTAACAAGCATTGATTTTTCTTTTCTGATGATTATAATCCTGTTGGTCGAAACAAGTCGAATATCCTAACTGAAACACTAAAACAAAAAATACTAATAAACAACATAGTGTACTTGAAAATTTTATTTTTAAATATTTTTTTTTGTTCAAAACACACACACACACACACACACACACACACACACATATATATATATATACATATATATATATATATATATATATATATATATATATATATATCCGATAAATTTATGAAATTCCTTACACACCCTAAAAATTATATGTAATCCCCTATGGCATAATTTAGCACTTGAAAATACATTTCAATTGAGCACTGTTGAGTGATAAGCGAATTCTATAAACAACTGCCACCTGCACTAATGCAAAGCTCTTCAGTAAAATGAATGGAGCACTTTGGTTGATTGGCATTTGTTTACATTTGGAAAAACAATACGCGTGATTTAGTTGTGTAACTACCGAGTGAAGATAGCTCTGGCTGACACCAAATTAGTTGTGTTTCAATCTTGGCTTGAGGCATTCGGAAGTCTAGTCGCACTGAGGAGCTGTGATACAGCGAAACAGTACTGTCTGCGAATGACATATCTATATCTATATCTATATCTATATATATATATATATATATATATATATTAGGGGATTAGATATAATTTTTAGGGTGTGTAAGGAATTTCATAAATTTATCGGATTTTCCACCGATTACTGGATTGCTAATGTTACACGAAATGATTTGGCCTCTAGAGGGAACGTAGAAAGATTATTAGCGTAAACCATTATTCACTCGTTGTAAGTCTATTTTTAAAAAGTTATCATGAGACATAATCAGGTGCTGGAAGTTTTGTCGAAGCTGCAAAATGATGTTGCGAATAGGATTTCATGAAGAAAAATATAGTAACTACTAAGTAATTCATGATCATCGTTCAGTTTCATGTCTCAAGAAAGAAAGAGATAATGATATGCTGACTTAAGTTGTTTTTTTTTATTTTATTGTCATTAACACTGACTTAGTTAATAGTTTTTTCATGAATAATATACATGATGATTTTATCAGTATTTTAATGTTACATTTGTTTAACTCATAACAATTTATATAACCTAAATGTCTGTAAAATAAAGGATATAGTATACATAATTTCATATATCTATATCATGTCTGCAAGTTTTCATTTAAAGATGTTTTAATCAAAACTACAGTCAGGATTTGTTTCAAGAAAACTTTCGCGGATTTTGACTTGATATATTATATGAAAATATCCCTACACGCAAGCCGCCAATCTGCCACTGTGTGGCATGCCACCAGCGTTTACCGCTGGTAGCCTGCTGTCGGACCGTCCGGCATGTTCGTTAGCACGGGCGGACCGCTAGTGGCCCACCGATATTTCGCAGGTGGCTGCCACCAGAGGACCGTTTGTGTTGCTACCGGCGGCCCGCCATGGGGCCACTAGCGGCTTGCGTGTAGGGATAGTGTTGGTTTCCTTTTGTCTAAACTTCGACGTACATGTCTGTACGAGCGTTTTTAACCTCCATTGGTTATTTTCATGGATGGAATTATTTTACAGTTTTATAATGAATACATCGTTCCTAGATTCGTTGTTTCGCCGTAGTATTTGTTGTTTAGAAAATTTAAACCAGCTTTGATCGTATTAATGACATTGTTTGCCGGTGACACCGACAAGATATGTAAATTACTTTGCGGTATTATCCCGAGTGAACCTGTGTTTTTACTTACACAGCTGAAAACAAAAAGTGACAAATCATAAAACACATTTAAAAATTCTTTGTTCTTTAAGTCTTTCGCATAATTCTATTCCATAAAAAAAAAATGGATAAATATTTACTAAGTCAGGGGATTTTTCTTGCACTTTACAGAAACAATACTTCACACATGAAAAAAAAAGTAACAACCGCGAATCTACAACTCCTAAGCGAGAAAAATATTCCGTTTTATCTTCAAGCGAACAAAATATTTTTCATGAAAGAAAAGCAGTCACTCAAATATCAATTCCATTTTTATCATGTAGTCATGTCCGGCACATTCTTTTTTCACTAGTCAATCTCCATGTTTCACATTCGCGCTTGTCCTTTTAAGTGCTTCTTGACAGCACTTTTTCTATGATTCAATCAATTTCTCTGTCAAAGAATCAATATCAGCTGCTGGTACTTTCAAAATTATTTTTCGATCCTAAAAGAGTTTCTGCACTCAATTCACAGATACTTAATGATTTCTGTGAAAATGCAAACGTAGCAGAAAATCAAATGTAACCATGATTTGAAGAATATTATAGAACATTCTGATTCCAAAACATTGCCATTCTGATTTAACTGTCGTAACAGATCCCGTTGCTCGGGTGACACTTTCATTCATTGTATTTCCTCAGCGCCGAGTCTCTAATGATATTCCTGTTGCATTCGCCCCATCAGTTTTTTGAAAAACAAATATAAATGGCTTCAATTATACCAAAGTTCAATAGCCGTTTTTTGACTCGTAGAAAGATGTCATATCTGTCTATATCTTTGAGATGAGGTATTATGATTATTTTACATTATTGGGACTATTCATTGCCATATTGACAACAGCGTCCAGCCTTCATCAGATGATTGGCATTTCTAACCAAACCCTTTATTTCGTCCACCGGGGTAGATTGTTCTAGTTCTACGTGCTATATTATGTTTCGCTGTTCATCACTGCTGTGGCCTGGTATTGAACTCACAACAATTTGGGTTTAGTCACTAATGAACCAACGTCTTTATCCACTGGACCATGTCTCCTTAAGGACATCTGTGTATGATATTTAGGACTTATTTGGGACAAGATAATGTTGAAAAGCAAATATAAATGGCTTTAATTTTTTGACTCGTAGCATGACGTCATGCTAAGTGCAGACTATCCATGGATTAGATGAAAAAGAGATAAATATAATGAACTGTAAGATATCTGTTCTCATCGACAATAAAGAACAGTAGGTTAAGAACTCTGATGATTATTTTGATATGTCAATGGGATCATTAGATTCTGCAGAGCCTTATGATCTGGTGGGTTTATTTATTTTATACAAACTTACTGCCTATGAAGATATCAGTGTTGATAGTATAGGGTTATATAGAGATAATGGCCTTATGGTAGTAAAAGAATACAAATATAATTAAGGTAAATGAATTAAGAAAAATGATTCAAAGAGAATTAAATGTTTAAATATTAAGGTTAATTGAAAGTACTAATATTAAACAAGTAGATTTTCTTGATGTTACTTTAGATCTCGTTAATGATATATTTCAACCTCATATGAAACATAATGCCAACGCAATTAATATTTTCCCCAATTCTAACCACCCTCCATCTGTAATCCAGCGTAAATCTTCGTCTGCAGGACGCAGGTGCAGCAACCACTTATCGTTAAAACATGTGTTATTGTAGCTAACTTTTCTTGTTGACAAAGTTTGCAGATATTTCTATGGTTGAAACCAACGATCAAATATAAAGAGAGAGAGAGAGTGATAGAGAATGTATAACATCAATAAGGGGAGAAACAAGAAAAACGAGGAAAAGGAGAAAGTTTTATATATTACAAGTAAGCTGAGATCAAGTTTGGAAAATATAATGATAAATGTGCAAAGAAAAGAAATAGAAATAGGAAGATCATTTGTTATTTTCCCCCACATTTAATCAGTTAGTACTAAGTTAGGCTATAGTTTCTCCAACTGATTGATAAACATTTTCCTAAAAGTAACCATCTTTGTAAAATATTCAACGGAAAACTTTAGCACTATGTTATAACACACACACACACACACACACACACACACACACACACACACACACACACATATATATATATATATTTATTTATTATAATTTTATCATATAGACAAAACCATTTTACTCACAACAAAGATGCAACTTGGTTTCAGTGCATTTTAACTGCACATCTACGGGTGAGGGTCGGAATTGGTTATGAACCATATAATTATCGCTCTGCTACCTGTATCGAGATCTTTTTTGAATGAATGCTACGAACGTTAGAATTTATATATTTTATATATTACTTTCGTTCTCATCGCATCGGATATATATATATATATATAAAGACATTTTTATGTTTAACATTCTTTTTATAGATACAAGTATTTAAGTAAATGCTCTTTTTATAATAAACAGTATTAAATAACATTTACCGGCCTGAATGTCCGAGAAATTTTCATAGAAAATATTCGTCCTCCGACAGGATTCGAACCTGTATCCTATACAGAACCGTCATATAGCCTGACGTGCCTTAACCGTTTCGGCCACTGGGGATCGTTCGGTTGGCAATTCCGTATCGGATACTAGTATCTATAAAAAAAAGAATGTTAAACATAAAATATGTATTTAAATAATTGTCGGACTTTGTCCATTTCATAATATATATATATATATATATATACGCACACACACACACACTTCGTTTTTAAGACACAGCTGTGTTTTTCTGCCTTTTGTTCATTTGCCAGCGGGCTGATATTACAAAGTCTATCAGGTACAAACTTTAAGCTGATACGTAAATTTTCAAAGTAACCTCAGGAATTGTTCATACAATGTTCCAAAAGACGAGACATTTACGTGGCAATTCTATTTTCCATTCTTCTCTAATTCGGTGAGCGTCAGTTCGATGATCTTTTGCGTGTTCTGAAGAGTCTCTATTTCAAAGCCACGGTTAGTTTATCTCAAATAGTATCTTGTTAGCAAACTCATTGAAAATTTGGCAGACAGGGGAGAGGGAGACGAAAGAGAACCAGGGAGATGGGCTGTAGATGAAAAGATCAAATAGCAATGATTAACGAAAAATAAAAAGATAGAAACTTTTCCATGATTTATTAATTTCTGGCTTTTTATACGTTTAATTAGAAAATCCTATAGTTTCAGACACAAGATAGGCACCGCCCCAGGTACGAGAGAACTTGTTTTGGTGCCTGTTATCCGGTATCATAGATTACAGGAAAATGTATATGACTTCAAAACTGTAGTCACAGGTATCTGCACCATCTTCACCCGTTTTGCTACGCCAATGCAAACAAACCTTTTTGTAGATATTATTATTGCCTGGTCAATCTTACACAATGCATACAGATTATCTATATATCTATCTATCTATCTATATATATATATATATATATATATATATATATATATATATATATATATATATATATATATATATGTATATACATACACACACATACACACACATATCTATATATATATATATATATGTGTGTATATATATATATATATATGAGTGTGTGCGTGTGTGTGTGTGTGTGTGTGCGTGTGGGTGTGTGTATTATAATTATTTTTTCATAAAATTTGTTTCCATCGCTACACAGGAATTACCACGTTTCAAAAACAGAAGTTTAAACCTTCCAATTTAATTATATTGTTCTTTTTCATTTTCTTCCGTTGAATTGGAAGTTTTTAGCTTCTGCTTTCGAAACATGGTAAATCATGGAATCGTATTATGAAAAAATAATTATAATATAGGCTCTGCTTGTGTATAGAGCACAGATTTTACAAATAAAAACATAAATATATATATGTATATATATATGTATATGTATATATATGTGTGTGTGTGTTTGTGTGTGTGTGTGTGTGTGTGTATAACTGATGCAAAATCCACCGTGTTTCGATCCCGGCTTGGAGTAATTAAGTGTCTAGACAAACTGATGAGCTATGATACAGCGAATAGCCTTGCATGTGGATGACTATTTATGCTCTCGTTCTTCGATTGAGCACGCTAGAAGAATGAAATTTCATCACTGGCTGCTACTGGTATTAACGCATCGCCCTTCAGTTGTGAATTGAGCGCTCTTTGCAATTGATTTTGCGTTTGTATACACCATATATAGAACACGTTTAAAGATTCCCTTTCACAGATGTGGGCCGATAGCTTAGGTGTAGAGACCGAGAGTGATCTCAAAACGGTCGAATTTCGTTCTCGCCTTGAAGCAATCGGATGTCCAGACACACAGATGACATGTAATACATCGAAACATGTGGTTGACTGCGTATATATATATATATATATATATATATATATATATATATATATATATATATATAGTTTATTACATGTAAACAAAAACAATTACCCACTACAAAATCCCATTCATGTTTCGACGACTTATTTGTATCGCGATGGTGGGAACTAAAGTTGGTTATAGACAATTATATTAAAAGAATAGCCGCCTAAAGTATGTTATATCCTTAAAAAGAAACAATAGGTAGAAAGACGTTAAGACGGGGGTAAAGAAGACGGAGAAGAATGGAAAGAAGGTTAGGTTACAGAATAAGATAATAGTAATTTTGATAGCGGAACTGCCCGCTAAAGATTTGATAATATGCAATATTTAAGCCCCGACGTTAAAACTCCAAGCAGAAAGGAGAGAAAGAGATGAGTAAGAGATGATGAGGGAGTAGAATGCATCTTTGTGAGGATAATTGTTTTTGTCCAAATGTTAAAATATATTATGAATAATTATTACTCTACACATGGGATTGGGTCCTCTTTTGAATTATTGCAGCGAACGTTATAATATACATTATTCTCGTTCTCATTACATTTGTATATATATATATATAAATATACATATACATATATATATATATATATATATATATATATATATATATATATATATATATATATATATATATATATAAGTGTGTGTGTGTGTGTGTGTGTGTGTGTGTGTGTGTGTGTGTGTGTGTGTGTGTGTGTTGTGTGTGTGCTCTCCGGCAGAATAAGAACATGCATCGCTCTTGGCATAGGGTAGTTACGGGTAAAGTTTGACACATTTCACTATTTATTTAGCTTCATCAGAAATTTTGTAGTAAGGACGTAATGTGATAATATATAAATGACGAAACATATATATGAAGAAATATATATTTATATATATATATATATGAAGAAATATAAATATATATATATACACAAACACACACACACATATATATATATATATATATATATACACACACATATATATATATATATATATATATATATATATATATATATATATATATATATATATGTATATATGAAGAAAAATAGATGTCACATTGCGTCCAACATGAAATAGACTGTCGCATCTGAGTGTTGAATTCAATGTTCACTTTTATATTTATATTTACATACGCTCTCTCCCTCTGATATTGAGCACATATTAAATATAGCATACCTTAAGGCTATATTTCTTTATATATATATATGTATATAGCTTCATATATATATATATATATATATATATATATATATATATATATATATATATATATATTACTTCATACATATGTATATATATATATATATATTTCTTCATATATATATATATATATATATATATATATATTTCTTCATATATATATATTTCTTCATATATATATATATATATTTTATATATATATATTTCTTCATATGTATATATATATATTTCATCATATACATATATTTCTTCATATATTTATATGTATATTTCTTCATATATATATATATTTCTTCATATATATATATATGTATATTTCTTCATATATATATATATATTTCTTCATATATATATATATATTTCTTCACATATATATATATTTCTATATATATATTTTTCTTCATTTATATATATATATTTCTTCATATATATATATATATTTCTTCATATATATATATATATATATATATATATTTCTTCATATATATATATATTTACTTCTTCATATATATATATATTTACTTCTTCATATATATATATATATATATATACATATTTTTCTTCATATATATATGTATATTTCTCCATATATATATATATATAAATATATGTATGTATACATATACATATGTTTCTTCATATATATATATATATATATATATATATATATATATATATATATATTTATATATCTTCACGTATATATATATCTTTCTTCATATATATATATATATATTTCTTCATATATATATATATGTCTTCATATATATATATATATATATATATATATATATATATATATTTCTTAAGATATATATATATATTTCTGATATATATCGTGAGTGATAGAAATTTGATTAAATGCGAACGAAATTTATCTATTAAGAATCCTTTCTTTCTTCAAATTATTTTTCTGCTTTCCGATGCATATTTAAATATAATTGTTCCTCTAAGTAATTTTAGATTTAATATGAATTAATATTCACACACACACACACACGCACGCACACACACACACACACACACACACACACACACAGGCACACACACACACAGATACAAACACACACACAGATACACACACTCTCTCTTTTGATCGTCATTTTCAATCATAATTAATATCTGCAACATTTCTCAACAGGAAAAGTCGACTACAATAACATTTCCAGACCCAAAAGAGGTTTTTGAATGAGAGATCGAAAAATATGTCCTGTTGCATACATGTTAAAATGTTCCTTTTGTGGTTCACTTGAGCCGGGGTGAAAAGTAAGAAAGTATATATCATTTACACCCCCCCCCCCGACTACCGATACTTTTCCATCCCACTTGCTTTCCTCCCCACCCCTTCTACTGCACATCAGCCCAAGAGCTTATTTATTCATTTTTAAATAATTTAGTGCTCATTAATATATTTTTAGAAATAAGGCGATAGGAAATCAATTAAGTGAAATCCCCTGAATATACCTATAGTTAGCGGAAACGGCTTTTCACCCAATTATTTGTACTATATATATATATATATATATATATATATATGTTTATATATAGATATATATATATGTGTGTGTGTGTATGTGTGTGTGTGTGTGTTTATACATACATATATACACACAAACACATACACACGTGTATATTCACTTTTATATTAGTTAATTAATTAATGGTTATTTTTGGTTTTTTTTATTTTTTTTATCTGACGTTCTGAAATTTCAATTGTCAGCATTTAAAGCTTGAGTAGTTAGGTTTATAGAGTATTTTGTTTGTTGTTTGAATGTATGCATATAAGGTATATAATATACATATGTGATGCATGTACGTATATATGAATGTAAGCATATACACATGCATAGAGCCAAACAGGTATTAGAAGGCGTATCAATATGTTCATAGTGTGACATTGTTATTCAACGAATAATGGCGTCTATCTAAGTGTGCTTACATTGCGCAGTCTAAAAGAAATCATTGTTCTATGTAGGTGATTAATAGAGAAGCCATGGTTTAAGCGAATTAACAAATGGATGAGGTCATGGAGTATTATAAATATTTAATTTTCAAATAAATACTTTTTCACGATTATACGATACATGTTAAAAGTAATATGCTAATATATATATATATATATATATATATATATATATATATATATATATATATATATATATAATGAATAGGTTAGTTAATAAATCAAGGACAAACAAAAGGGTACCAATATAATAGTACGATAAACATTTATCAAATTATAATTATTAACCATATGACAGAAATGTAGCGCGGAGGGAAAGGTTTTAATTTCGGAATTTTCGGACACTCCTGTGTCCTTCATCAACGGACCGAGGAATAAACTGATAATTAGAAATACTCCCCGACATATGTTTTTGAGACGATACATTTTCTGGTGGAAATCCTATTTTTCTGCCCGATCTCTGTCTGATTCATCAATGTGCGAAACTTTTTATGAAAATAAACTTAAATTTAAAATTTTGATCGGTGTAAAAGCGTTAGGCACGTCTATTATTGCTAGTGAGATTATAAGCATAGATGAAGAGACTTATAGGTTGGAAAGGGAAAACGGCACCTCTCCTGTACAAGCTGTAGCAAAAATTGTCGTATCAAGTTGTCAAGTGGTAGAGAGACGGGCTGTGGTTATTACATGAAGTGATGAAAAAAGACCAGGAGTTACAATGGAATATACAATAATAAAATATTATTAAATAAAATGAAATGAAAAGAAAAAGTGAAGGAATAAAAAACAATGGATAAAAATTTTGGATGAGAATTTGAAAATCTATTGTTAACAAAAAACGGGGTACAGAAAATAAAATAAAAAATAAACTGAGAGGAAAAGCGTATACATATATAGATGAACATGCGTACATAAGAACACATAACAGTGTCTAATATACACACGCCAAAAAACAAACATATCAATTTCAATACACGTAATGATATACATACAAACACAAGATTAATATGTATCTACACTAGATCTAAGCTTATATGTAAAGGAGCCAAATGATAGAACCAATGGTGGTAAAAAAGAGGTGAACTGGAAAGTTGACCTCAGTGTACAGAGCAATTCGTCCATTACTGAATAGTGCGCCATGAAGGAAATCATAGGTAGCAGAACATAAATATGAAGTAGTTTGGTGATGGCTGTTAAAAATATAGTAGGTAGGTGATGGCTGTTAAAATTTACACGTAAAATGTGGCTTACTCATCCGAGGAGTGGTATTGCTAATAATGGGTTTCCTTGTGAACACAGCACTCTCTGTGTAAATCCAGATCCATATTTAGTCCCTCTATGTGAGAATTTTCTTTTAGCATATACTTCAACTCCGCTCTGCGTCTATCCTCCTGACTACCGAGCCAAGACGCTAAAAGAACGCTCCGGATATCGTCGATGCTATGATTAGGTTGGTTGAGGTGTACAAAGACCTGATATTCTTGTTGCAGTCCCTGGTGCTTTTCTTGTGGTTATTGAACCGTAAACGGAACTCTGTTCCGGTTTCACCCACATAATTGCCATTCTCGCATTTGTGACTGAAAGTAAATATACGAGATTGGAACTATCACAGCTTAGAGCCGGCGGTTTGAATACCACGTGAGTACCGGTTTTTTTTTAACTTGATATATATATATATATATATATATATATATATATATATATATATATATATATATATATATATATATGTATATTATCACTTACTGATTATTAGGGATAATTTCAAGGAGGAATTAATTCTAAATAGAGTTCCGTGTAAGAACGGAGCAGTATCATAATGAATACAGTATCCTTAAAAATCTATTCAGTCAGGTGATAATTTATTTCGTGGACTAAGACGTCAATCTCTTCAGACCAATTTTACAAAAATAAATTGAGTGCAGTTTATTCAAACACAAGGAAAAGAAAGAAGAGAAACAGAGGGAGAGAGAAAAGAGAAACATGAAAAAGTTTTAATTCTAAAAGGGGAAATAAATAAACGGGGAGAAAGAGAGAGATTTCAATATAAGCTTTTAAAAACTGACAGAATGAATTTTTAAAGATTCTGTATTCATTGTGTGTGTGTGTGTGTGTGTGTGTGTGTGTGTGTGTGTGTGTGTGTGTGTGTGTGTGTGTGTGTGTGTGTGTGTGTGTGTGTGTAAAAGAAAGAAAGGAATGAATAAAGAGAGACAAATAGAATGAGCATGGTTTTGTTAAAGTTTGTAAACTTGTTGCAAGGCAATATTGCTAATTTTTTATTTATCAATTATTTTATTTGCGTGGCCAGAACCAGATATTAATTTCGGGTTATTATCAGAATTTTTGGAATTCAGGAATGTTTATTCATGCTCCTATTTACTTTCAAAAAAATTATTAAAAAAAATTAAGAATAGAAAACCTCGAAACGTTCACCAGATACCTCCTCAACTGGAAGTCCGCCAAAAATAATGGCCAGCAGAATCTTGAATAAAAGATATTGCTTCAAATGGCGGTTTTTATATATTTAAACGAATGACGTTGGTCAGGTATTGTAAACATCCAACAAAATGAGGAAAGAGTAACCTCTTCTGCGATACTGGGAATGTCGCTTTAACAACAACATCAACATAAGCTCGATATCTCTGGACGCCATGTCTGGTTGAAAGAATATTATTTTGAACAGATTACGAACCATTTCGAACTGATTTTAACTTGGTTATGTTTCCTTTCGATTCACCTTTTTAATTTCCCTCTTGCATTTGCCTTCATGCATTTTGTTTTTCGTTCTAAAATATCTCAAAAATATTTTAAGAACTTTCTACTTGGCGAAATGTGACTAGACTTCTGAATGCCTGAAGCCAGGATTGAAACACAACTAATTTGGTGTCAGCCAGAGCTATCTTCACTCGGTAGAGTTACACAACTAAATCTAGCATATTGTTTTTACAAATGTAAACAAATGCCAATCAACCAAAGTGCTCCATTCATTTTACTGAAAAAGATTATGGTTGGCCACTCGTATTCGCGGCTACCCGTCTACTAGAGCGGCTAGCTAATTACTATTGCAGCCGCAATTTGTGTTTGTTCAACAGAGCCAACCAGTGGTTTATACTGCGATTATGCGTGTTATCTAGAATGATCGACAATCTGAACAACACAAGCACACCCAAACCCTTGGTCACGACGGCTTGTGACTTCGTGCTAGGACAGCTATCGACGACTCCAAGTGTTCCGACTACCCAATTTCACTCACAAGGCTTTTCTCAACCCGTGGTATAGTTTGCGGGCACCTTCCGAAGTTGGACCCTCCAGTCCTATAACTGATAAATCCTGACAAATCGACCCTAGTGGGATTCGAACCGGAGTCTCATGGTCAGAAAAGCGAACGTTCTAACTACTCGGCCACGCGCCGATATTTTATGCATTACAGCTTCTTATACCGTACATCCCAGCACATGCATTCGCATGAATATGATATAGATGAAATGCTTAAAGTGCATTTATTCAGTATATATATATATATATATATATATATATATATATATATATATATATATATATATATATATATATATATATATATATATATATATATATATATATATAAGAAAGAATGAAAAGTACATTCTCCAGGGGATATTTTTATTATGATATATTAAATGATATAAGCCTTTACAAATACGGAATTATAACTTTCGTTGCCTAAAATCCAACTGTGTTTTGAGCGAGTTAATTCTAACTAAAAATTTATGAATGAATTAAAATTAAATGCAATAAATCGTCAACGTATCAATATAAACTTCGCAGCAGTTGAGCGTTTAGAAATATACAAGTTTTTTATTATTTAATTGAAATCATCACAATGATAACACTACTATATACGTGTATACAGAAATACCTACGTTGCTCGGAAGATCTCGGAATAAGAGTTTATTATTGACAATTTATTGATATTTTTCAGCCATCTTATGGAAAATATTTTTTTTATTCAATCTTTAAGGAATAAACCTCATTTTTTTCTTGCTATGTCACAAAATTGGGGGTTTTAGTGACTGAGCATCCTCATATTTTTATTCAAAGAGGCTCTATATTTTTCCATTCAAATAATAACATAAATAATCTGTTAATGATATTTTCAAAGAAATCAAACTTAGATAAATGTTTATTAACTTTTTTCCAATTAATATTAATAAAAAAGTAGATGAACTTAATTAAAATCTCTTTTAACTCTTAATTTAATATTTTTAAGCAAAAACTAAACGAGCTTTATTTCTTCGAAAAATAATTATTTACGATTTATTTTGGACGAGAATTTAGATTTCATCGGAAACGTTAAAATGTCTTGCAAGTTAACCACACGTTAGACTACTGTCCTCTTCAATGGCCGCCTTCAGGACTCTGTCATTCAAGACCTGTGTTCGTGCACTGCGAGGCTCATCAAGGAGAGACAAATCTCCCGACTTGAATTTTTGAAACCAACGCCTTGCAGTACGTTCATCAACAGCACTATCCCCAAACGCTTGACATATGCGGCAACTTAATGCAGCTGCTGATAAGCCCACTTTGAAGTCGTAAAGGAAACAGCCCCGAACGAGATCTCTAGACACTTCCATCCGTCTCACAGATGTCCGTCTTATAACTGATGGCCAGGCACGGTGCGCGTGTTTTTTTTTACAGCGTCTGATATTTCTACTTCTGGCTGTCCGAATTTGAAAACAATTGCTACACGCATTTCGTATATATTTCAACTTCATTCAATAACTAATCAAAAACGGACAGAACTTTTTTGGTTACCGTGTATTCATATATATATATATATATATATATATATATATATATATATATATATATATATATATATATATATAAATAAAGTGATATGTACACACAGAAAAAAAAATAGCAAGTTCCACAAGAGTATAAAAAATACCTAGCAAGTGCAATAAGAAGGAGCATTTTGTACGTTTCTTACGTTTGTTGAAGTAACTGTGAGGGTCTTCTTTCCTTTTTATACTCCTGTGGAATATGCTATTTTCACTCCCTTTTTAATTTTAATTGTTTGTAATTAAAATTTCTTTCTTTTTAATCGCATTCCAATTTTCCCTCGTCATTCCTTATATTGAGTATATCTTCGATTGTTTTTTTAATTTTGCCAATGTATACATTTCCAAAAAGTGTCG
>OZ038495.1:29537377-29604877 GCA_964036315.1 Acanthosepion esculentum | reverse complement strand
ATTTAACCCATTTTTGTAGTTTCACTAGTAAGTCATGGGATCCCTACTTGTTAGGGGCT
The DNA here is from genome assembly GCA_964036315.1 of Acanthosepion esculentum. NCBI lineage: Eukaryota > Metazoa > Mollusca > Cephalopoda > Sepiida > Sepiidae > Acanthosepion > Acanthosepion esculentum. Next base: position 29,604,818 of record OZ038495.1, on the reverse strand, counting down.
CTGCTATGCCTAACTCTCTCACTAAACAACCGGTTAGATTCTTTCAAGACACGTTGGCACTTACTATGAACGTCATTATGAATCTGTTGGACTTACAAACTTAATGTCTCAGTAACCATAATTTACCAGAGCTCATATTGCATTTTTTTGTTATTACTGGTTCCTATGTTCTCCTCATTTCTATGCTTGTTCGGCTTAGAAGATTTTTATGGCTGTTATGGTCCAGGTTCCTTGTACCACGGTGATGGTCCAAGTTAGAACCAATGAAGAATAACCCTAACACAAGTATGGAATAACACAGATAGATTACAAATAGAATATGTACAAAAGAAGTAGAAAGTGTTATTAATAACAATCAGGTTAGGTTAGAGAGAACTATGTTGTCTCGAATTATCACTATTCCAATGTCTTACAGTAATCGTCTGACGCGACTCTGTCTGAGACTGACTGACTCACACGATGTTCAACAACACGCCCACATGTGTCAAATGTGCCACAAGGCCGGTTTAATGTGGGCTTTCCGAGCCCGTAGGCTCGGGCAAAAATTACCCGTAGAACCCGTATAAACGGGATCGGGTTGGTCAACCTCCCCGAACGAGGCTCTGCCCTTCGGCGGAGCCTCGTCCGGGTTCCTCCCTGTCCAGAGGCAGAGTTCCCCTCTGCCTAGAGACAGAGAATTCGACCGGCTAGCTGAGTTGTCTAAAAAGGACTGAACTCGCTCTACTGCTTCCTCTTGAGGCGCAGTATTTATGGTGTACGGGATAGTCCATTACTATTATGGGTAAGTTCCCATAACAATGGCCTACCATCAGTCGGAAGTATCGATCCAATAAGAACGATCCTTTTTTGTAGCTTTATAGTATGTGCTACGCCAGGGCTACATACAGTTTTGAATTCAAAGTTACTTTCTAGACCGGTTATAGAACCCAGTCTGTCTTGCCTTTTCCATAATATAATAGTATCATCTACATGCAAACAAAGGCTAACAATAATGGAAGCCTTAATAATAAAAACAGAAAAACCAACACTTACTAATATTAATTTTGAACATGGACAGCATCTTGACTGTGTTTTGAAAAAAATGAAAACATTTTATAAAAAAACATACAACAAACTATTTCTTATTTAACAGTTAAAATATTTAATCCTTGAAAATGGCTAAATGTATAGCCGAAAGCGCTTGGATAAAAAGAATATTCGGACAGTTTTTATATAATCTATCATCCGAAAAGAAAAAATTATTAGATCGCATGAGAAATTCTATAAAAAACTAAATAAAAGCACCTTGTCTGTCATATCCAATGAAATATGCATCAGAGAAGGATTTCTGCCTAAATACACAAATATATATATATATATACATACATACACATATACATAAGAGTGAAATAATTCGTTCAACTCATACACAGATACATTCATATATTTTTAATATCATATCCCTTCAGAGCGTAAGCGATGACTCTCCACCTTTTCTTTATTATTATCTGTGAATTGCTATGGATTCTTGCGAAGGATATCGGAGTTGATTTCTTTACGGTTTGGAATTCACCGTTTCCATTCTGTTAGAATATCTGACATTCAGGGAGGGAGAGCCCAATCTACCCTGCTCACACACAGATGAAGTGTTAACACATAGATGATAGATTATGCTAACACATAGATGATAGATTCATGTTGTTTCGAAAGGGTATTTGTGTGAAAGTGAGTGCAAACTTTACAAATTCTCAAACTCTTTTCACCTAGTCCATTTCTACGCCTGTAGCTGCTACACTCCCCGCACATCCCAATACATACATATGTGCACAAATGTTTAATCAGTTAAGACGACTACGTAAATAAAATATAATATAGGCATTCTAGATTGATTATCAGTTTTGTTTGGAGAATAAATAAATTAACTAGTTATGAACAGTTTACATGTAAGTTATTTTTCGCCCGTTATATACTCACACGTTACACCAACAGAAAGCCTCTGGGTTCAATAATAAACACAATTATTGAATCTACACTAATCACAAATTCTGGACGCTTAAAATCCATATTGAATCTCATTAGAAAAGAATATTCCCTGAAGAGATTCACGATAACTAATGAGCATGGTTTTTCCCTTGAGGCTTTCACATTGACAAACAATAATCGGAAATTCACAAATTGGTTACGTGGGGTTCCCTCGAGTACTATTATGAAATATCGAACCATGGAAGAGAATCTTGTTCCCCAATCTCAAAGATGAGGAAATGAAATAAAATAAAACGATACAGAATAAATAAAGCAATCGACAGAAATAACTCATTATTTTCCAATGAATCCCAATCAGTATTTGAAAATTATTAAATTATTTTTTCATTCATTCATCAGACGAAAACTTCCGTATTCGTGTGAATATTTCCTGTAGCTTCCAAATTCTCGACATCTGAAATATTTCACTAGATTGTGGAAAGTATATTCTTGACACCATCTTCGCAAAAAATTAATAGTATTGATAGGCGAAAAGTATACTTTCTGATTTTATATTTGCCAACATGAATCCTGTTTTTTATTTCGCCTCACTATGTTATCCTTTAAGATTGTTAGATTCTGTTTTGGTTTACAAATATTTATAGGCTCAAAAAGGAAGTCAAATGTACGAGGAGTGCATAGAATATTGACTAATATCCTGTTTGTTAGCGTTTTGATTTTCACCCTGGAACAATTTATGCTTTTTTTATAATCGTGTCCCTTCTTTCTCTCCGAAATGTCACTGATAATAATTTTAATTTCATGCGTTTGGCTAATCTCGTATTTTTCATCTGAAGACGCAATAACGAAGACGTTCAAATGATTTTACTACCAGATATGCAGTCTTGGCTTCCCATCGAAACAGGCGTGACTGCCCAAATTAATTTCCTGTTCGAGTTTTTTTTTTTTTTTTTTCCTTTTTATTAAATGCGAACTTTTATTCATTAGCTTCGCTTAATGTTGAAGGTATTTGCAAAAGTGAAACCGGGAATTTATAGTTTTTGCGAGCAAATCTCTTGCTATTCGTCTTCTTATTTTGCCAGGTACAATAATCGCAGCATCTGGGGTAATGTTAAAGATGCTAAAAATAAAAACAAATCACTCATGTTAGAGAAGGAAAAAGGAATGGTTGAAATAAATAAAATAGGACGCCAGTGCTTTTGAAAAAACAAAAAGAAAAACATGACAACTCCAAAGAATAAAAGCTATCGACCGAGGCCAAATTCAACTAATAAAACGTGGAATCTAATAAAGTAATATCTTCCAATCACCGGACTCTTTTAAATCAGCCATCAATTCTTTACTGCGATGAATGTCACAACAAAAGAAAAAACAAAGAATATTTAAAGCGAGCTGCTATCAGTTTGATTGTCGATTGGATAACTTCCGTCTAGTTTAGGACCAGAAGTGCAAAGAGTCGACGTGAAACAGCACGGACAGGTTTCAAAACGCGCAACCCAATCACTCCTGGCTAGGAGGAACGTTGATGGCTATGAAACGGTTTTTAAAGACCCACTAAAAATGGCAGCTTTATCAGAGGAGAAGAAATGATTAGAAAACTGGCTACTCTGAATTTAGTGCTTGATGGCTTGCTCCATTTTATGTAAATGCGCATTTACGATTATCTCATTTATAAGTACAATATAATGGGGCGGAGAAAGAAAGTTAGATACATAAGATTTACGTAGTAAAACAATGTGTATATATATATATATATATATATATATATATATATATATATATATATATATATATATATATATATGTATGTATATATATATATATATATATATATATGTGTGTGTGTGTGTGTGTATGTGTGTCTGCGTGTGTGTAGGTACCTCCATCTTAATTTAAATTCAACACCAAAGCTCTTTCAATAATACTAAATACCACAACTAGACATCCTTATCTAAATAATTCTGGCATTTAAAAGAAACCAATAAAGCACCAACAATAAAATGGAAATTAATAAAAAAACAAGAACATGTACATCTTTAAATGACCCATGTCCTTTTTGCATACATGAAAAGTTAAATATTATTAAATTTCTGAGGAATAAACATTTATTAAATCAAAGAAATGAAATAGCGAGATTTTGTAGATATTGCCAATTTTTTTCCTTAAGTAATAGCTATGTTTGGAAAAAAATAAAACTAACATATTTATATTTGATCACAAATAAAATAGTTTATGAATACATAATTAGATTCTAATATATTAATTTTAACATTACCATATATCTACTCAATTTAGTAAATGAATCAAATATAATATATTTAGTCGGTACGAATAAAAATATAAATATTAAGAATGTGATTAAATATTTGAATGCCCCTTTTGAAAAAATGGTCAATGAAATTTATAAAAATAAAAAAAAGAAATAAAAAAAAGAAATATAAAAATGTCAAAAGTTTTGCTATGTATCCCAGACGACGTGTTGCAATATAGACACTACCACAAATGTCTTCTTGAAAAAAAAAAGTTTGTATCATTAGACAGATACCGAAGCCCCAACATTGCCTTGACCGACTTGATAGCTACAATACGTTAGATACATGATTTTTCTAAATAAGTTAGCTCTTAACACTCGAAAAAATGAGGTGGAATTTTCCTTAACCTCAACATCTAAAAATATCAAATTTGTCTGGACTTATAAATTAAGCAAATCAATTATTAAAATGTTATTGTTAGCATTGCTTGATAATGGAACGAAACTTTGTATTTTAAGTTTAATTTTTATGATTGAATTTGAATTGAAGTTTCAGTTTTGAAACATGGGAATTCCGGTGTTGCAATGATTATATATATATATATATATATATATATATATATGTATGTATAAAATCAGTTATAATATTATACTCTTCGGTTGTATCGAGCACTGTTTTTCAAAAATGAAAATAAATGCTAAGAACTCTGAATTATAAATCTCATCGTTCTTTCCTATATATATATATATATATATATATATATATATATATATATATATATATATATATATATATATATATATATATACATATATATGCGTACTATTATAAAATTATGAAAACTAGGCATTTACTTGTCACAATTTTAATATTAAATACTTGATTTATGTTCGGAGTCAGTAATACTAATTAATTAGATAAAATAAAATAATAAATTTAAATGCTGTAAGTTTCTTAATCGATTTTAGGCCGGTACAAATTTTGAATTTCCAATTAATTTGACATCTCTAATTAACATTTCGTATGTAGAGTATAAATAAGATATTTGTTAAGAATTCAATCTGATCCTGATGAGAGGTGTGTCCGTGAATCTTTGGAGTCGCTTGAAATACCAGTCAATTAAAATAAACCTTATAGAATTTAATACAAATAAACAGTTATATTACGAACAGACCTGGCTAGAAGAAAACTGTAGTATTATTGTTATCTATTGAAAACAACCCTCCCCCTTTTACACAAATTATTTAAGATCAGCCTGAGTACACAGTCATGTTGATGACCCATCCGATGAGGTTTCGCTAAATCACAATGGTTTTCGATATCAGCACGCCGCATGGTATACTTAAACATTTACGTAGCTCATTTCCATTATTAAATTTCAGATTTTAAAATGGCTAAGGGTAAAATTTTAAAAAAATGGCTAAACGTAAAATATTAACAGGGCAAGATAGTTGAATTTCAAAGACGTGGTCTTTCACAAAGAGCCATTGAAAATGAAATTGGCCGTAGCAGAACTGTCATTGCTAACTTCATTAAAAATCCGGATGTGTATACTTCTAAAAAATCAAGCGGTCACCCCAATAAAATATCAACATCTCTAGACAGACGCATTAGGTGAGAAGTTAAGAGAGATTCAAGCCTAACATCAAATCAGATAAAAGCGAATATAGATGCAGAATGCATATCTCGAACAATTCGACGGCAGAATGTTTAAGAACTTGAAAGGGCTGCAGAGGCCTCATTTTCTTCTTCGCCATAAAACCTCCTGTTTACAATTTGCTTCCATTATCAAACTTGGAATGTGGATAAATGGAGGAAAGTATTGTTTTCAGACGAGAAAAACATTCAATCTTGATGGCCCAGACGGTTTCAGTGTTACTGGCATGCAAAAGATGTCCCAAAAGAAATTTTCTCAACACGAAACAATGGAGGTGGATCAGTTATGGTCTGGGGTTAATGTTCGCACAATGGAACTCTTGAGTTATAGAAGGTAAAAGGTCGTCAAACCTGCTAGTTACAGTGACATGTTAAGAAAGGCATCGCTCATTACTGAAGGCCCTCATCTATGGGGAGAAAACTGGATTTTCCGGCAAGACATTGCTGCAATCCAAAACACTCTCCAGATCGAAAACCAATCGAGAATGTTTGGGGATGGATGGCAAGGGATATTTATAAACATGGATCGCAATTTGAAACCGTGGATGCTCTTCGTACTGCAGTTTATGCATCCTGGGCGAGCATCCCAAGCACCCTCATGCAGAAGTTAATAATGTGTATGCCAAAGTGAATTTTCGAATTAATTCGCAAAAATCGAGGATATACTGAGAATTAAATTGTCGTTGTCATTAATTGTTCTTCATTTGCTATTTTTATTTACATTGTCTTATCTTTATGACCAACCAAAAAAAGCTCTTAATGTTTGTTTAAGTTAATCAATTAAAAGCTTAAAATTTCCACTTGTTTGTTGACATGTTCTTATTAAATGTAAATGATTCGCAAATATATTTTGATTAAAGTAACAGTATTTTATATTTTTTAACCCTTTTGTATCTGGTCTTAAGATTTTGACCAGGGGTGTATATAAAAAGGAACTTGGCACCTCGGCGTGGTGTAATGGTTAGCAAGCTTGTCTCGCTAAAACGTTTACGACTGAATAGTGATATCGATCGTTACGGAGTGTCCCATACATTGTGCCACATCTTGTGCCACATCTTGTGCCACATCTTGTGCCACATCTTGTGCCACATCTAAACTACGCTTAGAAATTATTTCCTCACTGTGTGCTCCATACTTTCGGCCACATCTAATCTACGCTTGGAAAATCACAATTAAAAAGGAACTTATCATTTGTCTGTCTTTATTTTGATCTAATATATAAACTCGTTACTAAAAGGATGTAACTCCTAAATATGATTTCTAATAGCACAGTGTGGTCCGAAAGTCTTCTCACCCTATATAACATAATTTTCTCTTTCTGATGGCTGGCACGAAAATGATGGTTTTCATACAGATCTTCTTGATGCGTGACACCGTCAATGGAAGTGAATAAAATGAATCCAGAAAATGTGCTTTGTATTACTTGTTCTTCTATTGTTATCAATACTTTTAGATAGTGGGTGACAAGACTTTCGAACTATCCTGTATATATTTTAATACTGCAGAATTTGATAGGAAATCTACTAAATATGGAATTAATCTCTGGAAAGTGACATTTTTATATTAAGCACATTATAGGTTTTTAATGGTATATGTTGTCAATTCATATCTGTTGGACAAAACATATATATCTTAACTGACGTTGTGACTATACAAATAAACATAACAAAAATTAGATTCGTCATATGTTGTATTTCAGAAGGAAATATTTAAATGTAAATTGAGACTTATACTAGAAAGAGCATGGAAGTTTAATTAATTGTTTCATTATGTTACAATGATGATAAATCGAACTTACATATGGATAACAAACCGTAGTGTTGCCGACGTGTTTAAATTAATTTTCATTTTAACTTGAGCCGCACAAAATTCTGTAAAATGACGCCAAATCCTGGGAGGATGGCATCATGAATCTATCGCTAAGATGGCGGAAGGTTATGGAAGAAAATGGCGTCGAATAAACCTATGTAAAAATATCTGACTATTATCTTTGCATTTCACTTAAAAACACTAACTTTTGTTCTGATCTTCACTGAAAAAATAGTTGCATGAAAATGTTCATCGTAGCCGTATCTGTTAGGTATAAATTATTCATACTGCAGTGATGTATCGGTATCGTTTAAAACTGTTTACATTGCGTTTAAGAAAACTGTTAAATCTGAGAAAAATGTCGGTATATGTGTTTTGTTATTTTATGATTCATTTTATTTGCCTTCGATTCATTTCCAAAGTTGTCGGCAACGGAATATTAAATAAAACACGCACACCAGTAAATCTATGCATATATTCATAACTAGATAGTTAGACCGGTAGCTATAAACAGGAGATAGATAGATAGATAGTTATAAACAGAATGAAATAGATAGATAGATATATAGATAGTTATAAACAGAATGAAATAGATAGATAGATAGATAGATAGATAGATACATAGATAGATAGATAGATAGATAGATAGATAGATAGATAGATAGATATTTATAAACAGAATGAAATAGATAGATACTTATAAACAGAATGAAATAGATACATAGATAGATAGATATGAACAGAATGAGATAGATAGGTAGTTATTAATAGATTTTGATAGATAGATAGATAGATAGAGAGATAGAGAGATAGAGAGATATATAGATATGAACAGAATGAAATAGATAGATAGATAGATAGATATGAACAGAATGAAATAGATAGATAGATCGATAGATATGAACAGAATGAAATAGATAGATAGATAGATAAATAGATAGATATGAACAGAATGAAATAGATATATAGATAGATAGATAGATAGATAGATAGATAGATAGATATGAAGAGAATGAGATAGTTAGATATTAATAGAATTAGATAGATAGATAGGTAGATAGATAGATAGATAATATGAGTACTAATATAAAACTGAATTCATGTTAAATATGATAAATGTTTTACATATTCATTTTCCCCTTAAGGTTTCAACAAAAACTATTTTTCCTGTAAATGCCAATAATAAGCTTTAGAATAAAGAGATTTTATATAAGAGAAATAGCAAAAGAATTGAAGGAACTAAACATATATTCATCCTAAATCGAAGATCAATTAAAAAAAAATAGTTACACTGTTATAGTCTCCCCTGGATTTTCCTTTATCTTAAATAGCAAATCATGTTATTAGAAATTATAATCAGATAGAGAATATCTCAGAATCGGAAAAAAGTCTTGTTCAGTGTGAACTAAATGCAATTTTCTTTAAATGAAGGCAAGCCATGTATTATTAGTGAATATTTCTGGCGCCAAGCAACTAAATCATTGAAAGGAAAGTCCTGAATCAATAGCCGTGCTTAGCAATCTTAAGATTTGTCTAAATTTTAAAAACGTCTTCTGAATGACATAAAAATTATCTTGTAATGAAATATGTGTTCACTGTGTTTTGACATAGTATTTATCTGAATGTTTTCCTCGGAGATCCAGTGGAAATGTCTCTTAAATATTGCAGCACTCTCAGAGTCTTCGTGATGGCTTTAATGATACTTTTATATGGCTCACTTCAATTCCAGTTCAGATTTCCAATATTCCGAACATTTAAAAGGTTATCTAGACTGGTCAGAGTGCAAAATGAACCAGAGGACATCTTCGCGCCCTGGCTCGATGCATATACCCGCCGGCAAACGCCGTAGTAGGGGTGCGTGTCCATTCCAATTTGTCGTCTTCTAGGATACGGGTCCTGTCCTAGAATGTTTACTTATTTTCATTTCTTTTACCCATTTTATTTTCATCTTTTATTTTTACACTCTTATCTGCTGCAGGTGGGCTGGTTACATCAAGTTTATGAGAAGTGTTTTTTCACAAAATTGTTTTTCATTGTCTGTTCTGGTTTCGGTGAAGTGCTTCAATCACAAAGTACACGATAAAGTTATGTTTTCATTTATAATACAGCCTCTAGATTTATACTTTTATGTGATTTCAATTAATTTCTACAGTTCCTAGCGGCATATCTTACATAAATTTTCATGTATTTTGCAGTTACTTCTTCTTGAACCTTTCGAATTAATGAGTTATATGATTGTTAGTTTCATAAATCTTCACATTATCTATACTTATTGTTTTCGGCTATGTTCTGTCTGCTCTAGTCTTGTTCTTATATTTGGTGCCTAGTGAATTGTTATGAGAAGCTATTAATACGTGTTCCTTTTTTTTCTTTAGATTTTCATCTTCGCAATTTGATTGTAATACTCTTTGTTTGTAATTTGAAATGTATGTGCCGTAAACATTCCATTTCTTGTTTGTCGTTTTGGAGAATATTCGAGAAACATTTTGTCCTCCCCCGAGTTCTTCTATTTTGGGACCAAAATCTTTAATTAGTCTATTTGCGTAGTGAACAAATCCCTTGATAATATAGTCGATGCAGTCCTCAAACTTTGATATGTTTTTCCTTCTACTCCTCCTCTTTCTTTTTCTTCTTCTTTCTTTCTTTCTTCTTCTTCTTCTTCTTCTTCTTCTTCTTCTTCTTCTTCTTATTATTATTATTATTATTATTATTATTATTATTATTATTATTATTATTATTATTATTATTATCAACATTATTATTATTATTATTATTATTATTATTATTATTATTATTATTATTTCCTTTGATATCTGGCGTTTACACATTTCTTTCCGGGTCCCGCCCAGGGACCTAAGGTTAGAAATGGCATCATGACACTTTCCACTGCAAAAAAAAAAAATACATAGATAAAGCCCTTCGTAAAGTAAGGGCTGTACTTGTCAGAACAATTTTTTGTATCTCTTTGAGGCATGGACTTCCAGGGATCCCTTCAATCAGCCTACTGGAATCTTTTCCAACCAGTCCAAGGGCTCCAACTACAACAGGAATTGTTGATGTTCCCATGTGCCACATTTTTGAGATTTCGATTTCAAGGTCCTTGTATTTTGACAGTTTTTCGAATATCTTCAAAGACACATTGCAGTCTGCAGGGACTGCCATATCAATAAGGAGGCACTTATTTTGTTTGTGGTCTTTAATAACAATGTCTGGGCGGTTGGCTTTGATTGTTCTGTCAGTGTATATTGTGTAGTCCCATAGAATTGTAACAGGTCCTATCTCCGTAACCGGGTCAGGGTGGTGTTCGTACCAATTTCTTCCAGTTTCCTTCCCATAGGAGTTGCAAATTTTCCAGTGCAGATATTGGCCCACTCTGTCATGCCGGTTTTTATATTCAGTGGATGCCAATATCGTGCAACCTGATATAAGATGATCAATGGTTTCTGGATATTTGTCACAGAATCTGCATCTTGGGCTAACACAGTATTTTAGTATATGTGCTTGATAATTCCTAGTTAACAAGCATTGGTCTTGTGCAGCAATTATAAAACCCTCAGTTTCACCTTTCAACCCTGCACTACGTAGCCACTGATGGGTGCGGTTTTTGTCTACGTCTGCTTGTTTGGTACGGGCAGAGTATTGGCCATGGAGCGGTTTATTTTGCCATTGTTTCTTTATCTGGTCGGTCGCATTTGTCTTTGCATTTTTTTAAAAGTTTTTTGCAGCTTCAGCCGGTGTACAGTGATGTATTTGAATTTCTGTGCCCATTTGAAGCTCTTTTTTGAATTTTTCGGCTTCCTTTACTACAGAGTAGAGACACTTCCTACTTTCATGTTCCTTGACACATACCATCATCCAGTCTTCTGTTTTTTCCAAGTATCTTTGGAGGCCAATTGTTGTACTTTTGTAGGATAGTTCTAGTTGAACTAGTCCTCTGCCTCCTTCGGATCTGGGCACATACAGGCGATCAATATCAGCTTTGGGATGATGCATGCGGTAGCAAGTGAGGGGCTTTCTCGTTTTGGCGTCCATTCGCTTAATTTCAGCTATGGTCCAGTTAAGTACATTAAAGCTGTATTGCACCACAGGAACAGCTAAGGTGTTTATAGCTGATATTCGGTTTTTTGAGTTTAGCTCAGTATTTAGTACCAGGCGTACACGCCTGTAGTACTCCTTTCTTACCTTCTCTTTCATTTGGGAGTGTTGTATGCCATCTCCCTCACTAATTCCTAGGTACTTATAAGCTTCATCATGCTCCAATTCTCTAATCTTCGTGGCAAAATCTAAATCTATTAAGGGTGCTTCTAAAATTCTACCTTTCTTAAATGTTACTTTAGCACATTTATCTAATCCGAAGCTCATGCATATGTCGTCACTAAAGTATTTTACAATATTAAGTAGGCCCTTCAACTCATTGTCGTCTTTGGCAAAGAGTTTGAGATCATCCATGTATAGTAGGTGATTGAATATGTTGTTATTTATTTTGTAGCCATAGCTACTGTTGTTCAGTTCATGCGTAAGAGGGAGTAAGGACAAACAAAACAGAAGTGGAGACAAAGAGTCTCCTTGAAAGATTCCACGTCGGATATTTAGTCGGTTGGATATGACAGTGCCCCTGGTGTGACTAAGGTATAGTTTGGTGTTCCACATTCCCATGCTGTGCTTAAGGAAATTTAATACCACAGGAGAGACTTTGTACATTTCCAAAGTCTTAAGGATCCAAGAATGTGGAACACTGTCAAAAGCTTTACGATAATCAATCCACGCTGCACTGAGATTTCTACGTCTGCTCCTGCAATTTTCCAGAATCATTTTATTTATTAGTAATTGGTCTTTGCAGCCATATGAACCCCTCCTGCATCCCTTCTGTTCCAGTGGAAGAATGCTGTTTGTTTCTAAAAAGGAGTAAGCACGGTTCGTCATGACAGACGTGATCAACTTATACGTTGTGGAGAGACATGTTATCGGTCGATAATTTTTCGGGTCATCTGTTTCATTTGTTTTTGGTATGAGGTATGTAATACCTTCAGTAATCCATTCCGGGATTTTATTGGGATTATTTACAATCGTTGATAATGTTTCCGCAAGTATTTCGTGGATAGACGAGAGATGATAAAGCCAGAAATTGGGAACCTTGTCATTTCCTGGGGATTTCCATTTTTGCGATTTCGTTAGAGCTTGCCTAACATCATCTGTGGATATATTTTCCCATTCTTGCAGAGGTGTATCCAACATTCGTTCTTCTTCACGCCGGATCCATTCAGCTTTTGGGTTATATTCCTTCGGGCTGCTCCAAATATTTTCCCAAAATGTCTGTACAGTATCAATCGATGGTGACCTTTCGACATGTATAGGTTTTTTTCCAGTTTCCCTGTAAAATTTCTTAAGGTCCGTTTGGAATATTTTATTTTGGCGATAGAACCTACAACGTTTTTCGTATCGCCTTGTTCTCTGTGCTTTTAGCTGAAGTTTCTGCTTCAGCATTTCCGTGGTTGGTGGAATGTCAAGTAGTGATTTAATTTTGTGTTTCCTCTTGATCTTTTTGCACTTGCGCGTGGAAATATTAGGGTTTCTGGTGAGCTCATCTAATATAGAAAGCTCACATCTGATTTGTTTTATTTCTCGTAACAATTTTGCTTTCCAAGCTGGTTCTCTACGTCTGTTAACTTTATTTATTGTCTTGATCCCAAGCTTCAGAGTTGCTGCTAAAGCTGTTGCGTATATTACGTTGTTAATTTCTGTGATGTTTCCCGGTGGTTTATCTGTTAACAGTGTTTCCAGAGCAGCGTTGTATATTTTCACAATATGCTTGTTGGAATTATTATTATTATTATTATTATTATTATCATTATTATTATTATTATTATTATTATTATTATTATTATTATTATTATTATTATTGTGGTGGTGTACCCATTACTTTCCGGGTCCCGCCCAGAGACCTAAGATTAGAAATGTCATCATGACACTTTCCACTGACAAAACAAAAAAATATTATTATTATTATTATTATTATTATTATTATTATTATTATTATTATTATTATTATTATTATTATTATTATTATTATACTAACTTCTCTACTTAACGACTCGTTACTCGAAACCAGGTTTGAGGCAATGAAGTATGTATATTTAATCTGTTTGCTCTAATTTTAAAGTTAAGCAATACTTAATATACACGGTCTTTATATTTTCTTTATACACTGAGTAAATAACCAGTTCAGTTTTTAATTTCTTGTAAAGAGAGATTGCTAGAAATCTTGTTAATGTTCTTGTCTGTATATATTTGGATCCTGCTTCAACTTTTTAGTTTTGTTAATTCCATGGTCCTTATAATTACTTATTTTGTGATATTCTTTAACAGAAATATTCTGCTCCGATATCAGTGCCATATCTATAAAAATGATTTTGTTTTTATTTATAGAATTCAGTTACAATGTCTGGTTTCTTAGCTTTGTATTTCTGTCAGGATGAGTAGCTGAGTCTTAAATAACAGTGACCTCATTTTTTTCTATGACTCGTTAAGGGTGATGTTCATAAAACTTTTCATTGTTTGGTGTACTTCAGTACTGACGTACCTGTAAATTAGGTACCTCCACTAGGTCGCGTAAAAAAGCAGTATAGCATGACTAAAAAAAGGCCCATAACGAAACGAAAACAAAATATTTATTATTATTAAGAGGAAAGATCAATGTATTTTTTTAATTTGTTACTCCATTCTAGAATATTGAAAATCTTGGTTAAAAATCTTATTTTTTTATGATAACAGTCGAAATTAGAAAAAGGTTCGTTTTATCTTGCGCTTTTCCCGAGGAAAACACACATTGATTTGGAAATTCTTGCAAAATTCAAATAATTGTCGGATTTTAATGAATCTTTCAGGAAATATTCAGAAATATTTAGAAATTATTTTTGTAATGTTTTTTAGAAAATCTTGTTAAAATATATATATATTTTTTAAAATATTTCCACCCTCTTACATATTTTCATGTAATTTCGAGAAATTAAATTTTCAAGGGTGGGATTTGTTTTATTAGATAAAAACAGGACTCTTTAGAGAAAGTAAATCACCAGTTTTATTTTTATTTTTATTTTTATTTTTTTGTAAAACAGTTTCATCGAAAATCTGATCTGAATTGTAAAAGAAAATACAAAAGAAAATATGACATTATTCAATTAGAAAAGCTTTTACTTGCCTTTGTAAATAAGTTATATTAAGGACATTATTGTCTGAAGAAATAAAACTTGTTCGAAGAATAATTTATTTTTACAAGAATTTTTGTAATTTAAAAAAACAAATTATTTATAATATTAATACGTCAAAAATCGATTTAAATTCTTCATTGCTTTTAAATATGCGATGTGGTGATATTGTTCAGTGAAAAGTTAATTTGCGAATCGAAATTTGTAAAGCTCATAACAGTCGTTTCTACCCGAATATATTTAAAATAATTTTAAAAATAATTTTTCGTAAAAAAACGTTCCTAATTTCTATCTATGGGGAATCTATACATGACATAATCCTTAAAAAGGTCAAATGATTTGATTGTCGACTGAGGCACTGCAATTATTTCCCTTCAATATCCAGTTCTGTTTCACATCGTTAACGTGTTTGCAAAAATTCCTTTCAAAATTTGTAAGTTAGTTTTAATTTTTGATACTTACTTTTATACTAAATATTTTTATTTTAGGTATTTATTTTAGTTTTGTTCATATTTCATTGAAGTAATTTTTCTTTAAGTTAGTAAGTTCTTAAATAAGATAAAAAGATTAAGAACCTAAGAAACGCAACCCAGACTAAAAAAAAGTATTAAATAAAAAATAAATATTATATAATTGCTGAAAAAATGTTAATATTTTAAAAATTACTAGTTAAAAACCAAAAACATTCGCTTACATTTCGTAAAATTATATCAATTTTGGTCATCCATCGTAGCTGTCATTACACCGTAACTTCTCAATATCAGACACATCGTTAAGAAATGTTTGGATACAATTTTTTATGCTATAAGTAAGTAATGTTTGTTTCAAATCAGTTTAATTGAACTTTAACTTTTCTAATTTTACTCAAATAACGTGTTAAAAATATATAATTTATTTTAGGAAGAAGTTTAAAAGCGGACTATTTTTTTGTTTACAAATATCTTAAAATTTAGGAAAATGGCTGCTTTTAAGAATTTAAAACAAAATCGAGCATATATCTGACATTCCCATCTATACAATTTCTATGTGAAATAAACCAGAATATTTTACGTACTGGAAATAATAGATTTAATCCTTTAGCTTTCAATTAAGCTAAAATAAAATATTTAAGAATGCTTTTTCATTTTTAAAAATTCATTTTAAACCTTACGTATCGAAAAATTGACCGAAGGTACCTACTGTAAATTAATATACTGACCAGTCTTATCATATCTGTCACTGTATTCTTGTGTCAAGATTAGACAATCAGACACTAAGTGATCAATAGTCTCAACATTATTTTCACATAATTTACATATTCTATTTGAACAAATTTTATTGTTTGTCTGGTAATTCTTGGGGAAAAGTTTTCGATACTTTGTAGCCATTATAAACGCTTCCATCCACTCATTTCCACTTACACCTTTCTCAGATGCGTGAAATTCATGTTTATTTACAGCGGTACACATTACTTCTGCCATGCTATTAGGTATGTAATTTTTTAAAATTTTTTCTTATTTTTTTTACTTCCATTTTAAGACTTTAGTTGAATTTATTGGCTGAGTTTATTATCTAATTTTTTCAGAGTGAAGTTCAGTTTCATTACAGGAAATATTGTTTTCTTTATAAAATGAATTTGTTTTGTTATACTTTTGGGATCATTTATCCTTGAGAAGCATTCAAACAGATGTAATCTATTAATAATTTTAAAACTAACTTTGTTTTGTAGGTCAGCGTGCACTAATTCTCTCTGTCTCTTGTTTTCTTATATATGTGTATTCATCTCTGCTGGTTTTCCTTTTGTATTGCTGTATCTGATATTCGATTTTGGCTTTTTCAAGCCTACTTTTGTTTAATACATCTTCGAAAACTTGAACCAGTTGTCCACTTCCAAACTGAACCTCCTAGCTGTCCTAGAGGTCACTCTCAATCATCATCATTTCTTACTATATTGTTATGGGAACTTACCCATAATAGTAATGAACTATCCCGTACACCATAAATACTACACCTCAAGAGGAAGCAGTAGTGTGAGATCCAGTTTTTTGGACGACTCACCTAGCAGGTCGAACTCTCTGCCTCTGAGGCAGAGGGGAACTCTCTGCATTTGGGCAGAGAGGAACTCGGACGAGGCTCCGCCGAAAGGCAGAGCCTCGTTCGAGGTGGTTGACCACCCCGATCCCGTTTATACGGGTTCTACGGGCAATTTTTGCCCGAGCCTACGGGCTCGGAAAGCCCACATTAAACCGGCCTTGTGCCACATTCGACACACGTGGGCGTGTTGTTAAACATCGTGTGAGATCCAGTCCTTTTTGGACGTCTTAGCTATTCGGTCGAAATCTCTGCCTCTGAGGCAGAGGGGAACTCTCTGCCTCTGGGAAGGGAGGAACCCGGACGAGGTTCCGCCGAAGGACAGAGCCTCGTTCGGGGAGGTTGACCAACCCGATCCCGTTTATACGGGTTGTACGGGCAATTTTTGCCCGAGCCTATGGGCTGGGAAAGCCCACATTAAACCGGCCTTGTGCCACATTCGACACACGTGGGCGTGTTGTTGAACATCGTGTGAGATTCAGTCCTTTTTGCACGTCTCAGCTATTCGGTCGAACTCTCTGCCTCTGAGGCAGAGGGGAACTCTCTGCCTCTGGACAGGGAGGAACCTGGACGAGGCTCCGCCGAAGGGCAGAGCCTCGTTCGGGGAGGTTGACCAACCCGATCCCGTTTATACGGGTTCTACGGGAAATTTTTGTCCGAGCCTACGGGCTCGGAAAGCCCACAATAAACCGGCCTTGTGCCACATTTGACACGCGTAGGCGTGTTAATAAACATCGTGTGAGTCAGTCAGTCAGAGACAGAGTCGCGTCAGACGATTCCAGTAAGACATTGGAATAGTGATATTGGTCGAGACAACAGAGTTCTCTCTAACCTAACCTGATTGTTATTACTAACACTTTCTACTTCTTTGTATATATTCATATTTGTAATATATCTGTGTTCAAGTTATTCTTCATTGGTTCTACCTTGGACCATGACCGTGGTACAAGGAACCTGGACCATAACATATATAATTTCACAATTTTTAACTAGAGTAGGTCAATTTTATATTTTTCACAGATATTACATTCATGGCATGAATTATGTTCGATACAAAAAAGAATACATCATAGACTAAAGAATAAGGGCGAAAATGAGTCACCATATTATTATTGTTATTATTATTATTATTATTATTATTATTATTATTATTATTATTATTTACTTTGATTTCTGATGTGTACACATTTCTTTCCGGGTTCCGTCAGAGACTTAAGGTCAGAAATGGCATCATGACATTTTCCACTGACCAATTAAAAAACACGCACACACTCACATTTTACATAAATACAGTCCTTCATAATGTGTGGGCTGTACTCGTGAGAACAATTTTTGTATTTCTTTAAGGCATGGGCTTCCAGGAATCCCTTCATGAGTCTACTGGAATATTTTCCCACCAATTCGAATGGTCCAACTACAACAGGTATTGTTGATATTCTCATGTGCCACATTTCTGAGATTTCGATTTCAAGATCCTTGTATTTTGATAGCTTTTTGAAGATATTCGAAGGTACATTACAGTATGCAGGTACTGCCATATCAATAAGGAGGCACTTGTTTTGTTTGCGGTCTCTTATAAGATCTAGACTAATAATTTTCAATTCAAGATTGAAAAATATTCTTGCAAATTCAACGATTAGAAAATACCAATGGTAATTGCCCTATGGCATCGTTAAATATTTTAGCTGAATAACATTTTAAAATATTGCAATAGCAATTAAAAGTATAAATGTAGGTTAATGTTTAATATTAAAAAAAGTAAGAGGGTAGAAAACAAAAGATAAAAAATTGACAATGTTATCTATTTCATTGAACCATACATTATCCCTCCGCCATCAGCCATTTCTTTCCTTCTCTTATTATTAATAAATATGCTTTCGTTTTCTCAGTGAAACCAAACAGCGTCTCAGAAATGTTTTTGTCTTGTCTTTACTCGTAATTAAGGCGGAATGGTCCATTATTTAAACGAGGTAATGGCACGGTGTAATGGATGTGTATCAAGGATGAAGAAGTAGAATGGCGTTGATTGTTATTTTTCTCTCAACAAAACGTTGAGAATTGTTTTATGTTACACATGACTGAACAGAATTTAACATTTAGTTCAATCGTACTGTGTTAGATTTTCGGATGCACTATAATTCAATTCTTCCAGAAAAGTCACATTTCTAAATAAAGAACTACTCCAGACACTTTTTGCAGTTTTCCAACGTGTTTATTTCATTTATAGAATTATCTAATCAATACGGTAATCCGAAGGCGCTATTTCTGGTGAATACAGTGAATATGTGTAAAATTCCCAGGCAAACTATAGCAAGGAAATGTGGCTTGGTCCTTACGTGAGAATAATCATTGTCTCTTAACTAATTCTGGAAGCTTTTCTTAAATTGGACAAATAACCGTTTAATCAATGGATTGTATCTGTACAAAGTAGATGTTTAGCGATAGGTCTCAGTATTTAAATAACACTAACATCTTTGTATGATGACCTGCCTGTATCTGTACAAAGTAGATGTTTAGCGATAGGTCTCAGTATTTAAATAATACTAACATCTTTGTATGATGACCTGCCTGTATCTGTACAAAGTAGATGTTTAGCGATAGGTCTCAGTATTTAAACAACACTAACATCTTTGTATGATGACCTGCCTGTATCTGTACATAGTAGATGTTTAGCTATAGGTCTCAGTATTTAAACAACACTAACATCTTTGTATGATGACCTGCCTGTATCTGTACAAAGTAGATGTTTAGCGATACGTCTCAGTATTTAAACAGCACTAACATCTTTGTATGATGACCTGCCTGTATCTGTACAAAGTAGATGTTTAGCGATAGGTCTCAGTATTTAAACAACACTAACATCTTTGTATGATGACCTGCCTGTATCTGTACAAAGTAGATGTTTAGCGATAGGTCTCAGTATTTAAACAACACTAACATCTTTGTATGATGACCTGCCTGTATCTGTACAAAGTAGATGTTTAGCGATAGGTCTCAGTATTTAAACAACACTAACATCTTTGTATGATGACCTGCCTGTATCTGTACAAAGTAGATGTTTAGCGATAGGTCTCAGTATTTAAACAGCACTAACATCTTTGTATGATGACCTGCCTGTATCTGTACAAAGTAGATGTTTAGCGATAGGTCTCAGTATTTAAACAACACTAACATCTTTGTATGATGACCTGCCTGTATCTGTACAAAGTAGATGTTTAGCGATAGGTCTCAGTATTTAAACAACACTAACATCTTTGTATGATGACCTGCATGTATCTGTACAAAGTAGATGTTTAGCGATAGGTCTCAGTATTTAAACAACACTAACATCTTTGTATGATGACCTGCCTGTACCTGTACAAAGTAGATGTTTAGAGATAGGTCTCAGTATTTAAACAACACTAACATCTTTGTATGATGACCTGCCTGTATCTGTACAAAGTAGATGTTTAGCGATAGGTCTCAGTATTTAAACAACACTAACATCTTTGTATGATGACCTGCCTGTATCTGTACAAAGTAGATGTTTAGCGATAGGTCTCAGTATTTAAACAACACTAACATCTTTGTATGATGACCTGCCTATAGCAAGATAAGGGATCCTATGCTAAACGGTGTATTTTATCCAAATATTTTAAAGGTGACTCGTTTGCATCGTCCATTGTTATTTTCTTTAAAAAACAAATATTTTTGCCAAACATGAAATCGGTATCTCACACTCTTTTTTTTCTGTGCGGTAACTGATTCGGAATTTGAAATCTAAGCGAGATCGAGGAGTTAGCGTCACGACCATAGAATCTAATTGTAGTCACTTCATGAAGGAGGTTTCCATCGGCAAGTGTCCCGAGCCGTTTAGAAATAGTCAAAAAGCACACAACAGTTCTGAGAAAAGTTTTCTTTATTAAAATAGGCCAGATGAAACTGTTTGGGAGTTGTGTCCATGGCTGTGCTATCACAGAATCTCGAGTTTACATTTAATTGATATCCAAATGCTTTTTAAACTTGGTTGGCAAATTATATACAGATGAGCTCTCGATAAAAGCAGCTAACCAGCAGCAATCTGACCTCACGTGTATAATGCAAAAAAGTAAAATAAAAAAAAATAAAGCACATAATGACTGGAATTCCTAAAAGAGAAGTAAATAATTCCCGCGTGTTCTCAATCTGCCGGAGGCTGAAAGAGAAGATTTTTTTATGCAGAAGTCAAACATCAAAGATTTCGCGATTATAGTCTGTTTGCCATCTTTCGTTTCGTATAGCCCTGGTTATTCTCATTTATTCAGTTGGAAAAAATGTTAGAAGCGTTTTTACAATATGTGCTTTTTTCTAAGGCACATATTGTAATATTGGATAAGTGAATTTTTATGTTTGAATTGACAGAAAAAAATAATGGGTTGCAATTCGGGCTGCTAGAAAAATGACCTATATTTGAAAAGAAAGAAGACAGATTGTTCGTTTACAACAATATGAAAGGAAGAAATGAGCAACTCTTCACCACTGCAGAATCGAGTTTGTATCTAAAGTTAGTGATGCTATGTAATTTATGGCTTTTCAGATAAGTACTGGAGCGATTCAAGGCAGTAATCGATTAAACGTTTCCGGGTGTCGTATTCTATCAGGACAAATCCAGACCTGGTTTCCCAGTTCAGAACCACGAAGAATTGACACAGACTAGTTGGAATATTTTACTACAGTCTTTGTACTTATTTGAATGAGTACCTCCGCATTATAACTTATCTTGACTCCTACAAAATTATCTTAAAAGCGAAGAACTTCAATTCTGTGAAAACTACATAGACCAAAACATTACGAAAAACGAAGACAACTTCTGCGAGGATAAAAGCATGAAGGTGCATCACAGATGATGGGATTTAGCGAAACAATTTCAAATAGAAACTAGCCGAATTGCTCGCGCCTTGCTGCTTGTCACACTTAAATATTTGTAAGAAAATGATGATAGATTTTAAATCATTGTTATAATTTGTGGTGAAAAATTATACATCTTAATATTTCTCAATGATTTTGCCGATGTAATCTCCATTTTCTGTTTTTCTACTTTTATATTTTGGATAGGAGTTATTCCCTTGTTCAAATTTAAATTTATTTTAAATCAAAGGGAAAAAACATTCAGTATTTGTGGGGGGGTTGTGCCACCCGGTGACCCACTTTGGTCAAAATGAAATATACTTATCCAAGTACACTAGGATTCAATCCATTGTTCAAATTTAAATGTAATATAAATCAAAGTTATTTGGGGGGTGCCACCCCCCGGAGAACCCCTTTTATCAAAATGAAACATACTTATCCAGGTACCCTGAGTAATGTAGTTTCAGAATATGTATGGTTACCTCCCAAACCCTAGGATCAGTTCGATAACAAACAAACTGATAGACAGAAGTTACAATTTTATATATATAGATACCTAAACACTGACTCTGAAATTCACTTATAAGTGCTAAGAACTTATTCAGACCCAATAATCGCTGATTTTGTCGTTTTCATCTTCAAATATAAGACCTAATTTTTGAGTAAATTTATGTCTAAAATCTTCAGAGTTAATCTTCGTAAACTATCTTTTGCCACATACTTTGAACAATGTTCTTCAAAAATTGCAGGAATCTCACTTGTTGTATTTCACTTGTTTCTGTTTATCATTCTTAAAATAAATCAGCTAGTATGCCCAAAACGCTGTTCATTTTCTCCAATCCAATGAAATATATTTAAATTAAATTTCGAATATTAATTGTCATAGTACAAACGAAAGTGATCTTTTTATACGAAATTTGTTAACTTTAAATTCTCATATTTTCCAACTAAATTTAAAAAATTAAATTTTTGGCCAACCAATTAATTTAATATTTTCTTTCATTTCATATTTTCCCTGATGTTATATTTTTAACTAATCGAGTTTTCACCATAGAGTGGATTAATTGACATCAAATCTCCTTAAATGCCCAGAAATCCAGTTCATTTTAATAATGTTTTCTTCTCGTATGATAAATGGAGAAAAGGGGAAAATTTGCCTAAAGTAATGGCTCTGTTCCTCTTTTTAAGCATTAATTAATCCCGATGAAAAAGAAGAAATGCAAGGCATGTAATTTAATAAGAGGATACAAAATGTATGTTTAGAAAGAAGGAAAACGAATGACTGACTCTCCGGCAATATCAACCATCCTGTATCGTATTAAATGCTGGACAATTCCCTCACAGATGATGAAGAGATTTGAGGCAAAAGTGACGTGGTTCTACCAAATTAATTTCAAGTACTTGAACAACAAGGAAGTTTTGAGGAAAATGGGAACACAAAGGATATTTATACTAAGAATTAGAAAGAGTTCAAATTTATGGAATAAATAACGAAACAATAAGGCTTGGATAATCTAATACTCACGGGATACATTGATGAGAAGAGGTGCAAAGGTAAACAGCAAGTATTCGACGAAACGAGCGTGAGTATATGTATAGTAGATCAGACATTGGAACAAATAGTAAAGAAACAAACATTATTTAGAGTTAAAAAGAGGAGGACGGTGTGGACAAGTCACGCCCGGAAGAATAATTCATTATGGACGTGTACCAACAATTCATCATTATGAGTATTTTTAATGCAGTACCAGTAATATTATTAGTGATGTCGGTAATAGTAGAGGTCGCTATTCGTTTAAATTCTATGTCAAATGTAGCGAGCCATTTGGTTCAAACCGTATTTGTGAAAAACAAAAATGCTTCTTTTCCTCTTAAACATTTTATTTCGCTTTGCAACCGGATGTTATTTCCTTACAAGCAGTGTTTTATCCCCTTTCATATATTTTCAGACGACATTCAAATCATTCCAATTACGCCAAATGCAAAAGGTGTATTTGTCAATTGTATGGTTTTCATTATACGGCTTTCAGATGAAAGGCCATTGCATAGATTATATTCAATTGTTCTTTGATCTTTCTCAACATGAGAGATTTTAGAATAGATTCCTCTGGTGATGGAAATAAAGTCAGATTGAAAAGGTATGAACTTGTTCGCCTTGACATGTTTTAGATGCTTGCAAAATTATAAGTCTGTGTAAAATTCAAGCACATTTTTTTTATCGGAAATGCATTTCTTCATATACAATCGCGTAACAATGAAATTCATATAAAAAACAAACACAAATGAAAAGCTCCTTATAGCAAAGATAGAATCGACGGAATTACATTATGTTTTGTTCATTCTGCTAAATCATTTCACCCCAGGAAACGACTTAGGGACAACGGTTTCCTGAGTGTATGAAAAAAAGAGAAGAAAGCATTATTAAATAAATATAAAAGCACAGGTATTAAGACGACAGAAGCTAACGATTCGCATTAAATTTATATCTTTGAAGGTTAAAGCTGACTGGAAAGAAGGCAGAAGTGAGTTTCCATTGCGAGAATAAACAGCATTGAACTTACGGGTCCATCTAGCGAACTCAATTTTAAAATGATGACACACTAATGCCTTTCTATCATTGCGTTTAAATTTTTAAAGTCTATGTACCAAAGTGGAAATGACCCAGAGTGGTAGCACCTGTTAGGGTCCAAGCTACGGGCAAATAGTAAACCTCCAAACTGGGAACAAACCGTGAAAAAATAGGTTTTATTACCAGCAATGAATTTTTGACTAAAATCTATCAGTAATACATTGTTACCAGCAATATATTTTGAAACAAAAATATTATGAGCAATAGAAATCTTATCGGCATTAAATAACCCGTTTATGGGCCGTAAAACAAAACTAGCCTAACCAAACTAAACCAAAGTGGAAAGGTCACCTGAACAATTATCAGGAAAACATTTAGAGAACATACACAGGGACGCTACGTTACAGCGTTGAAGATGATGACTGAATCCGAGACGTCAGAGTTAGGTGGACAAACGTTGGATCTATCTAACTATATATATATATATATATATATATATATATATATATATATATATATATATATATGTGTGTGTGTGTGTGTGTGTGTGTGTGTGTGTGTGTGTGTGTGTGTGTGTGTGTGTGTGTGTAAAATTTGGCACCAACTTTTCTTTTTTAAACATGGAGTATTGAATGTTAAAGACAACAGAGTCTTGCATATTTTCTTTGGAATTTTCTCATATTCTCTAATGAGACTTTTTATTTGAAAATGATTAATGTTGGACCAAGGACAGATCCCATAGAGACGCTGTCCACCTGTCAATAAATATTATTAAGGTGGTCATAGAAAGGAACCTGTGTAGTGCAGATTAAAAGGATTTTTTTGAGTATATTCGGATTAATTTTAAGAGGTTGTATAAGAGGGCTGTTATAGATGTAATTAGTAATTATATCAATAGTTTCAATGACGGGGACGTTAGTAAATAGACTTTCCACGTCAAGGGAAGCTAGTATTCCATTGATATATATATATATATATATATATATATATATATATATATATATATATATATATATATATATGTATGTATATATATATATATATATATATGTCCATGATCTATCTATCTATCTATCTATCTATATATATATATATATATATATATATATATATATATATATATATATATATATATCAATTTACTCTTATCAATCTCTCTATATGCTTACATGTTAACTCAGATTGTTACGTATTGGTCTTTGCAAATATGAATGCACGGAAAAACAGTTTTGTTTTCAGGTTGAGCAATTTCACGCCCCCCCCCCACTGTGACGCGATTATTTTGGTTACAGAATTTCATATATTGTGTCCTTAAAACATCCGCACTATATAAAGGATTTGAACTACACTCAGTAGGGGTGTGAGTGAATATATTGAAGCATATTTATATGCGATGTAAGTGTCCTGAAACACACAACCCAGAAAGATTTGGTTGGGTCAAAAAAGATATATGTTCTTTTTGTCCGGTACTTTCACTGGAGTGGTCTTATGGTACTAGAGAAAGTGATAAGATCTCTTAATCATATGAGGGTTTTGGAGCTGATGAGATTTTTTATTCAGGGTATCTCTTAAAAATGTAATATAAGACGCGTTCGGCGGAGGAGGGGTGTATTCACGAGAAAATCGAAAATTGTTTTTTTTTTTTCACTGCAAATTATTCATTATATCATATCCAAGTATTTTGGAAAAAAATTGAGGCGATTATACAATATTTTAAGCTCAAAGATTTATTGTTCGTAATCATGCAATGAGATGAGGTAACATAAATAGAAGATTTGTCTGTGGCATATCATAACTATTTTGTTAAATAATTTTAGTAAAATGTTTTCTGTCAAAACCATTTTATTTTTGGTCGTATATTAATTTAAAATATTCCTTTTTACAGGCTTTATTTTTTTTAAAAATGGAATATGATCAATCTAAATATTAGATTTCATTATTGCCCACCGGAATGACTGGAAGAAAGTGATTTAAAACAACAATGGAAAAAGAGACGTAACAAATCGTAAACGAAAGAGCTCTTGTCTGTTCACTTCGGAAACTTAGCATTGCAGCCAAAGTGTTCTAAAATGCCACCAATAACAAAGGAGAAAATGAAAAAAACTAACAAGAAATCGGATATAGCATAAAAGTTTACACTTCCTCCGTTTCGAAATAATTGTACCAAAAGCATTTTCATGTTGTTCCAAAATAATTCTTCCAGTAGATAAAAAAAACACCAAAAAGAACAAAAAATATCATTTATTCCCATACTCAACAGTAAATGATTAATATTAGGGATTTGTCATATAAATAAGTGTGAAATATATCGAAACTGATATACATAAACAGTTAAATTAATAACAAAAATAACTGGGGAATGTTTACTTTAACAAAAGCATTTTTTGTTGCAACTCTTCAGAAATAGAAATGGATGCTTCAATTTTCCTTCTTTTTCAAGCTTCTCTTTAGACATGTGCCGGAGTTTATAGTTGTTATCGCCGTCAACTAAAATAACTTGTTCCATTGCTAACTGAAAACTTAGAAAAGTATTGTTAAGCTTCGACATCTGAAGTTTATTGAAGCTTTCTTCCACTGCTTCAATGAGCTGGTCAACGTTATTTGGAGCTTGCTGGTGCTGAATTGATTGAATTGCATTAAAATAACCCAGATCAAGGACATTGAGATCAGGACTATTTGGAAGCTGGCAAATTAATTCAATTTGCAAACCCAGGCGTTCTTCAGCTACGTTTAATTCACCTGCAAACTGTTTTATTGCACCACGCTTCAGGACACGATCTGTGGATCTTTCCAGCAGTGCTTGCAACACAGCACTACGTTCATTATTTGTCAATTCGTGCTTCTTGCAATTTCGTTTAGCATTTCTGCCAACTGACATCTCTTCTCCCATCATAATCTCTAGCCAACGGGTGGTCTGAAAAAAATAAAATTTTAATGTGTTGAAAAAGTGATATAATTTGTGCTTCAAATTATTCTACCTGAATAAGCTAATATAAATACTTGAGGAACATCAATGCTAACCTCTTAATGTAAACGGCAAACAATTCGAGTAAGAATAAGTATATTCTACATGAGATTTCCGGCTATCGAACAACTATTTCAAACAGAGGGAGTATCATTTTTATTTATTTGTTATGTAACTAAAACCATAATCGTCCACAATGTTTCCGTAAAACCTGATATTTCCCGTAATAAATACTTAATAAATTTTATTATTTTTACCATTTTACTTAAGTGAAAAGTAAGCCTACATTTACAATTTCTTACGGCTAACCATGAAAAGAAATGTTGATCAAAACTGTCTAAAACTTTTAAGCGCTTATTGCCACAAAATTATGAAATGTTGAATACGTCCTTCCACCTCCAAACGCGTCATATATTCTGCCATTTTCTTTAGTAGCCGATCAATCGTGGGTCGGAAGTCGAAAGGTTCGTAACACGATTCTTTAAGGTTATTTGCTGTCATAACGGAATTGCTACTCGTTCATACCGAGAATGATCGCTACAACATTTCCCTATGTGTGCGCCAAACACAGCAAACGGATAAGCGGTCATCTATCTCCGTCCAATAAGGTTGATGCGTGATGCTTGATACTTCATTTGTACCAATCACTAATAAACCGGCTCATAAGTTGAAAACAGAAATATTTTTTTTTAAAATAACGATCTACTATTTTTTTTTTATCTTTCCCATGTTGTAACACATGGCGCTTGTGCCGCTTCGAATAACTTAGACAGGATATATCATGCAGCCAAATCGAGTATCACAGCGGGGAGTGATGATTGCTAAATTGTTCTTATGGCAAATCGAAGCGATTCTTCGTGTTCTATAAATAATGCATTGAGTAAAATTCTTACATTGACGCACGATTTCTTTTCAAACTCTAAACGATTAAAAGTGACTCCATTTAATTTTGAGAAATTTCTGAAAGTAAAATAATTCGGGACGCGTTGTTTAAATTCTATGTTGTTGATTCTTTTTTACTCGCTGTGTATAAGATACGTGTATATCCTATCGAGTTTGTATGAATGCATATCAATTTTTAAATTCTATGTTTGTTTTGTTTGCAATGGTTATGGGGAGCCATGTGTATATTGGCGTTAATGTTTACATATGTATCAATTTTTAAATTCTTTTTTTGCTTTATTCTCGTTATTTATTCGTACAAAAATGTACAAATTGTGGCACAAGACCGAAAAAAGGGAGGGGTAAAGGCTGGTCTTAACTAACTATCCTATACCTAGCTAATCAGATTCGCGACCCATTCATATATTACAATTGACACATTCACCACAAGAATTCGTCCGTCACCATTCAATCCTCCATACACCATAATACCACATCTTCACCAGAGGGGACCTACAAAAACGCGCCCCACGCCATAAACATTTGATGATAATAAAATATATACAATTCTAATCATGAAAAGATGAAAGGGGAGGGTGATGAACCCCATAACAAACTAAAATTCAACAAATTTTCAAACTAAACATAATTTATGTTAGTAGGGCCCGTCCAACCCTCAAAATAGAGAGGCCGCTGTATTCTGCCCAGAGGACAAAATCAAGAAGCACTCTCGCTAAGGGAGTGGGAAAGAGATAAAATAACTCGGACATGGGGAAGTAAAAGGCTGATCCAGTTGAGATGAAAAGGAAGTCAAAACAAACTAGGGAGGTTGGGAATCTCGACTTGGATCATAACTAAAAAGATGGCCGGGAAACAGGCCGGGAACAACACTTACTCATATTAACTAGGTACACTTAAGCTTGTCTAACATAACCAAGGGGAGGGTTCCACAGGAAACCACCCCGATGTGACTTAGGTTGACCTAGAAAAGAAAATCAAGGCTAGCCCCGTTCAAACGAACCAAGCTCGCCTCTTTTACCCACCTTTCACTGAAGACTGTCGAATGCAATCGTTTTCTATCAGTTCTAATCTTCATCCTGAGCTGATGCTCAAAGAATCGGATCAGATCCTGATGCTTTATTCTCATTGGTTGTGGTGACGTCATGTGTATACTGCAATTATTGTTTACATCTGTATTCATTTTTAAATAAACCATCGATGAGTTTGGTTTGCATCCTCTCTCCTGTCGTCGTAGTGCCGGCCGCTTTCCACGACGTGCAGCAATTAACGACATCATCAAAAGAGGTTTGAATGCAGCTGGGTGCCGTTTCCCAAATCGAACACGTAGGCCTCTACTGTGGTGATGGAAAGCGGCCGGGTGACATTACCATCTTCCCTTTTAAAATGGATAACTCGTTGATTTGGGATGCGACCTGTGCGGATACATTTTCGGTCGGTAATTTGATCAGGTCCGCGGTTGAGCCGGGGTTCATCGCCCGAGACGCAGAGATAAAAAAAATAACTAAATATTCTTCTCTTGCTGAGAGATTTTTTTTTTTTACTCCTGTGGCAGTGGAGACTTCAGCGGTTATTGGCCCTCGTTCGATGGCGTTCCTTTAGAGGATTGCGCGATTGCGTCTCGATTAAGGAACGAGCCTCGCGAAACGGAGTGGCTCTTGCAGCGTGTCGCACTGGCGACGGTTCGTGGTAATACTTTCTCCATCATAGCGGCTGGCAGAGGATAGAAAAAATTGTTTATAGTTACGTTGTTCTGGAATTGTCATCAATGGTCGACTGAACTTGCTCTGTTTCAATGACTTTTGTTTTGTTATTATTAGTTACTTTGTTCAAAAGATTTTTAAACTCTGTTTGTTTTCTTTGCATTGGCTGTGATGACGTCATGTGTATATTGACGTTATGTTTACATATATATCAATTCTTCATATTTATGTTTTGTTTTCATTGGTTGTGGTGACGTTATGTATATAATTCCGTTAGTGATTACGTATGTATTAATTTTAAATTTCTATGCTTATTTTGTTTGCATTGGATGTGGAGTTATCATGTCTATATTGGCGTTAGTGATTTTGTATGTATCACATTGTAAAATCATTGCTTGTTTTGTTTTCATTGATTTTGTAAACATTACATGCACACCTTATGAGGTTGTTGTTTATGTTTATTTTTTTAAATGCTAATATAATTTCCGTGTGCATTAAAATGATAATATTAATGTAAATTAATGTGATGACAAATAAGAAAAATGCATAATGTAAATGCGTAATGCTAAGTTACGTCATTTGTAAATATTACGAATTTGTAACGTAGTTTTATGCTTTCAGATCAAGCCTGTCTTATGAGATTAAATAGCAAAACCTGTTAAACTTCAGAATTTACTTTTCCTTATTTAATCATTCAGTTAGGATTTAATCATTTCTCTTTCGCTAATCCATATTTTCAATTCATTTATCTTTGAATTTTTAAAATACAGGTAATATACAGTCTAAAATAGAATCCCGGTTGTGCTAAAAATTATTCATTCCTAAAAAAAAAAGAAGTACATCGAGAATCCAGTATTGGGGAATATTGTGTTTAATTATATGAAAATTTTAAGTCTCCTTCGTAATTAGCATTCAGTGGTTGGGAACATGTCCGTCTCGAATTGAGCCTAATTTTCTTTATCCATACCCAGCATGCCATGCTACTGCATTTGAAATATCGATCTGCATCATCATCATCATCATCATCATCGTCATCTCTTGTTTATTTTACTTCTAAGCCCTCATCTGCAGATCAAGTGTTTTGATATTGTAATCCTATTTCTCCAATTAAATTCGCCTTTTTTTTTACTTTGAGACAGCAAGTATATTTTTTTAAACTCTCTCTGCGAGTATTTTTATTGTCATATCTGCGTCCTGTTTCCATCAGTGTAGCCTATTCTATGTTAATATAGAAGTGGTGATTCTCTGAGCGTCACACACTTATGAGCATGCGATTTCGAACGCATGTTTTTTAATGTCTATGCGTAAGTTTGTCTTGTGAGTCAGAGAATGACATACATAAGAACTCACACAGTTTGACTGAATTTGAAATAAGGCATTGAATTAATAAATTTCCCTTCCGTCTCAGTCTAGACAACCGCTACCAAATAGCATTATATTTTTTCTTTTATTTTTCTAACTCTTGTCGATATGTTTTCGGTCTGTCATTGAATTAAAATATAAATGAATACACGCATATACACACACACAAACATACACACAAAATTGGAACAAAATGGACGTCTGTATAGCTAGGGCTAATTTCCCTTTCTTTCTAGCAACAACCCGTTGGTAACAGGAAATTAATATAAATCGTAATGTTTGGCTGTTTGAAGTCACTTTTAAGACTCATCCTGTATTTATTCTGAATATATTTTCTAATAAGTATATTATTTTAAATGGATAACAATTTAGATTCTAAGTTTGATCGTCTTGTCGTAGCGAAAGCGACGGTACCAAACTAGTATTTTATTAAAGTTTAGAGAATTAGAGCTGGTTTTGTTTTCATTGATTTTGTAAACATTACATGCACACCTTATGATGCTGTTGTTTACGTTTAATTTTTTAAATGCTAATATAATTTCCGTGTGCATTAAAATGATAATATTAATGTATTTTAATGCGATGACAAATAAGAATAATGCATAATGTCAATGCGTAATGCTAAGTTACGTCATTTGTAAATATTACGAATTTGCTTTCAGTTCAAACATGTCTTATGAGGTTAAATAGCAAAACCTGCTAAACTTCAGAATTTACTGTTCCTTATTTAATCATTCAGAGGTGAAACTTGACTAATGCATGGAATAATAATGCAACACAAAATGTACTTAGAACAAAATGTATTGAAACAAGAAAGTGTACACAATATTTACATATAGTCTTTTGTATATTCCTGGGAAGACCGTTCCTGGAGAATGTGTTGACTAAGTCGCAGTCGGGTAGAGTCTCTAGTTAAGTCTCTTGATTCGCCTCTCCTGTCTTCCCGGTACCAACCATATTTATATCGTCGGTACTCCACTATGCAAATTAGGTGGATCCTACCAAACACCCCCCTCCCAAGCCTTGGAATTCCTTTTGGATTTCAACTGGCTTCCTATATGGGATGATGATTATGGCTATTTCTTTGTAGATCCCCTTTGCAGACTTCATATGTATATGTCAATCCGCTTAATTTTAATATCTTTTCCGTTTTGGATTCACGTCCAATGGGTCCGTAAACTTTCGTTTCCTACCGGATCTTCGCGCTTCAGGAGTATTCTGCGGAGGTTCTACTTGAAAAGTATCATACATTACATCAATGGGATCTTCCTCCTCATCCGGTATACTCTCTTCATGCTCTAGCACGTAGCATTTTTTGAGTTGGTTCTTGTGCATTTTATGAGTATTCTTCGGCCCTTTAATTATGTAAATCAGGTCACCGATTCTCTTGTCCACTATGCCTCGCTCCCAGAACTCAATGTTGTTTCTGTAGCACTTGAAAAACACCTTCTCTCCGGGGGTGTATCTTTTTCTAGCTGTATACATGGTATTCTTTACTCTATTTTTTCCTGGCAAAAGCTTGTCAAACACTGACTTAATTTTCCTAGCGAACATTAGTTCAGCTGGTGCCATGTTTGATTGTGTTCTCTGGTTTGGCGTGATTCTGTATACTTGTAGGAATTGCTGAAGCGCCTTTTCCGTTGGAACTCCTGAGGCTTTCTTCAGAGCGCGCTTTAACGTATCGACAAATCTTTCTGCGAGTCCATTGGATCTCGGATGATACGGCGGCGTCGTTATGTGGTTAATTTGATATAACTCACAAAATTCCTTAAATTCTTCAGAAGTGAATTGTGTACCATTGTCACTCACAATACACTCTGGCACACCGAACCGTGCAAATAGTTCATGCAAAAAAGTTGTTGTGGTATTGGACGTAGGCTTTTTGCAGCGTAGTACTTCACGCCATTTTGTAAAACTATCTACCACTATTAAGTAGTAATAATCTTCTATTGGACCAGCGAAATCAATGTGTAATCTTTCCCACGGATGATCCGTCTTTGACCATGGTTTGTGTACTATAGGTGGTGCCTTAGCTGCTAACGCACACCCTTTACATCGATGAACCATGTTTTCGATATCCACATCCATTCCTTTCCAATATACAAAGATTCGCATTAAGCTTTTTGTTCTATTAATCCCCGGGTGACCCATATGAAAGTCCCGTAGGATTCTTTTCTGCAACTTTTTTGGTACTACTACTCTCTCACCATATAATAAAATTCCGTCACACATTGAATAAATCTCCTGCACTTTTTGGTCATTTGCTACCATTTTGCTTTTTATTTCTAAAATGAAATCATCGCTTTCAGCTTCTTTTTTTGATTTCCTTTGATGTAACCGGTAGCTCTCTTACAATGTTGTTTACCATGCATTTCACCTCATAATCTGCTCTGATATTTGCAATAATTGATTCTTCGAATCTTTCTTCTTGACTCGGTACGAGTCTTGATAAAGTATCCGCATGAATTATATTTTTGGATGATAGGTGCTTTATGTGAAAATCATAATTAAGAAGAATGGTTCCCCATCTTAACAGTCGATTTGCCGTATAAACGGGTAACCCTTTCTTTGAACCAAAAATAGTGATCAGAGGTTTATGATCCGTTTCTAACATAAAATGTCTGCTGTATGTATATCAAAAATGATACTCAGCACCCATTTTTCTATCTGTGAGTAACTTCGTTCTCCTGGGAGTAATGCTCTCGAAGCATGTGCAATTGGTTTTCTAGAACCATCTGGCATCATGTGTTGAATACACGCTCCTACCCCGTATGAACTAGCGTCACTTGCCACTACAATATCAAGTTTTGGATTGTAATGGGTTAAAAAGAGGTCGGACGTAAGCATTTTCTTTATTTCATCAAAGGCTTTCTGACATTCTACCGTCCATTCCCATGCCTTGTCTTTTTTTTAGTAGTTCATTCAACGGAGCTCTTAGATACATTCCTTTAATGAACGCTTGATAATAGTTTGCAAGCCCCAGAAAACTCTGTAGCGTCGCCACATTAGTGGGCGTCGGCATGTCTCTAATCGCAATGGACCTTTCCGGATCTGGAAATCTGCCATTTTTGTTGATTATGTGACCTAAATACTTAATTTCCTCAAAACCAAATTCACACTTTGATTCTTTGACTTTAAATCCAAAGTCCTGAATCTTTTTAAATACTTGATTGAGGTCTTCTCGATGTTCGTCGACGTTTGCACTCCTTACTATGATG
This sequence comes from Acanthosepion esculentum, assembly GCA_964036315.1. Classification (NCBI taxonomy): domain Eukaryota; kingdom Metazoa; phylum Mollusca; class Cephalopoda; order Sepiida; family Sepiidae; genus Acanthosepion; species Acanthosepion esculentum. Next base: position 29,570,281 of record OZ038495.1, on the reverse strand, counting down.
TCATCTAAGTAGGGACACGCAAAGGCTAAATCATTCAACATGACGTCCATAGCTTGTTGAAAAATGGCTGGCGCCACTTTAATACCAAAAGGAAGCCTGTTGTACTTGAATAAACCTCTATGCGTGTTTATCCCAAGTAACTTCGAACATTCCTCTTCGACGAGAATTTGAAGATAGGCATCTGATAAGTCGATTTTTGAAAATATCACTCCGCCATTTAGTTTGTTAAAAATCTCCACCGGACTCAGTAACGGGTAATGGTAGTCCTTAATTACTGAGTTCAACCCTGTCGAAAAATCAACGCAGACTCTGATTTGATTTGATTTCTTTTTTATGCACACAATCGGCGCAGCCCATGAATTAGATTCTACTTTCGAAATAATTCCCATTTTTTCCAACCTATCAAGTTCTTCGTTAATTTTCTCTACACTTGCGAAAGGCACGTTACGTTTCTTTTTAAAAATTGGCATAGTATTTTCCTTTAATTCAAATTTAGCTTCAAACTTGTTACATCTTCCAAGACCAGGTGTGAAGGTTTCCGGAAACTTTTTCTTTAATTAATCTTTAATGTCCTGTCTTGTTTGCGTATTACTTTCTATTTTTCTGCACAATGAGTTTAACTGTTTATCCCACAATTCGAATGTTTCAATAAAATCTGTACCTATCAAGTTTTCTCCATTTTTCAGAATGAAAACTTTTATTTTTTTAACGATCCCGTTCAATTTCATGGGAAGTACAACTTCGCCTTCGAAGTTAATTTCCTTTCCAGTTACCGTTCGAGCGAGTTTCGTTGACTTCATTATTGTAGGCCTTTTTAAAATTTTCCATGTTTTATAGTTCATTATTGTTAAATCTGACCCCGAATAGAGTTGAAATTTGATATTCTTTTTAAATATTTCAGTCGTCAAATATTTCCTCTAATCTCTATCTGATTTGATATTCGAATTTGTTTGTCTACTTCGGCTATTGAATTTTTTCGTTTTACAACACGATCCTTTGTGACCATTCTTGTGGCACACGAAACATTTCTTATTTCTATATGGGCAATTTACCTCCCAGTGTCTTTCGTTACAACGTCTGCAGTTATATCGTGGGACCTTTTTTCCATCCTCGTTCTTTTTATTTAATTTTTCTTGTCTATTTTTAAAATACGCCGAATTTTTACTCCAATTTTTTGCTGATGGGTAATTTGACTGTTTTTGTATTTTTTTAATATAAGCAATGCTAGCTTCTTCGATTTTTTGAGACTCTTTCTTTAAACTTACGGCCCGTTGACACTACTCTGCTAACATTTGCAGGGTAAGGTTTTGTTCAGATTCGAGTTTAGAAAAAACTCTACGTCTTATTTCGGCACTCTTACTGGATACCAGTCCTTGAGCAAAAATTAAACACTTGAATTCTTCAACGTAATCTCTGCCAATCTGAAATTGTCACAATGTCTATTCACTATAGATGCATATGTTAAGTAATTCGGATCGTCGGATTTAGAGACATTCATGCATAACCATCGCTTATGCCAAAGCGACGTATTTGCTCCAAACAGCTCTTTTAGCAATTTCACTGTTTCCGAGAATTCCAATTCAGTTGTTTTTCTCGGTAGAATAAAATCTACAAATTTGCTATGTTCTGCTGTGCCTAGCTTTCTTAGTAATTATTGAGTCTTGAATCATTGTTGAATCTCGCCTATTTCATGGAATAAATATGCAACACAAAATGTACTTAGAACAAGAATGTATTATAACAAGAAAGTGTACACAATAAGTACATATAGTATTTCTGTATATTTCTGGGAAGACGTTCCTGGAGAATGTGTTGACTAAGTCGCAGTCGATCAGAGTCTCTAGTTGGATCTCGTGATTCCCCCCCTCTCGTCTTCCGGTACCAACCATTATTCATATAGTTGGTACTCACCTATGCAGATTAGGTGGATCCTACCACAACACCCCCCTCCAAAGCCTTGGAATCCTTTTGGATTTCAAACTGGCTTCTATATGGGATGATGATTATGGTTATTTCTTTGTAGATCCCCTTTGCATAGTTCATATATATATATCTGTTTTTTTTTCAATATCTTTTCCGTTTTGGATTCACGTCCAATGGGTCCGTGAACTTTCGTTTCCTACCGGATCTTCTCGGTTCATGAGCACTCTGCGGAGGTTCTACTTGAAAAGTATCATACATTACATCAATGGGATCTTCCTCCTCATCCGGTATACTCTCTTCATGCTCTAGCACGTAGCATGTTTTGAGTTGGTTCTGGTGCCTTTTATGAGTATTCTTCGGCCCTTTTATTATGTAAATCAGGTCACCGATTCTCTTGTCCACTATGCCTCGCTCCCAGAACTCAATGTTGTTTCTATAGCACTTGAAAAAGACCTTCTCTCCGGGGGTGTATCTTTTTCTAGCTGTATACATAGTGTTCTTTATTCTATTTCTTCCTGGCAAAAGCTTGTCAAACACTGACTTAACCTTCCGAGCGAACATTAGTTCAGCTGGTGCCATGTTTGATTGTGTTCTCTGGTTTGGCGTGATTCTGTATACTTGTAGGAATTGCTGAAGCGCCTTTTCCGTTGGAACTCCTGAGGCTTTCTTCAGAGCGCGCTTTAACGTATCTACAAATTTTTCTGCGAGTCCATTGGATCTCGGATGATACGGCGGCGTCGTTATGTGGTTAATTTGATATAACTCACAAAATTCCTTAAATTCGTCAGAAATGAATTGTGTACCATTGTCACTCACAATACACTCTGGCACACCGAACCGTGCAAATAGTTCATGCAAAAAGTTGTTGTGGTATTGGACGTAGGCTTTTTGCTGCGTAGTACTTCCGGCCATTTTGTAAAGCTATCTACCGCTATTAAGTAGTAATAATCTTCTATTGGACCAGCGAAATCAATGTGTAATCTTTCCCACGGATGATCCGTCTTTGACCATGGTTTGTGTACTATAGGTGGTGCCTTAGCTGCTAACGCACACCCTTTACATCGATGAACCATGTTTTCGATATCCACATCCATTCCTTTCCAATATACAAAGCTTCGCTTTTTGTTCTATTAATCCGCGGGTGACCCATATGAAAGTCCCGTAGGATTCTTTTCTGCAACTTTTTTGGTACTACTACTCTCTCTATAATTGCGAAAGGCACGTTACGTTTCTTTTTAAATATAGGAATAGTATTTTCTTTTAATTCAAATTTAGCTTCAAACTTGTTACATCTTCCAAGACCAGGTGTAAAGGTTTCCGGAAACTTTTTCTTTAATTCATCTTTAATGTCCTGTCTTGTTTGCGTATTACTTTCTACTTTTCTGCAGAATGAGTTTAAAGGTTTATCCCACAATTCGAATGTTTCAATAAAATCTGTACCCAACAAGTTTTCTCCATTTTTCAGAATGAAAACTTTTATTTTTTTAACGATCCCATTCACTTTCATTGGAAGTACAACCTCGCCTTCGAAGTTAATTTGCTTTCCAGTTACCGTTCAAGCGAGTTTCGTTGACTTCATTATTGTAGGCCTTTTTAAGATTTTCCATGTTTTATCGTTCATTATTGTTAAATCTGACCCCGAATCGAGTTGACATTTTGATATTCTTTTTAAATATTTCAGTCGTCACATATTTCCTCAAATCTCTATCTGAGTTGATATTCGAATTTGTTTGTCTAATTCGGCTCTTGAATTTTTTCGTTTTACAACAAGATCCTTTGTGACCATTCTTTTGGCACACGAAACATTTCTTATTTCTATATGAGCAATTTACCTCACAATGTCTTTCGTTACAACGTCTGCAATTATATGGTGGGACCTTTTTATTTTCGTTCTTTTTATTTTCTCGTCTATTATTAAAATACGCCGAATTTTTTCTCCAATTTTTCTCTAATGGGTACTTTGACTGCTTTTTTATTTTTTTAATATAAGCAATACCAGCTTCTTCGATTTTTTGCGACTCTTTCTTTAACTTTACGGCCCGTTGACACTCCTCTGCTAACTTTTGCAGGGTAAGGCCTTGTTCAGATTCGAGTTTAGACAAAACTCTACGTCTTATTTCGGCACTCTTACTGGATACCAGTCCTTGAGCAAAAATTAAGCACTTGAATTCTTCAACCGTAATCTCTGCCAATCTGAAATTGTCACAATGTCTATTCACTATAGATGCATATGTTAAGTAATCCTGATCATCGGATTTAGAGACATTCATGCATAACCATCGCTTATGCCAAAGCGACATATTTGTTCCAAACAGCTCTTTTAGCAATTTCACTGTTTCCGAGAATTCCAATTCAGTTGTTTTTCTCGGTAGAATAAAATCTACAAATTTGCTATGTTCTGCTGTACCTAGCTTTCTTAGTAATAGACTGACTTTTCTTGAATTCGACCAGTTTTCACAGTCTGTGTAGAAAATATCTTCATATCGTCTAAAGTACGCTTCAAACGTTTTTTCTTCGTCTGGCACATAGTTGAAAGTTTCCAGCGAATTAAATATTATGTTATTAGAATATGAAGAATTTCCTTCATTTGCCTGATAGTTGTTTAATTTCTACAGTGTTAACTTTTGAATTTCTAAAAGTCTTTCCTCTTGTTGTTCTTGAAATTTTTGCTGTCTTTCATCTTGCTTTTCTTGATATTTTTGCTGTACTATCTGTTGTTCCCTTATTAATAAGGCAAACTGTGATATGGCTTTGGATAATTCATCCATTTTTAGCTGATAGTGTTCATGCAACAAAGAATATACTTTTAATTTGTGTATCCACGGATATCATATAAGCTGACCAGAAAATCGAAACAACGTACAACTTTTTAATTTTATGTCTTGCTTTTACATTCACGCCCGTGATAATCATCTTTGGTATTTATTATTTTTTTTTTTTTGTGAACAGAGACCGTCGGACTTTTTTTCCGTTTTCGACTTCTGTTCGCGTATTTCAATGACAACTTCTGATTTTATTATCAGAGGTAATTCGTTACTATATTGTTGAACAAACAAAAAAATAATTTTTTAAAGTTCGTTACCTTTCAAAGTCGACACGGTGTATTTGTGCGTCTTTTAATTCCATGCATGTTTTGTAGTCGGCCAGTTTTTTTTTCTTTTTAGCGGGTGTCTCGTTGTAGATAATTTTTTCAATTTAAAATTACCGTTATTCGTTTACGACACATTTCAATTTTTTCTGAATGAACGTTACTTTATGTTTAGTCGTCCTTTAACGAGTTCTACATATCCAGAAGTTCGGAATCCTTCGTCGTTACGTTAAATGTTGGACTTTTAATTAATAATTTTTTTTTCAGCCTGGGTTCTTCAATGACTTGTCCCCATTGTTGAAAACTCTCACTTATTAATTTATTTTTTTTTCGTATGGTTCTTTCTACTTCGTCGCCATTGTTGAAACTTGACTAATGCATGGAATAATAATGCAACACAAAATGTACTTAGAACAAAATGTACTGAAACAAGAAAGTGTACACAATATTTACATATAGTCTTTTGTATATTCCTGGGAAGACCTTTCCTGGAGAATGTGTTGACTAAGTCGCAGTCGGGCAGAGTCTCTAGTTGAATCTCTTGATTCGCCTCCCATGTCTTCCCGGTACCAACCATATTTATATCATCGGTACTCCACTATGCAAATTAGGTGGATCCTACCACAACATTCAGTTAGGATTTAATCGTTTCTATTCCGCTAATCCATATTTTCAATTCATTTATCTTTGAATTATTAAAATACAGGTAATATACAGTCTAAAATCGAATCCCGGTTGTGCTAAAAATAATTCATTCTTAAAAAAAAAGAAGTACATCGAGAATCCCGTATTGGGGAATATTGTGTTTAATTATATGAAAATTTTAAGTCTCCTTCGTAATTAGCATTCAGTGGTTGGGAACATGTCCGTTTCGAATTGAGCCTAATTGTCTTTATCCATACCCAGCACCCCATGCTACTGCATTTGAAATATCGATCTTCATCATCATCATCATCATCATCATCATCATCTCTTGTTTATTTTACTTCTAAGCCCTCATCTGCAGAGATAAAGAGATTTATAAATGAACGCTTTAAAATTCTATGATGGTGTTTACACGCTAGAAAACTCCGTAGTGGTCATAGAAATGCTTCTTATTGTGGACACCACCCATAGTAAGACAGCTTTTAATTATAATGAAAGTAAATCTAAATCTATCATTACGACTCGGGTATGATAATCTAACAGTTATCGATATATTTACCAATATCCATAAGACACAAGAAGAGACCAAATGAATTGCATAGTATAGTGTATGGGCTTAAAACATGACGGTTGATCACAAAGCTACTTACTTGGAACTGTAAGCATTTCAATAATCCGGAGCTGTGTTGTATATACAGAGAGGAACATGTCCTAGAACACACTCTAGGGAAATATCTAAATTATCTAAAATATAAAACTGCTCTTTTTCAGTAGACCACAAAGAAGGTGATAAAGAAAGAGAAACAACTATGTCTATGACATATCGTGAAACATGAGGGTGGTAATCACACAAGTCGTTAACGGAGCATTGAGAATGGTCCCAAAGTTCCTAGTTAAAAGTGTGGAAGAACTAGAATTCAGAAGATGAGCTGAAATCAGCCATTGTTGAAAACTTTTACGATACTGTGGAGGGTGCTTTGAAATTTGGGAGATTCGATGTCAATTAATCTCCAGTTTCAAAAGAATATAAGAAGAAGACAAGGAACAAACAGAAACCGGAATCTCCATTATCGACGCTACAATTATTGCTACGACACTGTCTACAGTCTTTTGTCTGTTTCCGTGATCAAAGGGTGAGTTTTCAGGATATTTTCTTTGTAAAGAGGTCGTCATAACAGAAAAACCTGTTGTTTAATCCTGTTTCTCTTTGTGAACAAAATTAAACCATTTAAGAATGCCGATGCCAGAGTCCAAAGCTTTTATATTTACACATTTTTCAATTTATTCTATTTTACCGAATTGTCTGTGAAAATTGCTGCATTTGTTATTTGTAGAATATTTGTATTTTCTTTATTACAATATGACGTTTTGTCTTGGTTAGCGCCATTTGTCTTTTTAAGAGCGCTGTTTATTTTCTTTTTCCCATTTTTATAGGTCCGCTTCGATTTGCCTGTTTGATCAAAACAGATGGTTCGAGCAGTTGTCTTGCGAATAGGTATCCTTTTTTTTCAGCAGGTATATTTGTTTTGATTCAGTTTGGTCTAATCAGTTTTAAGCTCTTCCAGGGCTTGCTTTCATTTACTTCATGAGAAGCGTTTCATATTTTCTTGATTCTTAACAAGTTCGTTTTTGATATTTTATTTTCTGCTGCTAATTCTACTAGCTTCTAATTCCTACTTCTATTTCATTATTATTATCATTATTTCAAGAAATCATTGTGCATATGATACTTTGTGTTTCTATAGGGAGAAAAATAATCGTATGCTAGACTGAATTACTTATATCCGAATTCAATATATTTAAACATAACCTAACACTGTGCGTGTATGTATATGTTCCGATTTGAAATAGCAAAACATCAGTAAGCACAGCAATACTAACAGATAATTAAAATAAACAGGTTCTTAGATGAGGCCAATCATACAAACATAAACTGTTAGAAAAGGTCTATCAAGCCTCATCCCAAATTTGCATTCACAACTTCCTCAGCTCATATACCACTAACAAGATAATAATCGTATTAATTTCAACATTATGTAGTTTCTATATGTTATGTGAGTAACGTATTTAGTTCTTTGTTCAAATCTGTGAATATGCCTATAAAACATTCTACAAAAACATTATCAAACTAAGGTTAATTTTAAAAGAAGTAAACAAAACGTTTACTGCTAAAACATTCTATAAAATAAAAACAATCCATCATCATGCCAACAAGGACAACATAAATACAAAGCAATATATAAGGGGATTATATAAGTCATTATGATATAATAATAATAACAATCAAAATAGAAGAAAATTATTAAAAGTAGCAAATAAGATTATTATCAATAATAATAAATAATTGCTCAAGAGTGTATTACCAATGTAAAAAATGTAACCTATATACATATATATAGTACTGCCCGTCAAAAATGTGTAAATTTCTTTTCATTTTTCGTTTCAACCTTTGGAAGTCAAGTCTGATGATCCGCGGTCCTTTAAAAGTGCTGTGGTGAAATATTTTTATTACATGGAACATTAAAGTGGTCTGTTTTTATTTAAATTATATATATATATATATATATATATATATATATATATATATATATATATATATATGTATATATATATATGTGTGTGTGTGTGTGTGTGTGTGTGTGTGTGTGTGAATGTACATTGAAGATTGTCTGAATATTGCTTTAAGTACGAAACAGACTCGTCGCTAGGTGTTGACATCAATGTTTAATTTTATATTTACATAGGCTCAGTCTCTGATATTGAGCACTTGAACCCATAAATAACACTTAGCGTCCGGATCTGTAGAAATAGAACACACATATTTACAGCCTTACCCTAAGCTGTTTCTCGGTTTGTGATCCAGTGATGGATTGTACGAAAGAGCAATAATTCTTATTATAATTTTAATGAAGATTGCGATGCAACAAAATGTCTTCTCACGTCTGATCCTCACTAATTGAATGTGCTAATATATAGATTTTCTGTGTTTGTGAATTATTACGAATAAATATCCCGTTCACTAGTTTGTCAGTTGCCTTACCCTATCCAGTGGGTAAGCATAATGGACATTGTCTTACTGTTCTTAGTTTGAAGGCTGAACTAGTTAACGCTATTTCGTTGTCACACGTAGATATTTGGGAATATCCTTCATCGATGTTTTTATTTTATTCTTCCACTGCATATTTGAGTGTAATGTCTGTTTCTATTATATCCTTAAAACGTTCACTGTCATGACGGCGATTTTTGGCTTCGTGTACTCAAGCATCATGTTGATGGCGTACTCTTCTTCCACTCGATAATAATAATAATAATAATAATAATAATAATAATAACAATAATAATAGTAATATCAATATTACTACTACAATAATCAACACGAAAAATAATAAGCTCAAACGGAAATATAAAATTAAAGCAGTAAATGAAATTCCCCCAATCAAAGAAATAGACATAAACAGAAACTGCAATTAAAGGCACAGAGAAGAAAACAATATGAACAGCGTTGTAGGTGATATCGACAAAATAAGATATTCCAAACGCGCCACAATAAGTTTTATAGGTGTTTAGGGGTCTCCCCTTTTACAAAAATGGACTCAACCGAGGTATACATAGACTACTACCAGTGAATACCCGGAGAGTAGTATTAGAGTAGTATCAAAGGAGTGTAGCACAAGAGTCACCGTCACGAGCACCTAGGCTCAGTGAGGCTTCATACCGCGATACTTCAATACTAAGACTGTATATATATTATTGCTACTAACCCGCATTCCTGGATCTACTAACCCGTATTACCAGTTTGTATTATTTCGTTAATACATTTATTTTCTTTATCTATTCCTGGCATTTGTTATTAATTGATATCGAATTAATCTCGGAATCCACAACAATAAGGAAACTGGAAAAACTGATAGAAATCAAAAAGCCACCGTTTATTGAACAAGTGCAAAACATTGGGAGAATAATCAATGAGAATATAATTCCAATGCAGTGGAGATCAAACGAAAACAAGAAAGAATGAAAGATAAACCTGTACAAGAATGGGAAAATATAACCAAGAATAATCTCAGAAATGGAAATCCCCATGAAATGACACGGTGCCCGATTTTTGGTTCATCTATCAACAATCGATAAAACTCGTTTGCAAACTTTATCGATGCCAATTAAACCCCAATGACATTCCAGAACGGATAACTGAAGGTATTATCTCCTCCCAATAACGAGTGAAATCGATGATCTAAAAAATTATTGAGCAATACCATGTCTGTCTACTACATATAAATTGATCGCAGATATCCTGACGAACTGTTCTTACTCTTTCCTCGATTAAAACAACATTCTTCCACTGGAATACAAGGAATTTCGAAGAGTCTCATATAGTTACAAAGATGAATTACTAATAAATAAAATGGTTCTGGAAAATTGTAGGAAAACAGGTAAAAGTTTCAGCACTACTTGGATAGATTACCGTAAACCTTTAATAGTGTACCACATTCTTGGATCCTTAAGGTTTTGCAAATGCACAATACCTTCTCGGGGATAGTAAATTTCATCAAATATAGCATAGAACTGTAATAAGTCACATTATACCTAAATCACACAGAATGAACTGCCAATTACAAGGAATCTTTCAAGGAGACTACCTGTCGCCCTTTCTTTTCTGTCTCCCCTTAATCCTTCTTTCTCATTAACTAATGAGGAACTAACTATGGATACAACGTAAAATAGAAATTATTACTCACTTATTATACATGGATGATCTCAAGCTCTTTGCCAAAGGCGACAATGAGTTGCAGGGTATCCTCATTACTGGAAAATCTTTCAGAGATGACGTCTGTATGGATTTCGGATTAGATAAATGTGCAAAAGTATTATTCAAGAAAGGGAGCATTACAGAAACAGCCAATAGATCTATATTTTGTCACAAAGATAGGGAACTGGAACAAGAAGATGCTTATAAATACCCCAGAGTTAGCGGAGGAGATAGAATAGAGCATATTCAAATGAAGGAGAACTGAAGAAAAGAACACTACAGCCACGCGCGTCTGGTGTTAAATACCGAACTGAATTCACAAAACAGAATATTAGCCATAAATAATTTGGCTGCCCCTCTGGTGAAGTACAGTTTGAATATCCTTAATTGGTTCACAACTGACATTAAGCGTATGGATAACAAAACAAGAACGCTTCTCACTTGCAACCGCATGCATTATCCTAAGGTTGATGTTAATCATCTAAGTGTCCAGATCCGAAGGAGGCAGAAGATTTAGTTCAACTGGAACCGCAACAATTTGCCTCAAAGATGCATGAGAACTACAGAAGACTGGATAATGATCTGTGTCAAAGAACTTGAAAGAAATAAGAAAATTTATTCACTAATATAGGAAGCTAGGAAATAAAAAAACACATTTTAAGTGGATGAGAAAATAGAATAAATAAACATCTATGGAATCGGCAAAGGACCTAAAAAAGAAAACAAATGCAATCCCCCAAATGCAAAAACCATGCAAAGCTATTTCGTGGGCAATAAATTGCGCGTAGCAAACAAGATTTGCAGCACAGGACCACTGCTTACTAACTAGAAATTACCAAACACAGATAATGAAAGTTACTGATTCTGTGATAATATCTAGAAACATTTGACCATCTTTTATCAGATTATTAGCACCTATTAAATATAAAACTCGGCAGGATAGACTGAGCCAATATCTGTACTAGAACATATGCAACTTTTACGGGAAGGAAACTCTGAGAAAATGGTATGAACATCACCCAGACCTGGCTACAGTGTTAGGACCCGTAACAATTTTATGTGATTTTACAATACACACAGACAGAACAATCAAATCTCATCGCCCAGACACCGTCCTCAAAGACGGAAAAACAGAATGTTCTTTATTATAGAGATGGCAGTTCCTGATGATTGTAATGTATTTTTGAAGATCTTCAAAAAAGCTATCAAAATACAAGGATCTTGAAGTGGAATCAGACAATGTGGCACTTGTTGACATCTATAATTCGAGTTAAGGATTGATTGGAAAATGTTCCGATAGCCTTATTGAAGAGATTCCTTGTAGCTCACGCATTAAAGAAAAATATGTGATCGCAAGTACAACTCAAACATTACGAAGAGTCCGGAGTATGTGCGTGATCTTAGAAATTTTCTTGCAATATTAAAATTCATCAGTAAAAAATGTCTTGAAGCCATTTCTGTATTTAGGTCTCTGGTTGCGGCCCGGACGGAAATGTGTATACAACTGAAATCAAAGGAATTATTATTATTATTATTATTATTATTATTATTATTATTATTATTATTATTATTATTAACTTAACTGGTACAACATTAACGACAAATGCAATGAAATGAACTAACTATTAACTATTTCGGCTCTCATAATACTAGGGTTTGTGTCAGACTCAGCGGGTCCAATTTTTTCTCAATATCCCTAATTCCTTACGTATACACCCGCTTCATACCTTCAGTTTCTGCCTTTCCAATTGTATTGATAGAAAGAATCCCTTTTAATCACATTTAAAGCAAGTTACTCTTTTCACTATATTTTCCCCTTTACTGCTTCGTCTATTTTTTTCCGGTTGCACCTCGCTGACGATACCAGGGATTTCTTGTCTTCTGTCTTTTATTTTTAATTTTCTATTCTACCCTTTGGCTTCTATATTCTTCACCCCATAAGATCTTACTTTTTCTTCCTTTGTATATATTTACGATTTAAGTAAGTGCGACATTCTTACTTCTTACTCATAAGTGAAGTGAACGATTTAATTCTTCTTTTTCTCTCCAACCCATATGACTGACCGAAAGAAAATCACCAGACTCTACTGTATATGCCAGGCAAAAGACGTTCTAGACACCGAATGCGAACTGAATCTGCTGTAATATGTGCTAATCTATTGAAGATCTAAACAAAGTCTATAAATACGGTTCCAATATTAATCCACTATATTTTAATGACAATCTATTGATTCTGACAAGCTAATCTTGATCAGAAAATTATATTATTCTTGAAGCTCTAATTCTCGGATTATTGTTTTAATTATTAAAGAGAAGATTATTTTTTAAATTCATAACCATATTATTGTTTTTAAAATCCTGTCTTCCATCTTGGTTCACATGGTCTTTGGGGATACAGCATTTCTCTGATTCATATATTTAGCCAGCCGAAAGCATTTCTTTTATTGCTAGTTTGTAAAATGCTCTCCCTATAATATAACAAATATGAATTCAGAAATGATTGTTTTGATTGTATAGATACAGGAATACCAAAATTGAGTCTTCATGTCATCCGGATTAATTTTTCTCGTTTGCGTTGTTTCGATTGATTCTTTTACTTACTTATTGCTACCGTATTAAGCAGTGAAGTAACTTACATTATACTGTTAAGCAGGAAACGTAAATGTTATACATTTCCGAGATAGAAAAAGTTTATCTTTATATATCTGTGCGTGCTCTGTGGATTACATGGAAATATAATTACATTCTTTCTGGCGTTTGTTGTTCGAATCTAAATAAAAGACAGAAATTCTAGTGCTTACACAGAGAAGTGTCTTATTCATTTACCATAATATTAGGCTGCAGTCTTTTCCTCTTCGCCACAATCGTGTCACTCTTTCGTTGTAGCAATATTTATCAAAGGAATCACACACAAACAAACACACACACATACACACACATAAAACACACACACACACACACATATACATATATATATATATATATATATATATATATATATATATATATATATATATATATATTGATTCTTTATACATATAATATTCATTGATCAATAGATGCATTGAATGATAATTAAATGCCGTACCGGGTAATATATAAATATTCTAACTGATAACGCCCCACTATTGATTTATTGATTAATAACAAATTAATTAATTGGCTAGAGAGACTGACATTACCAGAAATCAGAGACATATATATATCTATATTTACATATATATATCTATATATCTATATCTATATATATATATATATATATATATATATATATATATATATATATATATATATATATATATATATAAACAATTTAATATAACAGACATCAAGGTCGTTATACAGGGTAAGCGATACAGTAAAATGTATACAAGATTATATCTGACGTCATGCTTTTGCAGTTAAACGTTTATAAATGATGTCGTCACTAGAAGAACATGTTGAAACTACAAGTTTTGTAACTGATTCTCTAAGACCCCAATTAAAAATATTTATATGGGTGGGCTGAAAATAAATATTTTCCTTTTTTTATAAAACAAATGAATCTAAATTTGAGATACAGTCCACTTATGTTTGATATTTTCTTCGAACTTCTGTAGATGTATACTCCACCCAGTAGATATTATTCTCTTCCTCCATCTTCCTTAATGCCTCCATTAGACACATCTGTAAAATATAGGGCCATACCCCTCACCTCGCGGCTTTATTTTCCATAGCTACTTGTTTTCTTATAGGCTGGAGTTGTACGTACCAAGCACAACCAATTTTGAGTTCAGAATTATCCTTGTCCAAGTAACCAAAAAAATTTAGATAACCCCGTCTGCCAGGTTATTTAACACATAATTGGAAACTGAATGGGTGGATTAGAATCATTTCTAGCTGTATCTGTACGGTACTTAATTCAAGATGACGGGACCATACTAATTCTGTAACCGAGGACTCGTACGCAACACGCTCATATCTATTAAAATCGTGTACAAAACAAGAACAGAAGAACAATTTTCAAAAGTGTATTCTATTTTTAGATTATAAACAAATTAATGAGAACACTTGCGTCTATTTAATAGAAGGAATTGCGTACATCGATGTGCTCTAATTGTTAGCATCCTTGTCTCGCTAAATCAGTTACGAGTGAGTTCGATCCTCACAGGGTGCTACTTAATTTCGGACTAGTGTCACATCTCGGCTGTATTTGGCAAAGCGCTATAATAAAATTCGGTTCCTACTTCTTACTCTTGTTTTGAACGGCTATAAGCCCGCTGTTTAATTGTATTAATGTATTGTATTATGAGTTACAGGGTGCGATGGATTGTCGTCTGAATGACTCAAAAATGAAAATAACACTGACATCTCCTTTTAAATGATATATTTACCAAAATTATACAATAATATCTTGGAATACTAAAAAGTAATTTTATTCAATAAAAATCGGCTTCAGCCGCGGCCTCCAGATGACTTCCGAATCTCCTGCAACTCTTCTGGACGGTCTTCTTGTTTAAATTGGTGAATGCTGCCATAATCTTTGTCAGTTCATCTTTGATGTGACAAGGATTTTTGTTGGGCCCCGCTCAACTGCGCCCCCACATAATAATCAAGGTAGATGCAGCCTGGGGAGTTAGGTGGCCCGGATATAAACGGTGATGTGGTCGTAGAAATTGTCTGTCAGCCATGGCTGAGTTCTTCTCCTTGTGTAGCATGGTGCAGAGTCCTGTTGCCATACACAGTGTCTTCCACCTTCTTAGCCCAGGGCAGCACTACCTCTTCAAGGCACTTGGCCTCCGTGTTAATGCTGAGGCCATCACTAACAAATTCAGGAGCTCTTTTCTTATCAGAGTGAATTTTACGAGATGCCGTACTTTCGTAATCCTCAGCATTGTCTTCAGATTGTCACCCAAAATCTCTTAAATATTCGTAGTGGAGATTTCGGCGCGAATGACAAACAGTACAGCGTACCGTTTCCAAATTTCTGGTGGATTGAATTGAGTCATGGTGCTTTTTTTTCTTCTCTCGGGCGGTGTCCAATTGCAATCGACAGAATTATAAAGAATCAACGCGCATGCGCGAAATAAAAAATATGAAATAGCGACAATTTACCCATCGTATCCTGTATATGACAGCAGCCGAGACTTGAAGAGATAATCTGTTTTAAATAATCCCTATTTTTGCTGAAAGTTAATAACGTTTTTTATTACGCCTTAAGGAAACATTTGCAAATTTGAGTGTATTTTTCTGATTAGACAATTTAAACTGCTATATATTTTCTGCTTTAAGTTTTTAGTTAACTGACTTTCGGTTTGTTTTCGCATTATGCTCTTCACAAAATCCTATATGTGGTTTTTAAATTTTCTCTCAGTGTTGAAACATTTTTCTTCTGTGTGCCTTGTCTCTGGAGAACATCGATCTTACTAACTAGATTAGCCACGGATACACTTACTTTTCTAATATATTACATACTCAAGTCTCGTAGTTTCTTGTGGGATATGAGGTCCTAGCTTTCCCCACAGTCAGCAATGATGCTGTCGATTCTGTAGCAAATTTTATGTTTTTAGAGGATGGAATTTCTAGTTCAATACTCAATTCCATCTCTCGGTTGCCCATCTCTTACACTGATTACCGACCATAGCGAAAGAATCAAGTCGGTCCTACTATTTAACCCGTAGTTTGGGGAAAAATGTGTATTCATGCCTTTCCCAATTATATTTCCGTGAAAGTGAATGCACTGAACTCGGCTTCAATTCGAACTCGGCTTTACAATTTCTCATTGGGAGCCGCTGTACGTTAATCATCCTGCACATTCTCTTAAATATATCCTGTCAGCAGTAATTTCTCGTCGTCTTTTTACTTATTATATTTTTCCAGAATTTTCAGTTGCCTCTTAATTTAAGTTTCCTCGTCGAACCTATTATTCTTTAAAAAAAAAGAAAAGAAAAGAAAAGAAATCGATTCTCATATATTCATTTTGTATTATTCTTAGCTCTTCGCTTGTAGAATCATGTCTGTCGCTTCAAGACATTCCTTCCGTGAGAAAAATATTCACCATTTATTGCCATACAGGATGATAAAATTTGCATAGCAATTCAACACGCTTTCTTTCTTTTTGAAGTATATTTTCCTACCCTTTAATACTTAGTTTATTTTTCTGGAAGGAATTTTTTCTCTATGTCTATACGCCTTCGGATTTCTCTATCACATTTGCCGTCGCTGGTACTAAACGGAAAGTTTCAAGTTCTACACCAGCTGGATTTTGACTTTTCCAGGTACGGAGCTCACAAACTGTCGGTATTCGGTGGCAATAAGGCATCCTGTCTTTTCATAGTTCATAGTGTTTTTCTCTTGCTTTTCATTACTAACTTGACTAAGATTTGTTTCAGTTTTCTTTCGTTCTTCTATTTTATACTGATAAGAATATTTTTGCCGATAATAAATTTGTTTTGGTCTTCTAGTTATTTTAGGGATCATCTTGCTGTTTACTGTAATTTCTCGAAAATAATACGCCTTTTTTTTCTGTAAATTAAATGTGAGAGTAGGGGTGCGTATTATAAATAGGTTTAAACAAAATCTTTTCGTTATTGACTTATAATAATAAATACGCACATGTTGTTCTAAAATAAGAAAGATTTTATCCCAATTTTCACTTCATAATAATTGCAATATGTTTTGTCAATAAATTTATATATTATCAGTAACTTCATTTTTTTATTTGTAGAAAAAAATTTTTAAAATCCATAAAAAGGCCAATTTCGAAGAAAAGAGGATAGCAAAATAACAATTTATTGAAATGGTAATTTTCATCATGATCATCATCACCACTTTCTAATATAGAATTCATATCTAAATTGTCATTAAACAAATTATCATTCACAATATTATCTTCGGCCTGTTCTAAATTATCTTGATCAATATGATCGTCTTTCTTTCACAAATTCAACTAAACTTTGTTCCATATCTGGCTATTGAGGTTTTCTTCCTCTACCGATAGCTTTTGTCACTTGATTTACACAATTTTAGTTCATTTTTATTCTTTCTCCATAAACGTATGTTAGCCTCATTTAACTCATATTCTCTAGCTGCAGTTCTGGTTCCTATTCTTTTTTGCAAATTCTATTATTTTTGTTTAAAATTTCGCACTATAACTCGCACGTGTTGACGACATTTTGGCGGTAAAATAAAATGTTATATTTATCAGAAAAACCGCCTGGTAATTTTCAACATTATTTTAGCCGCTTAGTTTTGATTTTATTTTTAATGTCAAGGTCGGGAAAATATCTTCGTAATTATTTATTTGTTTTTTGTTTTGACAAAATTTATAGATGCGTATTATACATAGGGATGATATATATTTCTGAATTTTTTGATCATTTGTTGAGGTGCGTATTATTTATGGGTGCGTATTATTTTCGAGAAATTACGGTAATTAAAATACATTCAGTGAATAGGTCTCTTACTAATCTTTATAGTTTTGATTATTTTTTAAATCATTCTTTTTTCAGCACGCATGCTCATTGTTTTCAGTCAAGGTTACAAATTCCTCGAATTCGACTTACGGCCGTATAACTTTAAAAAAACTAGTTCCCGTCCGATCACCGAAGTTAAGCAATATCGAGTCTCGTCATTTCCTAGATGGGTGACGGCTTGGGAATACCAGGTGCTGTAAGCTTGCATGTTTGTGCTGTGTAATGGATATTGGCTCGGAATTGTTAATCGGTGAACAGATTTCCAATTCACGTTGGGTTCCTTATATTTACTTAAGGAAAAGATATGAATCAGCATCTGCTCACCCGTAGCTATGGGTTGATTAATAAGACTTGTAAATCATTATTATCTAAAAAAAAAAAAAAATTCTTACAATCAAAAAAATATTTTCTGGCTTTAAATAACCTGCAAATTTTTAATAAGGCCGTAAAAAACGAATGAATCAATCGAATATCATTTCCATATAAATCAAGCTTTTCTAGTATATCAAGTAGTTATTTGCGTTGTACACCATCAAATAACTTTTTGTAATCAATGAAATATAGCTATACCTCCTTTTCCCTTGTAATGCTTGCTCTGATAATATTCAAATAATAAATATCGAATTTCTTTTCTAGTGTTTTGAAAAAGGTTACAATGTTCTAGTCATTTATTATCTAATTCTCATAGGATCTGTTGTATCGTCGATATGAATGATACACAGAGAACAATGAGTGCTTAATATATTTATTCAACACTTGTATCCGGTGCTTATGGATATATACAAAACAACACAGAACAATAAGTTACAAACAATTAACAAGACAACTTACAAGGAATAAAGGAGTGTCAAATGCTGTATAGTCAAATATAGTTCGAATATTAATCTACTTAGTACCAACTTATTAATCAAATGTTGAAGTCCTTAATCGTAGACTATTTAAGGATATAATCCAGGCCATCTACTAGAGTGTTGAAGGGGTGCTAGCTACTCTATAACATGATCTCTCTTCATTTCGATATCATCTCCAAAGTAGATCTTCACAAGTCATACGGACTTGACGGGATCCCTGCAGTTATGATAAGGAAACGTGAGCTTGAATTGACTCCTGTTCTCCAATTAAGCTTAGGAATATGGTTCATTAAATTGATTGCCCTCTGAAGCTCATATTTATTTGCAAATAGTTGCTTTGATATCACTATGAAAATAAATTAACTTAAACCATCTGCTATGTCGTATCTGTCATGTATTTTACTTATTATTTTGATATTCATATTACTACGGAATTCGTCTAAGGTTAACACAGTCTGTTAAAGTCAGATCAAGTCCTACGGCTTTGTTTCAGTTTATCTCCGTTAATGACGATCATCTCATAATATAATATTAAGAGACCTTCCATGTTTTCGTAGGTTGTATCTATCTATCCTCTGTTCTCAAGGAAGATATCCCCGGTCTACTTGATCTAATTTTAAAGTATCTCTTCTTTATCTATTAAAAGTGTTTTGTTTTCAGATTTTCAAAGTAGAGGTAACCGTAGAGCATGTTTCCCCTCCTAATATCTCTTTTCTTTTATCTCATTATGAATGTCTGCTATATCTATCTATCTATCTATCTATCTATCTATCTATCTATCTATCTATATATATATATATATATATATATATATATATATATATATTAAGACATTTTTATGTTTATACATTCTTTTTATAGATACAAATATTTAAGTAAATGCTCTGTTTATATTAAACAGTACTAAACAACATTTAGCGGCCTGAATGTCCGAGAAATTTTCATAGGCCGGTAAATGTTGTGCAATACTGTTTATTATAAACAGAGCATATATACTTAAAAACAATGTATAAACATAAAATTGTTTTAAAATAATTGTTGGACTTTGTCTATTTCATAATGCGTGACGTCATTTGTTTACATTTGGATACGCCATGAGCAGATATGAATGTACGTGAGAGATTTAGGGAAGATTGTCGTTTAAAGGCAGTTCGACCTTGCTAACCGAACGCTCCTCTGTGGCCAAAACGGTTAAAGGCACGTCAGGCTATATGACGGTTCCGTATAGGATACAGGTTCGATTCCTGTCAGAGGAGGAATATTTTCTATGAAGATTTCTCGGACATTCATATCGGTAAATGTTGTTTAATACTGTTTATTATAAAACAGAGCATTTACTTAAATATTTGTATCTATAAAAGAATGTATAAACATAAAAATATCTTAAAATAATTGTCGGACTTTGTCCATTTCATAATATATATATATATATATTTTCTATTTCTTCTACTTGGGTCATTCATAATTGGCTTACTTTATTCATTTTTTATTCATGTTTTTCCTTAATATATTTCATGCTGTTCAATTCTTTGACATTATTTACTATGGCTTTTCCATTCGATCTAGAATATAATATTTGATGTACTTTTCTTGTATTTCTTCGTTTTGGGGGTTCTCTTCTGCAATTCTCACTGGTTCTTCGCTTAAGGTTATCCATTTTCAGTTATTGATCTTCCTAAGGTGTTATAGATTCTCTTTGCATATATTTGCTTTCTAGTATAATTTTCTGGAGGTGATTGTTGATTCCAGAACTTTAGAAATCATATACAATGCCTTTACAGTTGTTTGAGGAAAGAAAGAGATCCAGTTTCTTAATATAAAGAAATTATATAAAATTAAATACACGCCATCCAAATCCTGTATGACCATGCCACCAATGAAGTTACGAATTGGCAGATTTCTTCGAGACGACTATCGGCGTTCGACAATGATGTCTACTCTTCAACCGGTTTCCGGAGAGAATTATACATGGAAACACCACAACGCTTCTATTTCTATAGCTTGTAGACCTGTCTGGAACCTGCATTTCGCGGACTATATTGACATTATGCCCGGCAGGAACAATGAGCTGCGAAACCTGACCATTAAATTCGTTGAAAGAGTCGGCGTTTATGAAATGGAAGAAAATCCAAAGTAATAGTGAATAGCACAAGCAACGCCAGCGCCAGCGTCCACAATTAACGGCAAAGCACAGGAGGAAGTGTCCAACTTCAAGTGCTTGGATGCGACCGTGTCAAAAGATGACACCTCTTAACACAGAACTCCGCACACCGCCACAACCACAGGTGCGATGGCCAGACTGGAAAGAATATGGAAGAGCTTCTATACCAAATTTAATCTTTGCACATCTCTGGTCGTATCCATCCTTTTCTACGGGAGTGTAACTTGAAGACTTCCGGGTGAGTAATGAATTCTCCGATTTAACAACCGTTAAAAATTGGCATCTTCTTATTTAAAACATTTTTGGATGATTTTTTTTTTTAGCAGCGTATCAACATCTATATTGAAATCTTGTAATTGTCTCCAATTGCATACAAAGATATTACCATGGAGACATATAATGTTAGAGGGCTTGTGAAAAAAGAAAAGCAATAATTATTGACACGGGACGTTGAGAGTACGAATACTGACGTATATTCTTTTAAGCATTTCACCCCAAGCATAGCCGGAGTGCTACTAGCACGCAAAGTGTTACAGAGAGTGTTGTGGTAGGATACACCTAATCTGCATAGGTGACTACCGACTATATAAATAATGGTTGGTACCGGAAGACAGAGGAGCGGATACAGAGATCCAGCTAGAGACTCTGCCCGACTGCGACTTAGTCAACACATTCTCCAGGAACGGTCTTCCCAGGAAATATACAGAAATACTATATGTAAATATTGTGTGCACTTTCTTGTTATAATACATTCTTGTTCTAAGTACATTTTGTGTTTGCATTATTATTCCATGCATTAGTCAAGATTCAACAATGAGTCAAGACTCAACAATGGCGACGAAGATGAACGAACCATGCGCCAGGACTCAACAGAGAGTGAGAGCAAGAGTAAAGAGGGGTGTTTGAGGAATGGATAAAGGAAAGTACGGGGATCAAGATCAAGGCATCAGAAGATGTCGATTGACATTACATTTGAATATTTCAAGATTATAGCTATCAGGAAAGCGATTAAGAGGAGCGGAGTTCCACTGACGGGAAGTGCGAGATAAGAAACTGTTGGAGTAGAAGAGGCGGTTACATTTAACTTTTTCGACAGACGAACGGTTGGACCGAGACGCCAACCTAGTAGCAGGCTTAAATTCATGCAGTTTGGGGCACCAGTGAAAGGAGCACGTCAGAGAATTTGACATGAAAATATTTGTAGAAAAGGGCAGAGGGAAGCCACACTATATCTGTGAGAAAGTGACTGGAGTCGAGATGCCAGATCAGGACCTATCACATTGCATAACCGACTTTGGATTTTGTCGAGTATATGTCTTCAAGTAACTAAAGTCAAAGAAGAAATTGATATTAATATCACAGTTAGACAACACAAGACATTAGCCCTGGAAACAGAGAGTAAATATGGCAATGTTTTTGTCATCCTGTTGTAATGGAATGTCCCAATCTCCCTATCGCCTATGTGGAGTGACTATATATATATATATATATATATATATATATATATATATATATATATATATATATATATATATAATTACACACGCTCTATCTCTGATATTGAGCACTTTATCCCATAAATATAGCACAATTTAAGACTATATTTCTTCCTATATATATATATATATATATATATATATATATATATATATATATATATATATATATATATATATTGTGAGCACAGTATATACCTGGCGACTTGATTTGTCAATTAGTTAGAAATTTATCTCCAGCTAAGCTAGTCGAACTCTCTGCCTTTGGGCACAGAGGAACCCAGACGAGGCTATGCCGAAGGGCAGAGTCTCGTCTGGGGTGGTAGACAGCTACCCGATCCCGTTTTTTTACGGGATCTAAGAGGAATTTTTGCCTGGGCCTACGGGCTCGGAAACTCAGGTTGAATTCGGCCTTGTGTCACATATGACCATGTGGGACGGTTGGCAAATATCCTTGC
This sequence comes from Acanthosepion esculentum, assembly GCA_964036315.1. Lineage (NCBI taxonomy): Eukaryota > Metazoa > Mollusca > Cephalopoda > Sepiida > Sepiidae > Acanthosepion > Acanthosepion esculentum. Next base: position 29,547,455 of record OZ038495.1, on the reverse strand, counting down.
TTCCTCAATTAGTTGGAGATTCGTCTCCAGCTGTGCTGGTCGAACTCTCTGCTTTCGGGCAGAGAGGAAGCCAGACGAGGCTATGCTGAGTGCTTGACAGCTACCTGACCACGTGTATATGGGGTCTACTGGGAATTTTGGCCCCGCATTAAAAAATGGCCACGTGCCACATCCTGCCTCGCATAGAGGTAAGGAAAATAACCTTCCTTCTGCAATTAGTTGGAGATTCGTCTCTAGCTGTGATGGTCGAACTCTCCGGGCATAGAGGATCACCAGACTAGGCTATGTCGAAGGGCAGAGTATCGTCTCGGGGAAACAGCCACCCGACCCTGTTTTATATGGGGTATTTGTGGCAGAGCCTACGAGCTCGGATACCCCATCTACACATTTTCATTCAAGTACGACATTTTTCTGCTTTAAACCTCTTTTAAAGTTACAACAAATCCATAGCAAATGGAATAATACCAACCATAGAACCATGACGAACAATCATAATGAAGTAAACGAAGCCGCAATTATCTCTCTCTCTCTCTGGACTCTCGTATAACTCTCTGTGAACACCCTGTGTACTGTCTCCGTATCTCTCACCCTAACTCAACGTATCTCAACCTCTGATTCAACGTATATCAACCAGCAGGTATTCTCTCTGTCAGTATAAGTATACTTTGGACGAGTCCATCTTGTGTAAAAGGGTTCTGCCCCACAACATTTATCACAACGTTTCGGCCGTTGTACGCTCCGGCCTTCTTCAGGTGGTTGGAATGTCGAACTGAACCCTTTATTTCGCTCACTGGGGTAGACTGTTCTAGTTCCACGTGCCATGTCTAATGGATGTCAGTTATCTCCTGTTAATTCCCATCTGAAAGTTCTCCACTGCCTTAACGAGGTATTGAACTCAAACTCCTTGGGTCCTTTCACTGGATCTAACTAACACATTTATCCATCCGTCTTTGTAAGGTTTGCTATTTTTCTTGTCTAATCATTCTGTAACTATATATCACTCAACCACATCCAATAAGCAACCTATTGGGCAAATATGGCGGCCACATCTTTCGTCTTAATAATGCTCCTCAAATCACTTCTAGTAACAATTATATTGTAATGAATTATATTCTGGAATAACCAGTTGGTGTTGAAGTGTATAGAACCTATGATTGGGAGCAAAGAGTTAAAACAATGCAATGTAATTTTCGCCGATCTGTTAAGTATTTAGTGTTAAACCCATTGCACTTGAATACATTACAGACCATTATGGAACCATCACACGCCTGCACGGCGCCTAATTAACAAATGTGTTTTTCATTATGCACAAAAGCAATCATCAACACGTAAAAAATATAACTATGACTTATTGGATCACACAACAACTTGCCAGTGTTTATAGAGTTCAATTAGCAACATTATGGAACAAGGTCAGGCATCCTGTACGGTACCGTGATAATAACAGGGTCACACTGTTCTCATAAACCATGGAAGCTAAACTGACTTACTGGATATGCGTTCGGTGCCTCCACAGCCGAATGTGTACGGGATTTGTTCAAGTGTCTATTACTTCTAACAGTTATTGACAGATGCCTCTGTTCAAGATAATCAAGGACCCATGATCTGCATCTTTGCTGTTCACAGTCAGATTTCTATCAGTTATTCCTGATACACACGTTACACCGTAAAGGGGGCGATATCAAATATCCCTACAATTTCAGAAATTGAATGTCCCTGTCATCTGACATCCAGTTTCGTAGCTGGATTGAATTCAGATAATCCTTGCCGTCATGCCATGAGAAGACTAGCTGTTGTTTACACCGACTCTCCAGATGCCAGAGCAGAAATGATATAGAAGTGATATAGCATTTCACCGAGGTCAAGGTGGCAACAGCGGCCGTTATCGCTAGATACTGATAAGCGATGAATCATGACACGTCAGTGTGTCTTCCATCTGTCGGCTGCTGGTTTAGTTTGATCAGCAATCTCGGAAAATAGCCAGACATGTTATTTATATATTCGAATCAATGTCACTCGCATATCACCTTATGTTTACACACCTTATTCTTTCGTACCTATTTTGATATTCACTCTGAATCAGCTTGCTTTATTCACATGTTTTCGAATCTCATTATTTTACTCACAAGACATTTAATGATTTCCTGCGTTGTTTCTATTTTTAATTTGGTAACAATAGTTCCGTTGCAGTTGTAATGACTTTCAGTAAACTGAGAATCCACTTCTATTTTCAAGTAACGAAGCGGATTACTTTTTGTATACAATACTTTATCGATACATTTTATTATCTTTTCCTTTACGGTTAATCTGATATCGTCTTTCTTATATATCTCTTTATATTTTCAAATTCTCGTTACTATTTTACGAGTTGTGCTTGTTATCTCTATATTGAGAGTAAACTATATGTCTACCATTCGTTCATGCGTAGAATATGGCTGCCACATATGGATCTGGTGCTCCTGCTATCTATCTAGCTCTTTGATAAAATCCAAATAAAAATCAGCAATATTATTGACCCCGATCTAGCATACCGGCTTAGTGAATTTCCCATTGCCTTAGGCTTGACTCTTTGTGTCTTTTCTATAAATACTTCAATGGTAATTCGTCGGATTAGCTCTTCGCTATGTTGCCTAAACTTTTTAAAATTTGAACTGTTACGTGATATATGTCCCCCTGAATGACTGCAAATTCTGGACAATCTCCTCAAAGATGAGGAAGAGACTTTCAGATGCTGAGATTAACCTGGACCGAATCTGTGAGCAACAATAAGGGATTAGAGAGGATGGGAACAAAAAAGAAACATACTTAACATCACGAAGAGGCAGTTGAAATTTCTGGTACACGTAATGAGGAAGGAGGGTTTGGAAAATCTGATACTCACATGAGAGATTGAGGAAAGATGAAAAGAGGAAGGCAGCGCTTAAAATACTTGATGGGCTTGTGAAAATGGATGCAAGAACCGGATTTGGGAGAAATAAGAAAAATAGACAAAACTTATTAAGAGCTACGATGGACAGAAAGATGTGGAATGCCAGGATCGCCTACGTCTGGAAGGGACGCAGCACATAAAAAAAGATTAGACTGGCTACGTGGTATCACCAATCTACAATTGAGCTGACTAAATGTAACATTAAATTCTATGCTAACTGTTTCTTTTCTCGCACTTCTTGCTCGTGGAAATCCTTTCCGGCTCTACGCTTTTCAGCTAACAGCAAAAAATTAAATGCAATTTGAATCGCTATCTGCTGCCATTCTGATTGCACTACGCAGCAATGTTTGTGTTTCAACTCTTCTACATCCAGCAACTCCTCGTGTTTCGGTGGCCTTTACTGACTTTCTGGAGTAAACACCATTAAAAGATAGGTCCTCACATCTCATACAAAATCCGTTGGGTTTTCGCTATCCTCTTCATTGTTGTACTCAAGATTTATTACTCGAATATACAGCAAGTGTGGTACAAGGCCAAAAAAGAGGAATTATTTGTGTCTGGTCGTCACTAGCTATCTTATACTTCGCTAAACCGATTCACGACCCATTCATTCGCTACAATTTACACATCCACCATAAGAACTCGCCCGTCATCATTCAATCCTCCATACATCACAACGCATACAAACAGGGGGACCTATAAAAACACACCATGACATGAACATATGTATATAAAATTATATATAAATGTTTATTGATGATAAGCAATGCGTGTGAGGTGGGGTAGTGAACCCGAAATCAAACTAAAATATAACAAAATACACAAACTAAAAATAATTGATGTTAATAGGACACGTCCAACCGTCAAAACAAATGAGAAAGACCGCTGTATTCTGTCTACAGACAAAATCAAGAGGCTCTCTCGCTAAAGAAGAGGAAAAGATAAAATAAATACAGAAACGGGGAAAGAAAAAATATGACCCAGTCGAGATGAAAAAAGGGGGTCGAAAACAAACTGGGGAGTTTGGGAAATCGGCTAGGATCATATCCAAAGAAAAAGCCGGGTACAGGCCAGGAAAAATACTTACAAACATTAACTTGGTACAAAAGAAGGGTCTACCCTAACCGGGGGGAGGGCTCTACAAGAAACAGCTCCGATATATCTTAGGGAGACTTAAAAAAGAAAATCATAGATAGCCCTATTCACACAAACCAGGTTCGCAGCAGTCACCCACCTTTCGTTAAAAATTGTTGATATCAAACGCTTTCTATGATGTCTGATCGTCAACCTGAGCTGATGTTCAAAGGATCTGAAAAGACTCTCGACAACTTTTTCCCAATAATTTCCCAATGGCACTCCTTATAATCTTGTCAGGATGGTCTTAAGTTCGCCAGAATTTACGGAAAATAAAAACGTTATACTTTCAAGTAAAATACTGTACCTTTTAGATTATTACTATTACCCTACCAGTTGTTTTCACGAACGCGATTTAATTATTCCTGGTACGATTCCAATCGTGTCTACTCTTATAGTGACGATCCTAAACTTCATATTTTGAAGCATTCTCTATTCATGGCCTAAGATAATCTATCTTCTAATTACTTACTTTCATGTCTACACTGTATTCTGCAGTCATTGCAACATCATAGATGAGACAGTCAATGTGTTCTTAATGCACATGTAGATCCGGTTTTCCTTACTGGATGGCGTGGTCAGATCGAATGTTAAAAAAGATATTTTTTAAGTTTTCCAGAATAGACAATATTTTAGAATTATACAATTTGTCCCATGGTAAGTTATTTAGGACGCCATATTATTATTCTGCTTGTTCCTTAGTTAAAAGGTGCATTAAGCGCTGCTAATACCTCATAAATAATGAACTACTTCGTTTTGATTGCGAGAAAAGATGAGTAGGATGTATCAGAAAAGCTGTTTGATTTCTGTAAGAAAGAAAAAAAGAAGGACAGAAAGAAGGGGAAGATAGAGGAGGCAATAACACATTAACGTCTGCTTTAGTGAAATGGAAAAACTTGTCAATTTCACATTTTTCATTTTTACATTATATCAGCTATATTCATATTTATGATTGCCATTGCAACAGAATATTAAAATTGTTAAACTCAAATATTTAACGAGGCAATATGTGGAATTCTTTAGTCGTGAAACTTGCAATAATATGAGAATTAAGATTCATCAGAAAATTCAAATAGAAAAACATTTAAATTTTCGCCTGTACTTTCTAATAATAATAATAATAATAATAATAATAATAATAATAATAATAATAATAATAATAACATTATTGATAATAAAAATTATTATAATAAAGTTATTATTATTATTATTATTATTATTATTATTATTATTATTATTATTATTATTGCTATTATTGTTATTTCCTTCGAATTTTGTCGTATGCACATTTTCTTTGTGGTTACCACAAAAGAACTAAGAGCAAAAATGGCTTCATGACATTTTCTACTGATTATTTTTGTAAAAAAAAAAAGATCACACACACTTTACATATATAAAGCTCTTCATAACGCGTGAACTATAATTGTTAGTACAATTGTTTGTATTTCTTTAAGGCATAGGATACCAGGAATCACTTCAACGAGTCTATCGGACTCATTTCCAATCAATCTGAGGGCTCCAACTACAACTAAAATTCCCGTCGCAAGATCATAAGTACTGATACTATGAAAGTGTAATTCGTACAATTATTATGAAGAAGAAGAAGAAGAAGAAGAAGAAGAAGAAGAAGAACAACAACAACAACAACAACAACAACCCTGCAAATTCTAATGTACCTTTGAACGACTTCTTCTTCTTCTTCTTCTTCTTCTTCTTCTTCTTCTTCTTCTTCTTCTTCTTCTTCTTCTTCTTCTTCTTCATAATAATTGTACGAATTACACTTTCATAGTATCAGTACTTATGGACGAGAGGGAGGTGTAAGGGTTATCTGTGCAGCAAATGTTTGCTACGTATATTTTCACACTAATCCTCCCGGGCCATCTCATAGGAATCATCAAAAGCATTTTGCCTTCTAAAATTATCAGGTTCCAGTGGCACTGATGGAAGGTGTGCTAAATATCTGTCAGAAGCAGAAATAAAAGAATTCAAATTTAATTTTAATTTGCCCCCTTAATAAAATTGATTAAACAAACAAGAAAAAATAAGAATATAGTTTCCTTTTAAAAATTTACGAAAACTTTCAAATACAGCAGTACGTGCGGAGACTAATTATTATGGAAGCAGTCATTTAAATGAAAAAACATTTGTGGATATTATCCAGTATACACACCTTTCTCGTTAATACGCTTAATCTAGACGCCATCTCTGTAATAAATGCGAATGTCAGTGTGTCACTGTGTCACATTTTTGCAGCGTTATTCCTAGAGGACGTAGCCTAAGATATCGTACAATTTTCGAATCAGGCCGACTCCGTGAGTAAATTCATTCATTCCGACCGGCACCGAAGCCGCAATCCTGAAATTTTGGATTCCAAGTTTTCATTATTGCGATTGTTTAAGTATTCTGGCATTTTAGCTTCTGTTGATAAAACAAATTAAAGGGACACAACTCACAAACAATCAAGAGAGTGTGTTACCTGTTTTTTTTTTGTTTGTTTTTTTATAATAACAATTTTTATAACTTGGAAATAATTTTGGGGATAACTGCGAAACCCAGCAAAAGTCAGCCATGAAAAAAAATAATTGTTTATATGGAAAGTAACATACGTACATAATGCAATAATTAAAGGCATTGATCAATTTTGAGTTCTTCTGTAGTTTCCTGTTACCTATCGCATTCGGCAGCAGAATGCTTCGCAAAATAAATATCCGCCAACAAAGGACCAGGTTGCAATAAAAGAAAAGAAAATCCTATGCTAATGAAAACCCAGATCAAACGGCAGCCAGTAGAATATTCCAATGCTGAGAATATGCAAAGACCTGGGGATTCGAAAACTCCTGAACAAGCCGAAGGCCCAATCAAGAGCGCTCCACAGCAGCTATCTTAAATGCCGGCCGATAGGGCAGCTTTTAAGATACTTCGTAATATTGATCGAATATTATATAGCAAATATTTCAAATTTAATAAGGCTATAATTCTCCCATCCTAGAATATATATATATATATATATATATATATATATATATATATATATATATATATATATATATGCCGTGCACCAACGGCTTCAGTGTAAAATTTCCGACTGACGCGAATTAAGCCGGTTTTCGATACTAGCCAGAGGCAACCGGACGTCTAGCCACACTGATGAGTTGTGATACAGCGAAACAGTCTGTCTGTGGATGACACTATATATATATATATATATATATATATATATATATATATATGTGTGTGTGTGTGTGTGTGTGTGTGTGTGTGTGTGTGTGTGTGCGCGCGCGTTCGCGCGTTTGTGTATATGTGTGTGTGTGTTTTGAACAATAAAAAGGTAAAAAAATAAAATTTTCAGACACACTGGCTTGTATAATATTTTTTTTTTGTTTTGTTATAACAGTTAGGTGCCTAGATTAGTTTCGGCCAGCATTGCCATCATCAGAAGAAATAAAATTTAGGAGAAAAAAAAATTCTGCTTTTTAGTAGCAATGAACTATAGGACTGACTGAATGTTTATGAAGAAAATGAACTTTGTTGTTCAAACGGCTTCTTTCAAGTTAGGATCTGGGAGATTTCATGAATCGTAGAATTCCCTTCTTGGTAATTTTGACAGTTTTATTGGTTGATGGGATGATGATGATGATGATGATGATGATGTGTTTGTGCGCGTGCGTGCGCGCTCGCGTGCGTGTGTTAAGTGTATGTTATCCTTTAATTTTTTGGGAGTGTGATATGTATAAGTCTATATGTGGATATGATTTTGCGTATAAGTGTGAGACATCAACACCTGGGCAATCATGTCTGTCTTGCGTGGGTGAGAAATTTGGGTAGGGCTTGATTCATGAGGTTATATATTAATTCTATCTATGTTGTTAAATTTGTGGTTAAACCGGTCTGGACGAAGTGTTTTGAGGCGCAAACTCCATTTGTCTTCATGTTCCTCTAGAATGTTTCTATCGATTTTCTCATCTTTTCTGTCGATTTCTATTTTTTTCAGTTAGAGTGAATTTGGCATGGGTTTTATAATCATGTTTTTCTAGGCATAAATGCTGTTCTACAGGTAATAATTATTCGTGGGGATCAGACTTGATCTGATTCCTTTAATTATTAATTCTGTAGTGAAAGGGCCATTCAGATTTTCCCACATATTGTTTCTAGCATATTGTGCATTCTAATAGGTAAATTATCTGCATATATATATATATATATATATATATATATATATATATATATATATATATATATAAACATTCGGACAGTCTTTATATAATTTATCATCTGAAAAGAAAAAACATTATTAGATCGACGAGAAATTATATAAAAAACTAAATAAAAGCACCTTGTCAGTCGTTTTTAATGAAATGTGCATGAAAGAAGGATTGCTGCCTAAATATACAAATATATATATATATATATATATATATATATATATATATATATATATATATATATATATATATATATAGTGTAACCCGGATATAAGAGCGTTGTCGGGGCCGGAGAAGAAGTCTATTACATCCGGGTTTCTTTTATATCCGGGTTTGGTACATTAACACAGGCTCTAATTTGGGACCAGACAAAATCTCTCTTATATCCGGGTTTCTCTTATATCCGGGTTACACTATATATATATATATATATATATATGTGTGTGTGTGTGTGTGTGTGTGTGTGTGTGTGTGTGTGTGTGTGTGTGTGCGCGCGCGTTCGCGCGTTTGTGTATATGTGTGTGTGTGTTTTGAACAATAAAAAGGTAAAAAAATAAAATTTTCAGACACACTGGCTTGTATAATATTTTTTTTTTTGTTTTGTTATAACAGTTAGGTGCCTAGATTAGTTTCGGCCAGCATTGCCATCATCAGAAGAAATAAAATTTAGGAGAAAAAAAAATTCTGCTTTTTAGTAGCAATGAACTATAGGACTGACTGAATGTTTATGAAGAAAATGAACTTTGTTGTTCAAACGGCTTCTTTCAAGTTAGGATCTGGGAGATTTCATGAATCGTAGAATTCCCTTCTTGGTAATTTTGACAGTTTTATTGGTTGATGGGATGATGATGATGATGATGATGATGATGTGTTTGTGCGCGTGCGTGCGCGCGCGCGTGCGTGTGTTAAGTGTATGTTATCCTTTAATTTTTTGGGAGTGTGATATGTATAAGTCTATATGTGGATATGATTTTGCGTATAAGTGTGAGACATCAACACCTGGGCAATCATGTCTGTCTTGCGTGGGTGAGAAATTTGGGTAGGGCTTGATTCATGAGGTTATATATTAATTCTATCTATGTTGTTAAATTTGTGGTTAAACCGGTCTGGACGAAGTGTTTTGAGGCGCAAACTCCATTTGTCTTCATGTTCCTCTAGAATGTTTCTATCGATTTTCTCATCTTTTCTGTCGATTTCTATTTTTTTCAGTTAGAGTGAATTTGGCATGGGTTTTATAATCATGTTTTTCTAGGCATAAATGCTGTTCTACAGGTAATAATTATTCGTGGGGATCAGACTTGATCTGATTCCTTTAATTATTAATTCTGTAGTGAAAGGGCCATTCAGATTTTCCCACATATTGTTTCTAGCATATTGTGCATTCTAATAGGTAAATTATCTGCATATATATATATATATATATATATATATATATATATATATAAACATTCGGACAGTCTTTATATAATTTATCATCTGAAAAGAAAAAACATTATTAGATCGACGAGAAATTATATAAAAAACTAAATAAAAGCACCTTGTCAGTCGTTTTTAATGAAATGTGCATGAAAGAAGGATTGCTGCCTAAATATACAAATATATATATATATATATATATATATATATATATATATATATATATATATATATATATATATAGTGTAACCCGGATATAAGAGCGTTGTCGGGGCCGGAGAAGAAGTCTATTACATCCGGGTTTCTTTTATATCCGGGTTTGGTACATTAACACAGGCTCTAATTTGGGACCAGACAAAATCTCTCTTATATCCGGGTTTCTCTTATATCCGGGTTA
>OZ038495.1:29517377-29529877 GCA_964036315.1 Acanthosepion esculentum | reverse complement strand
CGTTAGATCAAAAAGCATTATATGCTCTGCTATTAAAATCGCTATAGCTTCAATGGGATTTGTTCAGTTATATATGGAAGAACAATAGCTACAATACTTTAACGTACCGTGAACATATATGATATTCATTCATCAGTATGAGAGTTTTATATAATTTCTCTGTTTTAGATAAATTGAAAGAATGAGCAAATCTTATAACGTGGACCATCCTACATTTCATTCCCGATCTGTACTCATCGCTTTTCGTTTCCCGGATGTATACTTTGATTACAGGCAAGAAAAATCCTAGCATGGATCATTCGTTCACTGGGGTTACACCTGATCGTTCGAGCCGATCCTAGTTGGATTTTGTGAGCTTTCTGTCTTTGTCGTTTTCTCTGTGTTGTTCTTGTTTGAAAGCAATTTAGCTAGTCTGAAGCCAGAGTAGATAATTTATTTGATAATAATAATAATAATAATAATAATAATAATAATAATAGTAATAGTAGTAGTAGTAGTAGTAGTAGTAGTAGTAATAATAATAATAATAATAGTAGTAGTAGTAGTAATAATAATAATAATAATAGTAATAGTAATAGTAATAATAATAATAATAATAATAATAATAATAATAATAATAATAATCGTTAGCACTTAATATGGCGAAAGTGCAGCTTTTCTTTCTCCATAATGACAAAACGTCAATATTCCACTAAGTCTAACTTGATAATTAACAATGCAATATCTCAATCTAAAATACACCGGAAATCGAAATAATACACCGAAATAATAAAAAAAACGCTTGTGTCAAATTGCAGTCATTTTATATTGACAATGAAAATAGGACAGGGACTTTTGCAATGATCTGATATAAGAACTACTGTTCGCTTTTCGTGAGCCAAAAATATTTTCCTTTCAAATATCTTTCGCGTAACTTCTTTTATTCACGATTTTTTTTCTTTCGTGGATATAAAGAAATAAAGGCACTAAATTAAAATCACAAAAAAGTGTTTAAATTACCTTCCTATAAAGTTTTTATGCAAGTTTCTTAATCTATTTACTTTTTTATACAACGATTATTTGTTGAACTCTCATTATTCACGTAAAATAATCCTGATAAAAAATTTCCGCAGTCAAGAAAAAATCTATTTTTACATATAAAACCATCCGAAGTAATTTTATCCCCTTTCCCCAAAAATGGTTCCATAAGAAACTGATTTTTGCCAATTTCCTTTCAAGAAACGTAAATTAGCAGTAAATATGTGATAAAAGAGACTAAAAATAAATTGAGCCCTTCCAAAAAGATTTATGGTTTAACGCATTTCACGAGGTGTCAATATGATCAAATGTAATGTACTGAAAATAGATCGAATTTGCTTTAAATATTTGAAGGTTGTATTTATTTTTCTACATTTATTAGAGGATTTGTCTTTCGTATAATAAAACATTTTAATACTATATAAGATGGCGATATGTATACATCGTGTAACTCTGAAAACAATCAAGCGCATGTATAAATACATGGGAAGCTGAAAGTTGCCTGTGTGATATAATAAATATAACCTTTTTAAGTGAGATTTCTATACTATATAAGATGGTGATATGTGTACATCGTGTAACTCTGAAAACAATCAAGCGCATATATAAATACATGGGAAGCTGAAAGTTGCCTCTGTGATATAATAAATATAACCTTTTTCAGTGACTCATTTACACATGAAGTCACGATGACTATAAAATTCTACAGCTATTACCCATGTGGCATTTGATTGCATACTACTTCCCTTGAGTCAGTAACGCTAAACTACAGTGGCGATATCTAGAGAACCGAATGAACAATTATCCCTTGATAAGCGTGCCTTAGGAGACTAGCAGCTAAACTAAAACAAAACTAAAGTGTATAGAATCAGTTGGAGAAGAAAATCAAATAACTGTTATCTTCTTGGCAACCGCTTGTTGTGAGGCCATTATAAAATTATCAGAATTTGCACCCCCAAGACAGTTGGAGGGAATGAAGTTTGACGATATAAGTCAATTACTAGTAAAGATCATAACAGCCAAGAAAAATAGTGAATGCAGAGAGAAATAAGTTCATGAATATTTCTCAAAATATGCCAGTCCATCTACTTCAAACAGTTGTGGAAAAACTAAAAGAAATTATTGGAACAATATATATTCATACGAGTCCCGCCAGGAAGGAGCAAACTGGACAACACTTTAGTAAATTTAAGCAAGAAGGATGTGGATCTGCGCATTTGCGGTGACTACAAAATTGATGTAAATCACAAAATATGTTCTGACTCATAACCTATCCCCAATTTAGAGGCGGGGTGACTCATTTAGATATGAAGTCACAAAGACTATAAATAGCTATTACCCATGAAGGCGTTGTATACATACTACTTCCCGTGAGTCAATAACACAACACTACACATTTCCCATTCAAATGCCATTTAGTGAACTACCTAAATTTTCAACGGCTATGTGGTTATTGAGTACATTCGTGATGTGGTCATTGAGTACATTCGTTACATATTTTTTCATGGTTTCATTTTATAAGGTCTGCAAAGTAGCAACCAGTCAGTATTCGTTTAAAGTTCTGATTATTCATTGCTCCATGTCTCTACAGCAACTGCATAAACATTTATCATATTTATTAAATAGCGGACATTATATACAATGATGGTAGTATATATGGAAATGCGTTACGAGAAAAGGGATAAAAATAAAATAGCAATTTTGATTGTTTTACACTGCTCAAAGACAAAGACCGCTAAAGTGAGAAAATAGAAAGCGATTCTTAGAATTGTTAATATTGACCGTTTCTTGTATACTGAGTTAGATTGCCTTTACTTTTAGTAAAAATTATAAAAAGTATACATGTCGAAGTTCATTGCGGAATAACATCAACGTAAAGGAGATTAAGGCTAGAGACATGGTGGTCAAGCTAATCTACAGATGTCGAAGAATACATAAAAATGTGTAAAACCTGCAATGAAGAAAGAATATTTAGACAAACAAACACACATACATGGATCTAAAGAGTCTCAACGTTTGGACAGAGTAAATATGGATCATCCCCCATTTTAATGGAGTGGGATTATTACTAATACTTGTAGATTCGGGTTCAGGCTGAACAAAAGCAATAGAGGTCTCCAACAAAAGAAATTCGACCGTGTAGTAAGCGTTAAGCGTGCCAATAAATGGAATTCCGTAAACACGAGTAACTGACAACGTTCCAGAGTCCTGTGACTAGGAAATATACCAATCGTTGAGAAAAATTGGATGCAAACAATACTGCATCGTACCATCCGCAGTGACAAAAACGCAAAGGCAAATATCGAGAGTATGCAAGAAGAAAACAAGAAATACTTGCTAACTTAAACTCTGAAACGTTGTCGATCTAAGCCCAATCATGGTTTATGTAGAGGTTGAGACATCAGGCTAATTTTGCTATTAATACAGTGATGTCCTATTAATATTAATATTAAATAATGCACTTAAACTAATAATTTAGAAAAAGAAAATTAATTTACATTAAACATCATCAATTGATTAACCTGTTAGGTTTCTGTTCTTCATAGTGAAACTAAAAATTATTTATTTACGACACTAAATCCCAGTAATACTATTTCATCCACACCTTAAATTAAGACTGATTTTTACCTTATAATTAATAAATATATATGAACATAAGAAACATGTCTAATTAACAGTCCTAAATACCTAACTTTTGTAGCGGTTGCAACAAAATTCTTTTCAGAAAAATTTTCGATATTTCTTTCTTTTTATTGTTCATTCCCTTCTTAATTTAGTCAGAATCAGTTTGCAGAGGAAAATATGTTACAGCAAAATTTCGTTAATCGAAAGCTTTAATAATCATATACCATTATTATTTAAATATTAATTTAGCATGATGCAACAATGTTTTAAAAGAAACAGATATGATATAGATTTTTCTTGTCTCCGTTTGAAATTCTATGACAAACACTTAGCAAACTCGTCTAATACATTTGTAAGACTAGTTAAGCATTAGTACTTTAATTTTCCATTGTAATCCTATCCAAACAAGCACATATACTAACGTCACATCATTGTATCGACAAATATACTTACATAGTTTTTAAATATTTCATAGAAATATCTGGCATATAATTATAGACAACCATATAAATTACAGCTGGAATATCAAGTTTGGTTTGGTTTATTTTATTTACAGTATTTCTTTGGTAACAAAGAAAAGAATACCGAATTGTTACATGAAATGTGTCCTTTTTGCAAAAGCGAATGTAGGCCGCATTTCTCAAAGACTAAAAAGAGACTCGAGGTAATGGAGATATGGTTCTACAGAAGGATGCTAAGGATATCATGGATCGAGCGTGTGAGGAACGTTGGGGTCTTAGAGAAGTTGAAAAAAAGGAAGAGGCAACAGAAGTTTCTGGGACACATAATGAGGAAGGAGTGCCTGGGGAATCTGATACTCATGGGTCGAATAGAGGCAAAGAGAGACAAGGGAAAACAACGCATGACATACCTGGCGGGCTGGAGCATGTAGATGACAGAATATGGTCTGAGGGAAGAAGCAGAGGAAGGGAACATGTTGAGAGCTGCAGGGGATACTAATACTACTAATCTTATAGTAGGCGGAAGAGTCCAGCATAGTCTCTTTAGAGGGAGGACACCACAACATCTACCGATGAAATAAATTTGTTCGGTTTTCTCGTCTGTAGAGGTTAAATAAATCTGGCGGGAAAACACTTGTCTTTCCATTTTGGTATGTTCACGTGATTCGCTCTCTATTTGCATGTAAGCCATTTATTACCCAATTTAAGATATACAATAAAGTATAAAGGGAATTTTGTTTTGTTATTATTGCGCATTCAAAATTTTTTAAACAAACCATGTGCCGTAGAATAGTGAAGGTGAAAACTTAAAAGCGACAACGTTATTTTAATATCTCTCTAGACGTATTCGGAGGAGCAAGGACGCATTCCAAATGTTGGGCAGAGTATTTCATGACAGGAGGATATCTTTGGTAACGAAGAAAAGAATACTGAACTCTTACGGGACATCTGTCATTCTTTACGGCAGCGAATGTTGAACGATTTCCTCAAAGATGAAGAAGAGACTCAAAGGTGACAGAGATGTGGTTCTACAGAAGGATTCTAAGGATATCATGGACCGAGCGCGTGAGCAACGATGAGGTCTTAGAGAGGATGCAAAGAGGAGGCTCATACTTAACATCAGGAAAAAGTTCCTGGGACACTTAATGAGGAAGGAGAGCCTGGAGAATCTGATACTCACGAGTCGAATAGAGGGGAAAAGAGACAAGGAAACAAAGCGTGACATACCTAGCGGGCTTAAGTAAGTAGATGAAAACGTGGTCTGTGTGATTAGCAAGCGATAGAGGGAGGTGGAGATGCATGATCGCCTGCGTCTTGAAAGGACATGGCACACAAAAAGAAAATATATAATCCTTAATGGGTTATTCAATGCTGACCAGATGTTTTAGGATAGGCTCGTATGAATAGAATATGCATTCTTCGTAAGAAATCAATTTGTAGATCAGGTTTCATTGACGTATATTTCTGTAAAGAGGGTTTCTTGTCTAAAGTCAAATCTATTGCTGGTATTTCTTTTCAAAAAAATGTATTGCTGGCAAGATATATATATTTTTAAAACTTATTGTTGGTACTAAATTTTTTCAATTTTTTAAAATTATTATTAGGACCTTGAATAAGTTCGCGCTGTTTAACACATGATAGCGTTCACAGAACTGCGTACATGTAGTTTCAGAGGGTAACGAACGAAGGATGTAATGTAATATAAGCAAGCTTGAAATTCAGTGTATGTCAATTCTCCGAAGTGTAAACAACTTTGTTTTTCATAGCGTTAAACATGTCGGATTTCGTGCCAAAGAAAGTGCATTTGCCAGAGATTTTACTGCACTACTTAGTTCAAAAGAAATCTGCAGCTGAATCACACAGAATTTTTGATGAGATTACGGCGACTATGCTCAGTCGGAAGCAACACGCAGAGATTTTGGATTAGACGCTTCAAATATAATGATTTTGATGTTGAAGTTAAAGAACGCACTGGCGCTCCGAAAAGGAAGGCGAATAATTGGTAGCATTACTTCATGAAGACTCATGTTAGGCGCAAACTAAACTTGCAGCATCATTAAGAGTTGATCACACAAACGTTTCGAAACGTTTGAGAGCATTAGGAATGACTCAAAAGCACGGACATTCGGTGCCATACGAGTTGAAGCCGAGAGACGTCGAACGGCGTCTTGTCACGTGTTAACAGCTGCTTCAACATCACAAGAGGAAAGGTTTTTGCATCGTATCGTGACCAGTGATGAAAAGTGGATACACTACTATAACCCTAAGCGTAGGATATCGTGGGGTAACCCCAGCCATGTATCAACATCGGCGGAAAAGTCGAATGTCCATCGTTCGAAACTTCTGCTCTGCATTTGGTAGGATCAGCTGGCTATAGTTTATTATGAGCTGCTAAAACTGAGCGAAACCATCATGGGAGATCGCTACAGTTGATGAATTTGAGCCGAGCATTGAAGAAAAAAATGGCCGCTATATGAGCAGAGACACGATAAAGTGATTTTTCGACATGACAACACCAGGCCACATCTTGTAAAACGGGTGAAAACCTACTTGAAAACCTACTTAAAAAGGCTTAAATGGGAAGTCCTACCCCGCCGTATTCACCAGACATTGCCCCGTCAGATTATCACTTGTTACAAGTGATGGTACATGGCCTGGCTGAGGAGTACTTTCATTTTTGTGATGATGCCATAAAATGGGTCGATTCTTGGTTAGCCTTAATAGACGTGTCTTTCCAACGTGGAATTCAAATGCTTCCAGAAAAATGAAAAAAAAGTAGTAGCTAGCGATGAACAATACTTTCAGTGAGATGTTTTTACTAATTGTTGTAAAGAAAATATTACTCTTCATGAAAAATCATCATTCAAGATCCTAATATAAAAATCTTTTTTTTATACTTTCATAGAGATTTCAACCCATACCTGGGACCTTAACAGGTGCAAGCACCCCGGGTGGTTCCACTCCTCAAAACCTCACGCTCAGAGGCCGTACTGTCAGATCTCGTTTATCATAACCAGGAAGATGCAACCGTAAGTTCTATGCTAAGAGTTTCTTCTAACGCACTTCTCCCTTGTGAAACTCTCTTCAGTCTTCTTGCTTTCCTGTCAACTTTGATCTTCAAAAGTTTCAATTAATTGTCAAGCGTTATCATCTATCTTCTTAATTCTTGTTCTGTTGTTATTCTCTCTCCTTAATAGTGTTTTTATTTCTCCTATTATATAATACACAGTGACTCCCTTGCGTTCCAGTGGCATTATTGCCTTCTTTGCAAGTGAAATGATTCAAGAAAAAAGGCAGGAGTAAATCTTTTTGATGTTGAATGGCTTCGCTTGTCACTTTTGCTATGTCAAGCGAAAGCTGGTTATCACTTCTAAAAATGCTCATTATATTTGAGACGTCATAGACACCGGTACTGGTAGAAACGCCTTCCAATAATATCGCCACTAGTAGTACTTGTTCAAGTAGTAATTGCCAAATAGTATAATGATCAGGAGAGAAACTTAATCCGTATAGCAATCCTGGCTAAACAAGAAGAGTGAACTCTGATCGTATAGTGATCACGCTACTTCCTATTTATTCACTTCCTTCATGATCATCTTAATAATGGAATCGCTCGTGTTACTCATTGGCGATCTAGGTAGACGAGTACTCACTGTTGATGCCACTCACCACTTTCACGCGATTATGAAACCATTTGTAATCTTTGTCTAGGTTATTTTCTGTTTATTGCAGAATATATACATGGAGAAAGAAAGAAAAATAAACATCCGATTATAGAAAAAAGATGTAAAATTAAATAACGTGTGTACAACTAACAGACATGTTATTAACAGACAGGCGCTGTACAATTTACTTAATCTTTCGATGTTTCTTCACATTATCTTCAGTACACAATGAAAAGGATGGACTTTCTCTGCTGTAAATAAGAAAATGAATAAACCAAGGGAATTAAAATGAAAGTGGGCGCACCCTGAAATTAATTATGTTTATTTCCTTACCTTTGTGATGTTGCAAATCCTAGTTGCCACTTTTGCGATGTTGGACGTCTTCGCTTGTCACTTTTGCTATGTCAAGCGAAAGCTCGTTAACACTTCTAAAAATGCTCGCTATATTCGAGACGTCGTAAACACTGGTACTAGTAATAACGCCTTCCTATAATATCCCCACTAGTAATACTTGTTCAAGTAGTAATTGCCAAACAATATAATGATCAGGAGAGAATCATAATCCGTGTAGTAGTAGTAGAGTAGAGAGTGCATAGACAAGAAGAGTGAACAGCGATCATATAATGATAGAGGAGAGAGAGAGAGAGAGAGAGAGAGAGAGAGAGAGAGAGTGAAATATTCACCTACCACCCCTCGCGGTCCGATGTGGCACAAGGTTAAGTTTATTGTGGGGTATCCGAGCTCGTAGGCTCGGGAAAAAATTCTCAGTAGTGCCCGTAAAAACCGGGTCAGGTAGCTGCCTAAAAATATATGGAACGCTTCACGAATTTCCTTGTCATTCTTTCGCAGGGGCCATGCTAATCTTCTCTATATCGTTCCAATTTTAGTATATATACTGCCTAAGCGAGTACAAGGAGAAATCGTGACCAGTTAGTCAACACCCTACTTCGTATTTATTCACTTGCTTTATTATCACGGGATCTACTTAATAATGCAATCGCCCGTGTTAATCTCTGGCGATCTCGGGTCAAGCCACAGTGTCGGCAACGACATTTACTCTTATACAGAGTGACCCAAAAAAACGGGAATTTTTGAAGTGCGTATTGCCAGACATGAGCAAGTGGCAACACTGCAAGACAGTGACCTTGAGCAAGTAAACATTTCGCCATTTTAGTAACGAGAATGAAATTCACAGTATCCTAGCTGAGATGTTGCAGCAGTCAATGAGGAATCTCAACAGCAGATTTCAAGAATACATTCGTACAGGAGGACAACATCTACAGGACGTAATTAAAAAAAAATTAAAATTCCATCATTTTTCGTAAATGGCATGTTTTAAGGTTTCAATTACTATGAATTAAATATTTTTCTTCTATTACTCTTGGTTTTATTGGGTTGTTAAAAAGTTCCCGTTTTTTTGGGGTCACCCTATACAACAAAATCAACGGAAGACGTTAATTATATAATATACATTAGGGACAAAACGCTTACGACTAGAAAAAAGAAGAAGCGCATATAAAGGAAGAGAGAGATCTGAGGCATAAAGTTATGTACATGATTAGATAGAAATTGTTTGAACGAGCTAAAAGCTTTGATTTTCAGCCATCTTTCACATTATTTTATTCCGTTCATTTTTCTATGTTTACTTGATGTTTCTCATAAGAGGTTACTGCTATCTTAATTTTTTTTATTTGTATTTTATTTCATTTACTTCTTATTCTTCTTTATTTTGTAAATCTTAAATTCATACCATTTTCTAACATTGTTTTGCCTTTTCCTCTTTAGCCTTCTTTTCCTTTCTCACATATCTTATAAACTTTTTATTTGTATTTTTCTTCAATTTACAATCTTTCTTTTTATGATGGATTCCTTCTCAAATAAGTCTTCCCCTTCTTTGCATCTTTATGTTATACTAGCAGCATGACCCGGCGTTGTCCGTGCTTGATTCAAAAATCATACGACTCATACAGCAATCACTATCACTTGACATAAAATATTTTTGCCCTTCCTTGCCTATAAAAGAGTGCCCTTTGCCGTGCTGATGTTGCAACATGCCTTACTTCTTGCCTATCTCACACTGCGAATTTTTTCTAAGCTCTATACTAAACATTAAATCTGTTACGAAAAAAGTACTAAACAAAATGAACACAAAACAATCAGCTTTAATAAAGGATTCGTAACTGGAAAAAACGAATGAAAAAAGAATGTTAAAAACAAATACTTTTTCACACCCAACCCAGTTCTGCAGAATCAGAATCCACGTTGAGTTTAAGCAAGCGAATGAGGCAATTGGAGTAAAGTGCCATGCAGATTTAAATTTTTCCCACTTGTGACGAATGCAGCTACCGATTTTTTTGCAAGCTAGCATGCTAGTTAACATTCGTGTCAGTCAGCTGTTGGCTCTCACGCTGGCCAACAGAATCTTCCTGCCTATTCGTGGCAGCCAGCTAGAGGCTCTCACTCTGGCCAGTAGAAAATGGCCGCAAACTATATGTAAACTGACGTAGAAGCATGAAAAAATAGATTAATTCCACTATCGATGGGAGTTGGGAAATGCAAAGTCGGTCTTGATCCTACTCCGCTAACTTGGAGCCCGTTCATATACATTTTGGTGCAAATCCGTCGAAAATTGCGGCCGTGCATTCGTTACACACACACACACACGCACACACACACACACACACACACACACACACACACACACACACACACACACACACACACATCCTGCCTTTTATAGATAGAGACTTGTTGACTTTATCATCCCGCTTCCTGCTTTCTCAGTAACCACTAGGCCATCTCACTTTATTTCATCATAATATTTCACTTACTCTTCCTTTTTGCCTATCATTTTCTGTCTTTCTCTTTTGATCTTTCTCAAATATATTTTTCATCTTTCCGTCTTTCTCACTAAATTGATAGGATGAAAATTCAGACTAATGTTCTTACTATCACAAGGTTTCGGCCGTTGTACTCGCCGGCCTTTGTCAGATGTCTGTCGATTCTTGTAACATGTATTGAATTTACCGTGGGTAGATTGTTCACATTCTGCTGTCTGTGACTATAAATATCTCCATTTAGTACGACTGAGTTATTGATCGTCCTGAGTCTAAGACTTCTGCACGCCGCATGGATTGAACACACAATGCATCGTCGAATCAAGGAATAATTAGACTATTAAGCCATACAAGAAAACTGATCCTAAAATTTGGAACGATACATTCTAAATTTTTTATATACACACTCATTTTCTCATATGTCTTTTTAGATTACTATCACCTTAACAAAATTCTAAATTTCGTCTATTTGTAAATCAGGTATTTTTTTTTGTTCAGAATGCATGCAAATGTTTGAAACTAAGAAAAATATTATATCAGCTATAACAATATAGCTGGTCAAAATAGGATCATCCCAAAACAAGTGAATTTATAAAACTCGTTAACATGTCAATATCTATGTATGAGCATTTTCTCGCCGGAGTCGATCATTCAAATCTACAAATCAACTATTCGCCCTTGCATGGAGTATTGCTGCCATATATGGTCTAGAGTACGTTCTGTTTGTCGCAAGGTCCTTGATAAAATCCGGATACGGATATGCAATGTAATTGGACCTGATCTGGCATCTCGCCTTCAGTCGCTCTCTCACAGACGTGTCGTCGCCTCCCTCTGTCTTTTTTACAAATACGTTCATGGTAACTGCTCCGATCAGCTGCTTTCGCTGGTTCTAATACTTCATCAATTTAAGTGTTCAACTAGGCTGGCATCTCGCTCTCAAACTTTCACTGTCAAAACTGTTAAATGTAGCTGTCTCTTCTACTCCAATAGTTTCGTGTCTCGTACTTCTCGCCTGTGGAACTCCCTCCTCTTTTCCTGTTTCCCTGATAGCTATAATCTCCAACTATTCAAATGTAATGTCAATCGACGTCTCCAAATGTCTTGATCTATACCCTATACTTCTCTTCATGCTTTCCTCTATCACTCCTCTTTACTCTCGCTCCAACTCTCTAAAACCCTTTGCGTGCTAGTGGCTTCCCGCTTTGCTTGGGATGAAACGCTTATATATATATATATATATATATATATATATATATATATATATATATATGTGTGTGTGTGTGTGTGTGTGTGTGTGTGTGTGTGTGTAGCTGGCGACTTGTATCAGAGGATACCCATCAATAAGGCCGGCTAGCCAATCCATATTGCAAACATTGGCGTGATCAACAATCTGAACAAGGCCAGCACACTCACACCCTTGATCATAGCTACCATTGGAATCCAAGAGTTACGTCTACCAAATTTCACTCACAAGGCTTGGATAAACCAGTGGTGCAAAAGGTGCCGCAGGATGGAATCGTCCCCTCCAGACCGATAACATCAGAAAGCCTCATTCCTGAAAAATCGAACATGGGGAGATTCGAACCCGGGTCTTATGGTCAGAAAGCGAAAGTTCTAAACACTTCTTTATATATATATATATATATATATATATATATATATATATATATATATATATATATATATATATATGAAGAAATATAGTGTTAAAGAGTGCTATATTTATGGGATAAAGTGCTCAATATCAGAGATAGAGCGTGTGTAAATATACAAGTGAACATGGAAGTCAGCACTTAGAGGCTGTTTCATGCTAGTGCAATCGTCAGGCGTGAAACAGACTGTCGCCTCTAAGTGCTGACTTCCATGTCCACTTTTATATTTATATATATATATGT
>OZ038495.1:29502377-29512377 GCA_964036315.1 Acanthosepion esculentum | reverse complement strand
ACAGGCGTGAGGTGCGAGATATGAAGCTTTTGCAGTAGAAGCGACGTCTACATTTAACAGTTTCAACAGTGAAAGGGTGGGAACGGGATGCCAGCCTCGTACGACGCTTGAATTCGTGGAGCCTGGGAAGCAGCGATAGCAGCTCATCGGAGCAATTACCATGGAAGTATTTGTAAAAGAGACAGAGAGAGGCGAAGTCTGTGAGAGAGAGACTGGAGACCAGAAGCCAGATCAGGGCCAATTACATTGCATACCTGTCTCTGGATCTTATCAAGAACCCCGAGGCAAACAGAAGGGGCTATAGAACATATATGGCAGCAATACTCCATGCAAGGGCGATGTTTGCCCGACTAATTCTATAAACATCTACCCTACTCTATATTAATATAAATCTTTACCCTACACTGTATTAATAGTAATTTATAAACTTCCCCCTACGCTAAGATCTCTCCAACTGCCTTCCATTAATCCGTTACATCCTTTTATCTATATGCTTTAAAGTTATTTTTAAAACCCTCTTAAATTAATTTTGCATTATTCCTAAAACCCAAAATTAATGTCATAAGGATAATATTTGGGTTTACTTTTATAAAAGTTTAAAACAAATAACTTCCACCCTCCCCTGAGCGCTGGCTCATGCCTTTTGTCTGACTGAAACATTTTTCGACAGTTTTTATTTATTTATTTATTTTTAGCTTTCACAGTTAAATTTCTATTTTTTGACACGAATTCAGTCCACACCGGCGTTGATAAGGCAGACGATCGATATCTTCGTTTTCCGGAATAGGCTATTCCCCATATGAGGTGATTTGGGATTTTATTGTTTACTAATTATATTGTTCTCTAACATTAAATACATAAAGTTCTTTTTGTGGATCAGTTTTAATATTTTATATTACTAGGATCCACTCGGATTATATATTAACATGATTTGAAGGCCCAGACAGATATAAATATATGTACACGTATACATGTGTGTATGTGCGTGTGAAGATGTGTTATTCCATTTGTCATCATAGACGGCCGACCTGAAAGATGACAAGAACATCCCCACCCACTCCATTTTTAAAGAACTTTGCTACACACAGTCTCAACACCGAAATACGATTACAACAGCGTATGTATGTGCAACTCGAACAAACGGACACATATCCCGCATATTTTATGTGTGTGTGTAATTGTGTGAAATATAATGCGTACACCCGTAAGTATGTATGTCTTCGTCCGTTTGAATGTCATCCCAAAACGGACACAGAGGAGAACTCCCCCATCACCAACAAACATAATCAAACACAAACTAACATAAATAGACCAAAATTTTAAAATATAACTAACTTTGTCTGATGATCGCAAAAGCGTGAAACCCAGGGTTAGAAGGTAATATCCATAGAACTATATATGTTAGGTCTATCGCTGATATTGAACACTTTCCAATAATTACCGCGCATATATAATATACATATATAGAGAGAAATTATATATATATATATATATATATATATATATATATATATATATATATATATATATATATATATATAAGAATATAATATATATTATACAATTTATATATATATAAGAATATAATATATATAATTTATATATATATAAGAATATAATATATATAATATAATTTATTCTACATTAAACATCATCACTTGATAAGACAACAGAAGTGTTGATACAAAATGGCTATTTTTGTAGTGACTTTATAATATATTTATGTTATAATATTTAAATAAATAATTATATATATATATATATATATATATATATATATATATATATATATATATATATATATATATACATACACCTGACCCAGCTCTTTACGACACGACGATGGGGGATAGCGGCTCCTAACTTGTCGCTCCAAAAAGGCACCACAAATTTGCAATAATATTGATATCTGGCGATTGGGGAGGCCACCCCATATGTTCTAGCTCACTTTCATGCTCTTCATACCAATTCTTAACCAATCGAGCGGTATGTATTGGTGCATTATCGTCTTGGAAGATGCAGTCACCATCAGGGGATAAAGTCTGGACCATTGGATTAACATGCTCACCCAAAATGTTCAGGTAATCTTTGCTCTTGATTCTACCACGCAGTACAACTATTGGACCGAGACATTTCCATCATATAGCGGCCCAAACTATCACTGATCCACCACCATGCTTCACTGTTGGAAGAAGGCAGTCAGGGTTGTAAGATTCTTTGGGCTGCCTCCACACATAAACTTGCCCTGAATTTGGGAAAAATGAAAAACTGGACTCGTCTGAGAAGATGACTTACTTCCACTGGTCTACAGACCAGGCATTGTGATGTTCACATCTTTTCAACTACTTCTGAATGTTGCGAGTGGAGAGAAGAATTTTTCTTACGGCGGCTTTTCCATGATACCCAGGCTTATGGAACTCACGACGAACAGTTTTAGTAGAAACTGGACTATTCAGATGATTATTCAACTCAGTAGTTACTTTGGCCGCAGTAATCCGATGATTTTTCGTTACATTGCATTTCAATGCACGTCGGTTCCTATCAGTAACTTTGCAAGTCCGGCCCGAATTGCTATGCTTGTTCAAGATTTTACCCTGTTTTTTTAATTGCGTCAAAGTTCTTGATATGTTAGCACCAAACAGTTCAGCAAACTTAGTGATCGAGGCTCCTGCCATGCGAGCTCCAACAATTTGCCCATTTTCGAACTCAGAGAGGTCACGCATATAGCTTAAATTTTACTAAATTCTAAAAATAAATAAGACAAAGACAGTAAATTAGATAAATAAACGTATTTACAATAGATATAACCTGCAATTACGAAGTTTTAGTTAAAGTTCTTAATATAACAGGTCTTTGAAATATAAGAGTGGAACTTTCACCTGTTCAAATTATTTAGTTCAACACCTATATATATATATATATATATATATATATATATATATATATATATATATATATATATATATATAGCGGTTGAACTAAATAATTTCAACATATATATAAGAGATTCAACGACTTTAGAAGAATCCGCAACCGAATGCACTGGACGGCCATTTCGTTCAATATTTGGGGCGAATTAGCAGTAACGAGAATCGAACCTTGTCTGTTACGACACGACACAAGCATCATACCAACTGTACCAACGGACCTCGGTGGCGAAACCGTAATTAATTAGACGCGATATAGCGTCGTTATTCACAGATTCCATGGTGTAAATCATCCAAGTTTACATTACACATAGGACTGTGCCCTCAAGTGCCACGACTAATATCCTCAAGCTGTTCCATCCAGAGAATTAGAAGCTGGTTTAAGCAAGGATATACAAGTTATATAAATTATTAGGGAAACACGGAAAAGTTACACCAAGGAATTTGTGAAGAGCAGCGCTATAATTACCTCTTCGTCACCGAGAACCGTTGGTACAGTTGATATGACGTTTGGGTCGTTTCGTTACACTTTGGGTTCGATTCTTCGTAATAGATGCACACCGCTGATGTCTCACAAATATAGAACGAAACGGCTGCCCAGTGCTTTCTGCATTCTGTTGATGAATTTTCCAGAATCGATGAATTATTTAATTATAATTTTTTCAAATGCTTCTAATAGTCCCTATTACTTATATATAAATTAATAAATAATTAATTCTTTTACATAATATTTGGAAAGAATCACTCTTCACTTGATGAAGGACACAAGACCCAAAACTTGTGTAGCTAAAAATATAGAAAATAAAATATAAGATATAAAGAATCCACATTATAACCAAAACTTTTGCAGCGCCTTCTCTCTTTTGTATATATATATATATATATATATATATATATATATATATATATATATATATATATATATATATATATATATATATTCAAGGCCACATTCGTGTCCATCTTCACAATATATCAAATTAATCATTGAAAATACAATTATATTACAGCATGAAAATAAAAAAAAACATTCAAATCCTCGCGACCCTCTGTATAAGGAACAAACAGTCAACACTGCATAAGATTTCTTATGAGTATAACAACAATGTTTTCAAATGTTTATAATAGCAAAGTTTTTAAAAAATTTAAATGTTTTTGTGCAAAATATTATAATCATACATGATTAAATTTCAGCACTGATATCAAAATGCTATGAATAATGAATTTAATAACAACTTTAATAAGTCGATAAGAGAAATTGAGTAGATCAAAATATGAATAAATTGACATAATATGTCCAGATTATTCAGCCAAACATGCTTGAATGAAGATATGTTGCCTGTATATATATAGTAATTCATCGAGACTAGAAGATTGCTCAACAGAATGCAATTGTAATGTTTCCTCCTCCTTAGGACTCATCAGCAGCGCGAGTCCACTACCGACAATCGAACCGGAGCCGATACGATACAACGCAAGCGTCATACCACATGACCAACGGGCCTCGGTGACAAAGAAGAAACAGACTAGCTATAGCCCCGCTACTCATAGATTCCGTGGTGATACTCTTCCAAGTATTGATACCCAGCGTGTTGTGTCCTAAGAGCAAAGTCTTCCTTCCTCTTAGCCACTCCATCGCAGAGCATTAACTGGGTCAACCAATGACATATCAGTGATAGAATTTGGGGGTATTAAAATAATGACTCACCTAATGCTTGACTCACCTAATTCTGAGCGATGGAGTCATTAGGAAAGCATATATATATATATATATATATATATATATATATATATATATATATATATATATATATTAACTGTTTTAAAAAAATGTTTTTTCGCTACACAGTAATAACCATGTTTCAAAAATGGAAGCTAAAAGCTTCGAATTTAATTTTGAAATTAAATTAAAAAAATAGTTCCATTTCATCCTCAAGCGTATTTTGGAGTAACTTATTTTTAAATTTACTGAGTTTTAAAGACAGGGCGAAAATTCATAATTGACTGTTTCCAAGGATACAGAGAAATCCACTCACCCAGACAAGGGGTGGTAGCGTGTTCATTTTCATTAACTTTTGTTGTATCAGTTATTAAAGACTCAGTAAATTTAAAAATAAGTTACTCCAAAATTCGCCTGAGGATGAAATGAACTGATGTTTTTAATGTAATTACAAAATTAAATTCGAAGATTTTAGTTTCCATTTTTGAAACATGGTTATTACTGTGTAGCGAAAAAAACATATTTTAAATCAGTTAATTTATGATATTAATTCTCTGTAAATTTACATTGAGCACTATTTTGTAAAAATAAAATTATCTATAAGAACACTCGATTATATACCTTACTGTTCTTTCTTTTTATTTATATATATATATATATATATATATATATATATATATATATATATATATATATATATATTCTCAACTGAGAAAACTAATTTATATTTCTATGATCTGTTCAGTTGTAGCTATATACTCTGTTTTTGAGCGCTAAATCAAAAGATTGAAAAAAATAATAAAAAAGGTTTGAAGCCTGATAAAAGATTTGAACCCTTATGATAACAAAATAATGAATAAATTAATAAAGTAATTAATGCCATCATAAAATTTTACAGATAAATCAGAGACGTAAACTCTGAATTAAAATAATAAACAACCTTTGAAAAAGGTTGACGTAGGCCAAATAAAGTCTATCAAAGCTTAGAAAAATGGAAGAAATTGCAACAGAAATGAAGTAGAAAGAAAAACAAAACAAGAGAAAAAGTCTCAGAAGTTTGCTTCCAGTGCGAAATACAATTTGTTTCTCTCGAGCAAATGAAGCGAAAACTATCGATAGCAACAGAAAGCAGAATGGCTTGTTATTGATTGGTAATAATCTCATTGTATTCTTCGTCCTTTGAGGCAATGTCTGGAGGTTAGAAAATATATTCCTGCGAGAAATTATTTCATTGCCTTTTGTATTCGCTTAGAAGAGAGGTTCGTTCTTATCGCAAAGACAAAAATAGGAAAGAACAACAATACCAGAGCATGAAATTAGAGGCTTAATTTGGTGACATCAAAACAGTATACGATGGAATTGATGTCTGCAAAAGAAAAAAATACAAAATTCAAAGAGAATCTATCATTTAGAAACATATAAATGATTGCTACTTATAAAAACATACACAAACACACACATACACACACACACACACATGTGTGTATGTGTCTGTGTGTGTGCGCGCGTGTGAACCTGTACACGCATATAAAGGTATACAAATAGATGAATAGACGTATTTGTACACATATATGTAGGTTCTTCAGTACACAAATATGTAAATATTCGTAGCACACACGTATATACAAATCACACATAGGCACGCGCAAACACAAAAACACACGTATATAAATACCCCAGTGCACATCAATATATATATATATATATATATATATATATATATATATATATATATATATATATTCATGGATTTGTGCTGGGGCATATATATATATATATATATATATATATATATATATATATATATGTGATGTGTGTGTGTGTGTGTGTGTGTTCATTGATTTGTACTGGGGTAATTATATGTTCATTTTTTGTGTTTGCTCGTCTCTATGTGTGATTTGTATATACGTGTCATTTAGAAATGTGAATATAATATATATATATATATATATATATATATATATATATATATATATATATATATATTAGAAATTTCGAAATTTGAATATACATGCATATATATATATATATATATATATGTATATATGTATATATATATATATATGTATTTAGAAATTCGAATATATATGCATACATACATATATATACATATATATATATGTGTGTGTGTGTGTGTGTGTGTGTGTGTGTGTGTGTGTGTGTGTGTGTGTGTGTGTGTGTGTGCCTGTGTTTGTGTTTGTGTTTATATGCTAGGATAAAGAACAACTGGAAAACATATCTCAATCTAAAATGTTTTTCTTATTTAAAACTGAAATGACAAAAAAGAAAGTGACGAAGATTAACTGTATGTTGTGTTTGGTCGTTTCTTATTGGTTTGATACGTGTCACGTCTAAGTAAGTAAACAGATAATATTCAGATATGTGTGAGAAACCTTCTGGACGCTAAATTGTGCAAAAGCCCGGGAGACGGAGGAACATGCGTTGAAAAGTTTTGTTTTTTCATTAAAGCATATCACGCGCGTATTTTGAATATATCTCCATAGATTTGAATGTATTGGATATACATAAGTTAGATTAATGAATAATGGATCTGTAGTAAAATGGATAAGGAATGTAATTTTTAAACGAGTGTTACTAATTGTTAGTATTGCTAATATTTTCTTTTTAAAGTGTCATGTTCTTTTCTAATAAGTGAAATTAAAGTTATGCCCCACATCGTTGTGGTTTAAAAGTAGAGAATTTGAATGCCTATCTAATCGCAAATCTCTATTGTATTCTTCGATGGATTTTGTTTAGATCGTGTGATGTCCGAGGGAGTGTACTTAAGGTTTCGGATTTTCGCTGGAACTTGTTGCTTAAGTACACTCCCTCGGACATTTTGAAAAATACATACGGGTCTTCCATCGCAGAACACCTAATAAATAGCCATAATTGTGCTGTTAGTTTTAGTGTGGACTCTTTTACCATCCTTAACAGGTCCCACTCTAATTACCACCTAAAAGTGTTGGATGCCATCTATATTCTATCATTGAAGCCTTCTCTTTGTAAACAGAAGGACTTTGTATTAGGCCTCCAACTAATTAACATCTAATTTTTTCCCAATACATTTGTTCATTTTTCTTTTTAAATAATTTACTTTATTAACCTCGATTAAGCTCTTCATTGCTCTTTGGACTGTCATAGCAGAAACTCCTCTCTCACGTGACAAACGTCTGTTGAATTGAGTTGGATCTTTTCTAATTCATATCTTTTGCTCTACGTTGAAATGATGATCCCTCTTCCTGTTGTGACCTGATCCATTTTCCCTCTTTACTTTTTTCTTATTTTCGAACTTATTCAGCGTTTTCTTGATGTTGATGCTCTGAAGATGGAAAGCCAGAGTATGAATGTTCCATTACTAAAGGACTGAATGACATTTGTCCTCTCACCATTGTTCATTTGAGAAGACCGCGAGTCTGACACAAAACAATTTTAAACTTCACTCTTCTTAGCTGAAGAACTCAAAGGATTCTTCGCCGATTCTTACGAGGAATGTTTTCAAGATGGCGAAATTGTTTTGTCTAAAATACAGAAAAAAAGAAACTCATTATTTTATTTAATTCTTTTTAGATTTTAAAGATTTTGTGGGATGGATAATTATGCTGTTACCCTATTTGTACAATTTTGCTGTTACACCCGGTGTGTGTGTGTGTGTGTGTGTGTGTGTGTGTGAGCGCACGCGTGCACGGGTATGTGTGAAGACATATATGTATATATATATATATATATATATATATATATATATATATATATATACATACACATAGAGATGTAGATATTGATGTAATTGTATAGATCAGAATGGATAAAATGTTCGCTGTAAATCAATGTGTGCTTTTATCTTTCTGTGTTCTTCAACTTGATTTCGCCCGTTTTATGTAAATATTACTAAACAGCGTCAACAGGTGCAAATACCGTTGATTAATGTATTACCATATCGTGCATTCCTTTTATAGAATCTCTTGAATGCAAGAATAAAGACCTGATAACACCAAACGTGGATATAACATGTATTACCATGGCGCCTGATTATAGGTGGAACCCGTGATAATCTGAAAAAGTGATTATTTACTGCAATCTACGTCTGTATAAATCTGAAGAAAACTAATATATATTACATCTATTATATTTGGATGTATGTGAAAATACTTGTGTTTCCATATATACGCATTATTCATATACTTGTGCATAAAACATTAAACGTTATATTGTATAATATGATTATTGTTAACTCAGTATGCGGGATTATTGCGTATGGTGTTCCTCTGAATATTTAAACATTTTTTATATCATGATATTCTGATTGGAAAATGATAAAGCAGAAGCTAACAATGCATTATATATATATATATATATATATATATATACACACAGTGTAACCCGGATATAAGAGAGTTGTCGGGACCGGTAAGAAGTCTCTTATATTCGGGTTTCTCTTATATCCGGGTTTCTTTTATATCCGGGTTTGGTCTATTATATATACATTAACATAGGCTCTAATTTGGGACCAGAGAAAATCACTCTTATATCCGGGTTTATCTTATATGCGGGTCTCTTATATTCGGGTTACACTGTATATAAGCTTACAGAAGCGTACAATATATTAGATTTTATCTTAGATATATATATATTAGATTTTATCTTTAGAGATACAACGTTTTGCGCACAAACACGTCAGAGGTAAACTTTTTTCACTTTTTTATAAATTTGCTTGACACTATACTTGATTTTAAAAAAATCGATTTCCTACACACATAAGCATATATGTACGTATATATATATATTAAGACTTTTTCATGCATTCTTTTTATAGATACAAATATTTAAGTAAATGCACTATTTATAATAAACAGTATTATAACATTTACCGACCTGAATGTTCGAGGAACTTTCATAGAAAATATTCGTCGTCCGACAGGAATCGAACCTGTATCCCATACGGAACCGTCATATAGCCTGGCATGCCTTAACCGATTGGGCCACAGACGACCGCACGGTTAGCAATGTCGATTTTACTACTTTTAAACTTCAATCTGCAATGAATCTCTCACGTACATTTGTATCTGCTCAATGCGTATCCATGAATGAATGTTACAGGTTCGATTCCCGTCGCAGGATGAATATTTTCTATGAAGATTTCTCGGATATTCAGGCCGGTAATTGTTATTATTACTGTTTATTATAAACAGAGCGTTTACTTAAAAATGTGTATCTATAAAAAGAATGCATAAACATAAAAATGTCTTGAAATAATTGTCGGACTTTGTCCATTTCATAAGACACACACACACACACACACACACACACACACACACACACACACACACATACATATATATATATATATAATTAT
>OZ038495.1:29437377-29497377 GCA_964036315.1 Acanthosepion esculentum | reverse complement strand
TCCGACAATTTATTAGAGACATTTTTGATATGTTTAACGTTCTTTTTATAGATACAAGTATTTAAGTAAATGCTCTGTTTATAATAAACAGTATTAAAAAAACATTTACCGGCCTGAATGTCCGAGAAATTTTCATAGAAAATTTTCGTTCTCCGACAGGAATCGAACCTGTATCCTATACGGAACCGTCATTTCGCGCGAGATGCCTTAACCTTTCGGCCACAGAGAAGAATCTGGTTAGCAAGGTCGATTTTACTATCTTTAAACTTAAATCTTCCATGAATCTCTTCTATTCATATGTGCTCTTAGTGTATCAAATGTAAACAAATGACGTCATACATTTTGAATTGGACATAGTCCGACAATTTATTAAAGATATTTTTGATATGTTTAACGTTCTTTTTATAGATACAAGTATTTAAGCAAATGCTCTGTTTTAAAATAAACTGTATTAATACTGCTTATTATAAACAGTCGTGGAACGAAAATTTTTTATGAAAATTTCTCGGACATTCAGGTCGGTAAATGTTATTTAATACTGTTTATTATAAAACAGAGCATTTGCTTAAATACTTGTATCTATACAAAGAACGTTAAACATATAAAAAATGTCTTTAATATATATATATATATATATATATATATATATATGTATGTATGTATGTATGTATGTATGTATGTATGTATATATATATATATTGGAATGAAAAATAATATTCAAGAAAATAAGATCACTAATATGAAAACGGTGCACTGGTGGGGTAATACAAATTCCGTGGATACAAAGGTATGAATCTTCTTTTTCTCCCCACCAGCTATGGGTTAATAGTAGGGTAGAACGGGTTCTATAGTCTTAAATGACAACTGCTCTACCGCAGAAAGGAATGGTAACCTACAGCAGGAAAAAATCTGCCTCGTCAGTCATGTACCGAAAGATACGTGATCGCCTAAGCGTATATCACGCATGGAACGTAACTGACTGATAAGAAAACAATGTTAATATTAAAACAGTGGAAAACCTAACAAAACCAAAGCGTGAAAACTTATAGGAATTACAGTATATCGCCTTCCAACATAATAATGATTTATAAATCATAAATTTGGAGACCCCAATGATTTTGTAACACACTTCTCCTTGCCAATAACCATTAGACCATTTCGATGTAATAAAACAACATTTTATTCATGCATGAGATATTTTGTTTATTAAATACAGGGTTCTGTGGTTTATGCATTTTCGATTTGTTTATGAATGAAGATGTACGTTTAATTTTGTTTGAAAAATAAAACTTGACGCACATAAAATAAATTATTAAACATGTTTTACTCGTATTTACATATATCCTGAACAACGCATATATACTTTATTTTATGAAAACTTTTACTTACATAATAAAGTATGTAAACCGAAACCTTTATATTTTTACACATACATACATATATACATATATATATATATATATATATATATATATATTAGTATATTACATCAAAATCATGTAAAAAGACGCTACACAAATGCAAACATGTATCGACTAGTATTAACAAATCTCCTCAGGCCTTAATAAATAACAATTATTTTTGACTGCATTTATGTATCATGTTTTACATGTATTTGATGTAATATCCTAAAATGAAGATATTGTTCTACTTTTGTATTGAGCCCGCTTTTAAATTGAATATTACGAACGTTTGAATTGGACTCTATTCGTTCTCATTTTACATGGATGTATATATATATATATATATATATGTGTGTGTAATTTGGCAGCAACTTTTCTTTCAAACATGTAGTGTTGAATGTTAAAGACAACATAGTCTTACATATTTTCTTTTGAATTTTCTCATATTCTCTAATGAGACTTTTTATTTGAAAATAATATTTCAAATAACAAGTCTCATTAGAGAATATGAGAAAATTCAAAAGAAAATATGTAAGACTATGTTGTCTTTAACATTCAACACTACATGTTTGAAATATATATATATATATATATAGAGAGAGAGAGAGAGAGTGAGAGAGAGACAGTGAAAGAGGGATGTATTTATGCGTATATATATATATATATATATATATATATATATATATATTTGAGCCTCGTTCGAATCGAGTCGAATCCATTACATTCACTTACGTGTTAATACGGTTGGGATAGTTATGAATCATCTTCTCCCTCCAGCTGTGGGTAAATAGCCCGCCAGATGGGTTCTATAGCCTTGGATAAGGACAAGGATTTTTGGGGAACTGGTGGCACGTGGAGCACCAGGTCTCTGTATTCGGCCCTTCAAAAAGTTTGATGGTTCTGCAGAAAGCCTTCACCACAATAATCAAATCTCATGAGCTAGTGTCGGGCTGTCCGTTCCTAGGAATTGATCTGCCTGACCTTCATACGTCGAATCGACGGGTCATTCGAGTATATATATATATATATATATATATATATATATATATATATATATATATATATATAATGTTGAGTCTTGACTCAATGTTGAATCTCGCCTAAGGCATGGAATAATAGTGCAACACAAAATGTACTTAGAACAAGAATGTATTATAACAAGAAAGTGTACACAATAAGTACATATAGTATTTCTGTATATTTCTGGGAAGACGTTCCTGGAGAATGTGTTGACTAGTCGCAGTCGATCAGAGTCTCTAGTTGGATCTCGTGATTCCACTCCTCGTCTTCCGGTATCAACCATTATTTATATAGTTGGTAGTCACCTATGCAGTTTAGGTGGATTCTACAAAACACCCCCCTCCCAAGCCTTGGAATCCTTTTGGATTTCAAACTGGCTTCTATATGGGATGATGATGGTTATTTCTTTGTAGATCCCCTTTGCATAGTTCCTATGTATATCTGTTTTTTTTTTTCAATATCTTTTTCGTTTCGGATTCACGTCCAATGGGTCCGTGAACTTTCGTTTCCTACCGGATCTTCTCGGTTCATGAGCACTCTGCGGAGGTTCTACTTGAAAAGTATCATACATTACATCAATGGTATCTTCCTCCTCATCCGGTATCCTCTCTTCATGCTCTAGCACGTAGCATTTTTTGAGTTGGTTCTGGTGCCTTTTATGAGTATTCTTCGGCCCTTTTATTATGTAAATCAGGTCACCGATTCTCTTATCCACTATGCCTCGCTCCCAGAACTCAATGTTGTTTCTATAGCACTTGAAAAAGACCTTCTCTCCGGGGGTGTATCTTTTTCTAGCTGTATACATAGTGTTCTTTATTCTATTTCTTCCTGGCAAAAGCTTGTCAAACACTGACTTAACTTTCCTAGCGAACATTAGTTCAGCTGGTGCCATGTTTGATGGTGTTCTCTGGTTAGGCGTGATTCTGTATACTTGTAGGAATTGCTGAAGCGCATTTTCCGTTGGAACTCCTGAGGCTTTCTTCAGAGCGCACTTTAACGTATCTACAAATCTTTCTGCGAGTCCATTGGATCTCGGATGATACGGCGGCGTCGTTATGTGGTTAATTTGATATAACTCACAAAATTCCTTAAATTCGTCAGAAGTGAATTGTGTACCATTGTCACTCACAATACCCTCTGGCACACCGAACCGTGCAAATAGTTCATGCAAAAAAGTTGTTGTGGTATTGGACGTAGGCTTTTTGCAGCGTAGTACTTACGGCCATTTTGTAAAGCTATCTACCACTATTAAGTAGTAATAATCTTCTACTGGACCAGCGAAATCAATGTGTCATCTTTCCCACGGATGATCCGTCTTGGGCCATGGTTTGTGTACTATAGGTGGTGCCTTAGCTGCTAACGCACACCCTTTACATCGATGAGCCATGTTTTCGATATCCACATCCATTCCTTTCCAATATACAAAACTTCGCATTAAGCTTTTTGTTCTATTAATCCCCGGGTGACCCATATGAAAGTCCCGTAGGATTCTTTTCTGCAACTTTTTTGGTACTACTATTTTCTCTACACTTGCGAAAGGCACGTTTCGTTTCTTTTTAAATACAGGCATAGTATTTTCTTTTAATTCAAATTTAGCTTCAATTTTGTTACATCTTCCAAGACCAGGTGTAAAGGTTTCCGGAAACTTTTCCTTTAATTCATCTTTAATGTCCTGTCTTGTTTGCGTATTACTTTCTATTTTTCTGCAGAATGAGTTTAACGGTTTATCCCACAATTCGAATGTTTCAATAAAATCTGTACCCAACAAGTTTTCTCCATTTCTCAGAATGAAAACTTTTATTTTTTTAACGATCCCATTCAATTTCATTGGAAGTACAACCTCGCCTTCGAAGTTAATTTGCTTTCCAGTTACCGTTCGAGCGAGTTTCGTTGACTTCATTATTGTAGGCCTTTTTAAAATTTTCCATGTTTTATCGTTCATTATTGTTAAATCTGACCCTGAATCGAGTTGAAATTTGATATTCTTTTTGAATATTTCAGTCGTCACATATTTCCTCAAATCTCTATCTGATTTGATATTCGAATTTGTTTGTCTAATTCGACTCTTGAATTTTTTCGTTTTACAACAAGATCCTTTGTGACCATTCTTTTGGCACACGAAACATTTCTTATTTCTATATGGGCAATTTACCTCCCAATGTCTTTCGTTACAACGTCTGCAATTATATGGTGGGACTTTTTTATTTTCGTTCTTTTTATTTTCTTGTCTATTATTAAAATACGCTGAATTTTTTCTCCAATTTTTCTCTACTGGGTACTTTGACTGCTTTTTTATTTTTTTAATATAAGCAATACCAGCTTCTTCGATTTTTGCGACTCTTTCTTTAACTTTACGGCCCGTTGACACTCCTCTGCTAACTTTTGCAGGGTAAGGCCTTGTTCAGATTCGAGTTTAGACAA
This sequence comes from Acanthosepion esculentum, assembly GCA_964036315.1. Taxonomy (NCBI): domain Eukaryota; kingdom Metazoa; phylum Mollusca; class Cephalopoda; order Sepiida; family Sepiidae; genus Acanthosepion; species Acanthosepion esculentum. The sequence goes on along the minus strand of OZ038495.1, from coordinate 29,492,533 downwards.
AACTCTACGTCTTATTTCGGCACTCTTACTGGATACCAGTCCTTGAGCAAAAATTAAGCACTTGAATTCTTCAACCGTAATCTCTGCCAATCTGAAATTGTCACAATGTCTATTCACTATAGATGCATATGTTAAGTAATCCTGATCGTCGGATTTAGAGACATTCATGCATAACCATCGCTTATGCCAAAGCGACATATTTGCTCCAAACAGCTCTTTTAGCAATTTCACTGTTTCCGAGAATTCCAATTCAGTTGTTTTTCTCGGTAGAATAAAATCTACAAATTTGCTATGTTCTGCTGTACCTAGCTTTCTTAGTAATAGACTGACTTTTCTTGAATTCGACCAGTTTTCACAGTCTGTGTAGAAAATATCTTCATATCGTTTAAAGTACGCTTCAAACGTTTTTTCTTCGTCTGGCACATAGTTGAAAGTTTCCAGCGAATTAAATATGGTGTTATTAGAATATGAAGAATTTCCCTCATTTGCCTGAAAGTTGTTTAATTTCTCCAGTGTTAACTTTTGAATTTCCAAAAGTCTTTCAACTTGTTTTTCTTGATATCTTTGTTGTCTTTCATCTTGTTTCTCTTGATATTTTTGTTGTCTTTCATCTTGTTTAACTTGATATTTTTGCATCACTATCAGTTGTTCTTGCTGTGCTATCTGTTGTTCTTGCTGACGTTGTTGACTCAACTGCTGGGATTTTAATAATTCAGATATGACTTTGGATAGTTCCTCCATTTTTAGCTGATAGTGTTCATGCAACAAGGAATATACTTTTAATTTGTGTATCCCCGAATATCATATAAGCTGACCAAAAAATCGAAACAAACGTACGACTTTTTAATTTTATGACTTGCTTTTACATTCACGCCCGTGCTAATCAACTTTGGTATTTTTTTTTTTTTTCGTGAACAGCGAGCGTCGGACTTTTTTATTCGACTTCTGTTCGCGTATTTCAATGACAACGTCTGATTTTCTTATCAGAAGTAATTCGTCACTATATTGTTGAACAATTAATTTAAAAAAATAATTTTTTAAAGTTTGTTACCTTTCAAAGTCGACACGGTTTATTTTTGCTCCTTTTAATCCATGCATGTGTTTGTAGTCGGCCAATTTTTTTTTTTAGCGGGTGTCTCGTTGTAGATAATTTTTTAATTTAAAATTACCGTTATTCGATTACGACACCTTTCCACTTTTTCTGAGTGAACGTTCCTTTATGCTTAGTCGTCTTTTAACGAGTTTTACATATCCAGAAGTTTAGAATCCTTCGTCGTTATGTTAACGTTGGACTTTTAATTAATAGTTTTTTTTTTTCAGCCTGGGTTCTTCAATGACTTGTCCCAATTGTTGAAAACTCTCACTATTAATTCTTTCTTCTTTCCTTATGGCTCGTTCTACTTCTTTGCCATTGTTGAAACTTGGCGTATGGTTCGTTCTACTTTGTGGCCATTGTTGAAACTTGACGTATGGTTCGTTCTACTTCGTCGCCATTGTTGAAACTTGACGTATGGTTCGTTCTACTTCGTCGCCATTGTTGAGTCTTGACTCAATGTTGAATCTCGCCTAAGGCATGGAATAATAATGCAACACAAAATGTACTTAGAACAAGAATGTATTATAACAAGAAAGTGTACACAATAAGTACATATAGTATTTCTGTATATTTCCGAGAAGACGTTCCTGGAGAATGTGTTGACTAGTCGCAGTCGATCAGAGTCTCTAGTTGGATCTCGTGATTCCTCTCCTCGTCTTCCGGTATCAACCATTATTTATATAGTTGGTAGTCACCTATGCAGATTAGGTGGATTCTACACAACAATATATATATATATATATATATATATATATATATATATATATATATTTGTGTGTATGTGTGTGTGGTGTATAAGCAGAATGAGGTTTTGTTCAGATTACATGGATAATAAATTAAAAATAATATCCAGAGACATTAACAGTTTGAAAGTTAAAATATCCAATGCCATATGGCGCGAGAAATATTAATCTCCAGTTCTTTGTCTTTCGATTTCATCTTCAGTAGAGACATAGGAATTCAGTAAAGGAAAGATTAAAAGAGAAGACTCTGAACGTTTGTATTGAACTCAAGGCTTTTTAAAAATAAAGCGAAATTAAAGTGATATCGTGCTTAACTAACAATCTAAATAAAATGGGACAGCTTCATGTGCTTCTATAAAATAACCTGTCGTCAGCTTCTTCAAAACTTATCTATCTGCACGTTCACTCGAACGGAGTATGGTAGAAGGTTGTGTTTAAAGTGGGATTAATATCAAAATTGCTTTTCCGCATCCCCAAACCATTGGCAAGCTGGTCGGAAGAATGCTTACAATTAGTTACCCAGTAAATAAATATAAGCGAACGGTTAGCATTACAAGCCTGGGTCTACATTTGTTTTATGTTGTGCTGTAGACGCCATTCAATCAGCCACTAGAATATTTACAACACTGCGATTTTGGCTTGCCTTTGTACATCATCGAGGACCAGAACCTGATCTACAATTGCAGTTATGATCCGTAGATGCTTCATGTCGAAGAACATGACAATCCAGACTACTGAATACCTGCAAACATCTACAGATAGAAATTTTGAACAAAAGGTGTAACTGTACATATCCGAGCATAACACCATCTTGGACTCTTTAACGACACTGAACATTTTGGCTGCATATATCGAATTCTAATGCTCAGATACAGACGGGGGACAGGAGTGAGTGATACTAAATCAGTAAATGATCAGTAAATTCTATCAGAATATCATTTGTAAATAACAAAATTGACACCACTTTTTCAGTCTGATTTTAAAGTATGTAACCAAACATTCTGGATTTCTCTTTCAACTAGGCCGGTAACTTTAAAGCACTGCCATTATATATATATATATATATATATATATATATATATATATATATATTAAAAAGAAGAGAGGTACCGCAAACTTTTTTGGTTGTAATGTGGGTTTTTAAAAAAAACATTATTCTTTATTTTTTATATTTTTACAACACGTATTTCTGGTCTCTCAAATATATATATATATATATATATATATATATATATATATATATATATATATATATATATATATGTACTCGATTGACCCGTCGATTCGACGTATGAAGGTCAGGCAGATCAATTCCTAGGAACGGACAGCCCGATACCAGCTCATGAGATTTGATTATTGTTGGTCATTCCAACGTCTTTCTTTAAAGACAGACATTGCAATGACCAACACAAAAACAGAGAATGTCTCATATCGAGAATATTTAACATTGAAAAATATAAAGGAAAAAATTAATTATTTTTAATAATATGTGGAAATCTCCACCCTTTACCTGAAGACGGTCGTGAGACCAGAAACACGTGTTGTAAAACTATGAAAAATAAAGAATAATATTTTTTTAAAACCCACATTACAACCTAAAATGTTTGCAGTACCTCTCTTCTTTTTAATATACACACTTTTCTCTCGTTGGAACCATTATAACCTCTTCATTTTATATATATATATATATATATATATATATATATATATATATATATATATATATATATATATATATATATATATATAAGACATATATATATATATATATAAGACATATATATATATATAAGACATGTTTATACATTCTTTTTATAGATCCAAATATTGAAGTAAATGCTCTGTTTATAATAAACAGTATTAATAACATTTACTGGCCTCAATGTCCGAGTAATTATCATAGAAAATATTTGGTTACGCTTTGAGAAAAATGTTCGTGAGAAATTCATGGAAGATTGTAGCTTAATAGAAGTAAAATCGACCTTGATAACCGAACGATCCTCAGTGTCTCAATCGGTAAGGCGTGTCAGGCTATCTGACGGTTCTGTATAGGATACAGGTTCGATTCCTGTCGGAGGACGAATATTTTCTATGAAAATTTCTCGCACATTCAGGTCGGTAAATGTTATTAATACTGTTTCTTATAAACAGAGCATTACTTAAATATTTGTATCTATAAAATATGTATAAACACAAAAATGTCTTAAAGTAATTGTCGGATTTGTCCATTTCATATATATGCACACACACACATATATATTATTTATTTGAAAATTATAACATAAATATATTTCAACACTTCTGGTGTATTATCAAGTGATGGTGTTGAATGTAGAATAAAGGGTTTTAAAAGGTTCAAATCAATCAAACACCCCTCGCTAGAGGAAACGCTGTTACCTAAGCAGTAATGACCAATCAAAATACAAGTATATGAGAATTCCAAAAACTTGACATCGGTCTTAAGTTATAATAATTTATTTAATGCTTTAATTTTAGGGTTAGACTAAAATAGAATTCATTCTAATAAATATTAAATTATACTATAAATTAAAAATTAAATAATACAAATTTTAAATTTAAAATATATTAAGTTTAAAATTATAAAATTTCATATATATATATATATATATATATATATATATATATATATATATATATATATATATATATATATATGATCGACCCTTCATTTCCGTTTGCTCCCCATCTATGATCTCAACCAACATATCATTGAGCATAATACAAAAAGAAATTTTAAATCAGGTTCCAAAAAGCATAACCTCAATTTGCCGCGTGCAGAATCCGCTTCTGATTTCTATGCGAAAGAATTTGTACGGTGGCATCATTGCTGTAGTTTCCCTCCATTTCCAAGATTCCCAGTCACTCTTCAGCACTCGTTCTTGGAACATTTTTGGCATTGTCTTCTCAATCATTTATTGTTTACTCTGTATACATGTCCTATTTATTCTCTGCAAGTAGTAATGAAAGAACACTTCTCTTAAAAACATAATGGTTTATTTTTTGTTTTGTTTTGTAGAAACTTACATTTTAGGCGTTTCTTGCCTCTCAAACTTTCTGATACAAATTAATCTTGTGAAAAGATAAACGAACTTTCAAGCATCAATATTTCATATTTGTTTTTTTCATTTCTATAGCTGTAAGTTTACTAAATAGATTTATTTGTTGGGGTATAGCGCCAAGGGCTCATCCTGCTGCAGTAGTTTCCGGAGGTATTTACGAGGATAGCAAAACGACCAACTGGCTTTGAATTCAAAGTTGCCTGAAGCTAGGGAGCTAAGTCTATCCAAGATGGTGGGAAAACAGCATAGATGCTTAACCTTTCTAGCGTTATATTTGCGAAAGTAACTGTAAAAGTCTCAGATAGAAATTGAACTCTAATCACGAATTCTGCTTTCAGCAGAAATAATGGCTACGCTTAAAGTTATTTCTATAGACTCTTTTTCGCTCACTGGAGTAGACAGTTCTAGTTCCACGTGCCATGTCTAATGGATTATCAGTTATCGCCTGTTATTTCCCCTCTGAAAGTTCTCCACCGCCTTAACCAGGTATTGAACTAATGCACTTTGGGTCCTGTCACTGGATCTAACTAACGTCTTTATCCACTGTGACATGTGTCCTTGAGGACATCTGTGTATAGATTTCTGAGTATTATAAACCTAATGTCTTCAGCAACCAGTTTTTTACCAGTGCTAATAATGTAATATTTGCTGTTATCATTGCGTGGTTTTTACCTTGCATGTTTTTTTTAGACATGGCACCTGGAACAGTCTACCCCAGTGAGCAAAATAAAGGGTTCAGTTCGATATTCCAACCACCTGAAGTAGGCCGGAGCGTACAACGGCCGAAACGTTGTGATAAACATGGCGACAAAGATGAGGACAATAGTCCGAATAATGTAAATAGTGGACATTAGATTTTGTCTCTATTATATTTTATGAATTTTATTCTAATATAGGAATATCAGTAAATGAGATTTTTTTGTGCCTAGATAAATTGGCCGAAATTATGTTGCTTTGTCGCAAGCTTTCTGCTCACGGCTTTAATGATACAAGGATGACAAAAGAACATTAAGTGTCTTTTACGATGTTTACTGTATCATAATTTTAAAAAAAACTAAATCCTAAGCAACTTGATGCAGCAAGTCATATGACTCAATAGTATAATAAAATCTAATTGTAATAATAAGAAAACTGAAGGATATAGAAGCAATTTACACAGAACTTAATCCTTGATTCTGCTTTCCGGCTGAATACTGCGATCGCTTTTCTTTCCGTGGGTTGGACGTGCCTTACTAACACAGATTTTGTTTCGGTCTTGGGTATGACGATAAACTACGTCCAGCAACAAGGGTTCTGATCAGGAGGTTTTGAGGAGCGTGAAACCACCTCTTAATTGCTGATGTTCCCTGGTTCACTCTGACCCGGAGTGGTAGCACCTGTTAGGTTCCCTGCTATGGGATAAACTGGGGTAAGAATGAGTTTTAATACCAGGAATACTTTGTAAAAAAATATTATCAGCAATAAATTTTTTGAAGAAAAAAACTATTACCAGCAATGCATTTTTGGGAAAAAAATATTACCAACAATACGTTTTTGAAAAAAATATTACCAGCAATATTTTTTGGAGGAAAAAATATTACAAGCAATACATTTTTGAGGAAAAATATATTACCATCAATACAGTTTTGAGGAAAAATATATTACCAGCAATACATTTTTGAGGAAAAAAAAATATTACCATCAATACATTTTTGAGGAAAAAAATATTACCAGCAATACATTTTTGAGGAAAAAAATATTACCAGCAATACATTTTTGAGGAAAAAAATATTACCAGCAATACATTTTTGAAGAAAAAAATATTACCATCAATACATTTTTGAGGAAAAAAATATTACCATCAATACATTTTTGAGGAAAAAAATATTACCAGCAATACATTTTTGAAGAAAAAAATATTACCATCAATACATTTTTGAGGAAAAAAATATTACCATCAATACATTTTTGAGGAAAAAAATATTACCAGCAATACATTTTTGAGGAAAAAAATATTACCAGCAATACATTTTTGAGGAAAAAATATTATCAGCAATACATTTTTGAGGAAAAAAAAATATTACTAGAAATAGATTTTTGAAGGAAAAAATTATTACCAGAAATAGATTTTTGACAAAACAAAATATTACCAGCAATAAAAACTTTGTCGGCATTAAATAACCCATTGAGGTTGATATGCCGTAAAACACAACAAACCAAACCAAACAGTTTTTGTTTGTTTGGATGTTTTGTTTCTTTTAATTTTATTTCTGTATTCCTCCCTTACCCTTTAGTTCAGGTGTAAATTTTTCCAAATTTTTTAATGTAATTTAAAATGAAGGAAACATATTTGTACATATAAAGGAATTTTAAATTACTTGGTGATTAATTAAGAACCCTGCAATAATATCGTATTGTGATACATGTTGGAATTAATGGAGAGAGATAATTTCTCATGGTGATTGAGGGAATTGTTACAGTGGATGTGTCCTTAGAGGGATTAGTTACGTGTCGGATAGACAATGTTGACCAGCCTTTCCTCACTTCCCCTTCGGCCTTGCGTCACATTGATTAAAGAAATACATCCAACGCAAGCAACCAGCCATAAATAAAAGTAACTATTTTTTGAAACTATGCGTCCTTGAACGCGTAAAAATATCATAAAATGTATTACACGAAGGTGTCATATACTTTCAGCGTCAATATGCATTTGGTTTAGTTTTCGAAATATAAAACACATTCAAGAAATAATGATGCAATCTACTTCTTAAAACACTTAATATTCTTTTCTCACACACACCTTTGACTAATGTGAGTCAAAACTTGTGACAACATAACATGAATTTAGGGTAAATTATCAACATACAACAATATTTGCGAAGGGATTTTCTTACATAAGAATAATGATAATTAAATAACACAAAAGGTCTATTTTTGTACCAATACACATTTAATATATTTTTATATTTAAATGTTCTATAATATTTCTTTTTATTAACTGCACGATGTATCCGAGGTGAAAAGACTTTTAATAATGTTTGCTTTTTCCCCACTTGTCGGTTTACAGCAGAAAGGTTTTCTTCATCTCTAAAGTATAGCAGTTATTTGCATAGCTTTTACATTATATTAACTATTATACATAATTTAAATCATCTTCCATTTTAAAATGGGTAAGTCGTTGATTTGGGATGCGACCTGTGCAGATACATTTTCGACCGGTAATTTGATTAGGTGCGCGGTTGAGATAAAAAAAATAGCTAAATATTCTTCTCTTGCTGATAGATCTTTTTTACTGCTGTGGCAGTGGAGACTTCATGGGTTATTGGCCCTCGTTCGATGGCGTTCCCTCGGAGGATTGGCGCGATTGCGTCTCGGTTAAGGAACGAGCCTCGCGAAACGGAGTGGCTCTTGCAGCGTGTCTCACTGGCGACGGTTCGAGGTAATGCTTTCTCCATCATAGCGGCTGGCAGAGGATAGAAAAAATTGTTTATAGTTACGTTGTTCTGGAATTGCCATCATTGGTCGACTGAACTTGCTTTGTTTCAATGACTTTTGTTTTGTTATTATTAGTTACTTTGTTCATTTAAAGGTTATTTCAATTAAACTGAAAAGCGTTAAATTCGAATACTACGTCAATGTATTTAATAGACAAGAGCGTCTGCGAATTTTGTTACCCTGCTTAAGATACTGGAAACTGCGTGAATGCTAAGGGAGGGGTGTACTTTCAAATAAGAATGTAAGATAAGCTCTAAATAAAGAAAACGATATCTAAATACAGCTATTTCAATAATTACCACTACACGGTTTTCACTTTCTATATTTGAAATGCCTATAAATATTGAGAAACACATAAGGATAGTATAGAATAATGTATTATTCTAAGGAAACTCACTTTAATTACCATCACGAAAGAGACATTTCTAATTTTGCGTTCTTCAATAAAATAATTCTTAAAAAGAGAAATGTGTTTGCACAAAAACATCACTGAAAAATGTGTACTTCTACAGCACAAGACGAATGCATAAGAATTCATATTAAAATATGTTGTGTTGTAAAAACCTGTAAATCGATCTTTTCCATGTTTCATTTAACTGAGATGCTTTGCTCTTCGAACTTTTCATATGACTTTTTCTATCGCTTTCATGTTTCTTACACTGTGCCAGAGTCCAATCAGATAAGCTGAATTTAGATTAGATTAGATTAGATAGATAGATAGATAGATAGGACAATACTGATGATTAACTCTCATCGTCTAAGTTGATAAAAGAGAGAAAAACAGCATCGCTCTTTACCATCTAAAGATATTGTTAATTAGACAGTTCCGTTTACTTTCTTTTGAAAAATAAATCACGTAAAAGTTATTTTGTAAACCTAATCGAACGATCAATAAATCTAATTATCGCGAAAAAGCAAATACAAATAAACAATCGATCTGTCTAATGGATATCTTTAATAAATTGAAGAAATATACAAAAAATGCAAAATAGATTTCATTAATTTCTAACCGCAACAAAAGTTTCATTTGAAATTGATTCTTAAATGAAATGAGACTTGCATTTTTCCCAAAATGTGATTCCTGTTTGAGCAAAACCATTTGGAAACTGTCCGGCCACTGACTGATTGATTTTGCACAAAATTAAGTGATTTGATACAATAATAATAATCATTGTAAACGGCAGAGGAAAACGAAGTCGATATAAAAATGAACGCAAACACAGAAAAACGGAAAGAGAGGCAGGATTATATGCAACAGACTGCATATGATTGTATAGGCCAGAAAAGTAAAAAACGAAATTAAATATTTCAGATATAATTAACATATAATCAACTGTTCATATATGCATAAGTGTACATAGAATATTCCACTTCACATCATCCACCCACATGCAACTGTACTGCCGCATATTTGCCGTGTAGATCTTGGAGAATTTAAAAAGGAAGCATTATCAAGATTGCAGAGAAAAACAAATTAAATTTTTTAAATGAGAATTATGAGTTCATTAATATATATATATATATATATATATATATATATATATATATATATATATATATATATATATAATATATATATATATATATATATATATACACATATATATATACACATATATATATACACACATATATATATATATATATATATATATATATATATAATGGACTCTCGCGACGGTTTTGATGTATGAGGATCTGACAGCTTATGAAATTGTGTGCGATAATCTTAAGTAACATTTAAGACCCGCTAGTGATTTACAGAGGTGGCCACATATGGAGCAAGAGGAAGTATTGTGAGATGAGATCACTTTTAGATTGGTTGACCTTTTAGATCTTGCTCTCGATTCTTGAAGATGATTCAGACAATCAGACTGAAAACTGCTGAGGCCACTAAAATACGTTGATCTCCATTCTACCCGCTCCAAGGCTAAGTGCTCAAGGGTGTTATGTGGTATATTGACAGCTGACAAGTAATATATATATATATATATATATATATATATATATATATATATATATATATATATATATATATATATACTAGCTTAAAAGACACTCTGTCGAGAGGGGGTTAAGCTAACTGCTGCGGAGGGCTCTTGATAAGGCCCTAGGTTTCTTCAGGAGTTTGAAAGTCCATGTCTTCGAATATTCTCAGCATTGAAAAACCTTTTGGCTGTCGTTTGATCTGTTTTTTCGTTTGCATGGGGCTTTCTTTTCCTCGCTGTAGCCTTATCCGCTGCAGAAATCTCCGCCAGCAGAGAACCAGATAGCAATCAAAATGATTGCAAGCTGGTCATCTGTTGGCGGATATTTCTTTTTGCGATATATACTGATGCCGTATGCGATAGCCAACAATAAACTCCAGAAGAACGCAAAATTGATCGCTGCATTTAAGTATTGCATTGATATTTAAATCTACCTTTTAAAATTGCAACGATAATTCTTTTGTCGCCCCTTAAATTAAAGACAATTGATGTACGTGGGTACTTAGCTTCTGTAGAACAATTATTTTTACTTCTGGATTTCGCAATTAAATTTATTTCCAAGTTATAAAATTTTTTATCGTGCAAAAAATTCGTCGCAACAAAACACGTAAAAAATGGCTGAAAAAAGTAGTAGTAATGAAAACGTGGAATCTAAAATTTCTGTAATATTAGGTATTGAAAGTTACAGAGTTCTTCCCTTTAATTGTTTTTTTTTTATCAGTAGAAGCAAAATGGTGGAATCTGAAAACAATCGCAGTAATGGAAACTTCCAAAGTTTCAGCATTGCGATTCCGGATCCGGCCGGGAATATTTTTAACTTCCTCACGTTGTCGGCCTGATTCCAACATATATTCCAATATATATATATAATTAATGATTTTGTGAGAGTGTACTCGTGTTTTTTTGCTTTGTATTATTTGGATATTTTTAATACGTATCCCCAAAAGGAAGACAGTAAAGGCACTAATACACAAGGGTGTTGTAATTTTAGGAACATTAATATTAATATGTTTTGCAGATTAAAGTTGCCTGGAAAGTTCCACGAGCGAGAAGTGCGAGAAAAGTAACTGTTAGCATAGATCACGACGCCAGTCTATTACTACGCTTAGATTCAAATGCTCTGATATTCATCTTGAGATTCGGGTTCAAATCTTAACATCGTCGATGTGTCAATGAGGTAACAGTTTGATACTGTCGCCCCGGGGAGACGATATAAGGATGCGAAGTGATTGAAAAGCATACCATGCATTAACCCAAGCCACGAGATTTAAATTGAGCCGACGTATTTGTTCGTATACCGTCGATGGTTGTGTTATCACGAAGTTACAGGTTATTGAAGGTTTCAGCGTACTTCTATTTACATTATTCGGTCTATTGTCCTCATCTTTGTCGCTATGTTTATCACAACCTTCCGGCCTTTGTACGCTTCGGCCTTCTTCAGTTGGTTGGAATGTCGAACTGAATCCTTTATTTCGCTCACTGGGGTAGACTGTTCTAGTTCCACGTGCCATGTTTCATGGATGTCAGTTATCAGTTATCTCCTGTTAATTCCCCTATCCATGGATAGAGTTGGTTTTGTTTTTAAACAGTATCACTTAATTTCACTGTAAACACAAAACAATGTCTACGCAAACACGTGTACGAACTAAATATGACGTTCATAATAAGATTCATGTATGCATTTATGTTTAGAAACTTTTTCTATATACTTTCTGTTGTGACCTGGTTGGGGCCAGAAATAAAGACACAAAGAGAGGAACTGAGTTAAAGAAATATATTAACAGAAACAGTAATACAAAAGATCTACAAACAAGCAAGAATATTCGGTCTAACGGTCAGAGCTGACTGCTGAAAACTACACTCACTAAAAGGCAGTACCTGCTCCTATTTATAGCTGGGAGAGTCCATGCGTACGTGTGTAAATTACCATAAGACATTCTAAAGAAAAAAAAGGAAAACTTTTCTTTACCAACGCGTTTCGTCACAGCGGTAAATATGGAAATCTTATCTTGCTGCTTGTATTTATGAACTCAAGTAAAGTCGAAGAAAAATATCGTTAAGTTTTCAAATTTTAAATTTAGAACCTTTGTAAAAAAATTCTTAAAGTCAACAAAGGTCAATTATGGTGTATGTTAAGGGACGTAATTTATTTCCTAATTAAAGACGTTTTGTAAATATTGCGGTTGCTGTCGAATTTTTATTCATTTACCTATATTTATTTATTTATATTTTAATGAATGTATTAATTATCTCGACAAATTATTTTTAATATTTGAAGTGTTCAGTTAATCGTATTTCGTTTTTTTTTTGCAAACAATTTATGGTTATATATGCTAGTTTCGGAAATTAATATTTTCTTTAACAAAAGATATATTTGAATCCTGAGCTTTTCGTAAGAGTCGATAATTGCAGTCTCATATACTTTTCGACTAAGTAACTTCTTTTCTTTTTAATAAGTGTGACATTCTTGAGATTGATTTGGTAGTTAAAATGTGCTTTTCCGATAGTTTTCGCATTTCATATTTTAAAGTACAAATGTTATTTTGTCTCTTAGAAATTGTATCTGGCGTAATAACTATTGGTTACTCTTTTAGTCTCGAAGCATGCTAGTTTTCATGGTACTCCTTGGTTATCCATAATATTTTGTCCCCACAAGTTGTAAATTCCCTGTTACTATCTTACATAAGAAAGTGAAAAATCAGTATATTTCAATCTGTTCCATTTTCTCATCGTCTACTCTTCCGTTTCCATTACTTTTTTTATCTCATTCTATGAGCGATTATGTTTAATTCTGAATTTTCAGACTTATCTATGTCAATCACCATTTGCTTCACTGTGTCGAGCATCGACAATTTTTCTCTCCATTTGTCCGTGAATAGAATATTGCTGCCACATATATCTAGACCTCCTGGTAAAATCCAGAGAATAATCAGTAATATTATTGGTCTGGATCTAGCGTCTCGGTTTTAGTCCCTTTCCAAACGCTGTTAAATTGTCTCCCTTTGCCTTTTATATAAATACTTTAATGGTAATTATTCGGATGTGGTATTCGCTATGGTACCTAGATTTTTGAATTTAAGTGCAGTACTAGATTGGCGACGAGCTTACGTCTGTTTATAGTTGTCCAGTTCTAGATGTAACCGTAAGTTTTAAGCTAACAGTTCTTTTCTGTCAGTTCTCGCTTTAGGAACTCCCTTCTGGCCCCGTGATTTCCAACTAAATTTAATCTGCAAAAATTTAAATGCAATGCCAATCGCTATCTACCGTAATCACGAGTCTTCTTTTGTTTCCCCTCCTTAGCAATATTTCTGTTTTCTAATTCTTTCACACCCTCTAAACCCTTGTGTCTTTGTGGTGTTTACTGGGTGAACACGGTTAAAAAAAATAAACTAATCTCATATATTTTTCTCTTTTTGATAAGTCATAGAAGTGACTTTATATATATTTCTTAACCATTCCTATTCGTAATTATCTATTTTGTTTTCTCAATATTGCGGAAAAAAAATGTAGTAACAAATTCATCGTTATCTTTATTTTCCCAAAAAGCCGGGAATCATTTTGTAATTTCTTTCTGACATTATATAGCGCTCTCTATGAATTATTGTTCGTGTTTATAAATAATATACATTATATAAAATTATTATTATGATTATTGTGCGTGGTGTCATCTTGCCAGAGAGTAATTTTAAGTCCCTAATTGCCAAGTCTTCTCTGGTGTCGAAGAGTAAAAAGGTCACTATAGAAGTTTTATCTATACCCGCTTGGGATGTTTCGTTTTGATGGAGAGGATTTTGCGGATATGTGAAGTTTTGCACAAAGTAAACTTTTGTAGCACTGAGATGCTGCTGAGTCCAGGAATTTTACTCACATGAATTTCAGTACCATACTTTATCAAACCCAAATCCCTATCACATCAGGGATAGGTGTAGTTTCCATATTTATTTTACTTCGATTTGAAAGTCCTTATAATAATAATAATAATGATAATAATAATAATAATCATACAAAGTGATTGACATATTTTTCAAGTGTTAGGAGAACAGCGCGATTTAAGAAAAATAAAGAAAAGAAAAAACACAGTATTTGACGATGTTAAATAATATTTCAACAGGAAGTCTGTATTCTTAAATATAAATGTCTGTTTTCTTTAAATATAACTTGAAGAAGACATATATTCTGTTGAAATACTACTTAACATTGTCTAGCCAATGTTTTTTTTCGTTATCTTTTCATAGGTGATTGGATTTTCGAACGTAACTCTTTATTTCGCTCACCGAAATTGTTAACAATCTACTCCGGTGGGCGAAAAAAAAGGGTTCGAATCGAAATTCCAGTCAGCTGAAGAAGGCCGGAGCGTACAACGGACGAAAGGCAGTGAATATGGCAATGAAGATGAGGATAACAGTCCAAATATTGTAAATACTGAAATGAACTATGGGTAGACTTCCCACCTGATAGTAATGTAGTAAGCAATGCTTGTTCAAGCACCACTGCACACGTTGCAGTTGTTCCTTCGCAGGTAAGAAATTATCATATTAAACATGTGTTTTTACCACAACCTACTGGAGTATCTACAGAGAAACAGGAGTGCTTGGTCACCTCACCTCTCCTATTCTTATCTACCGATTCAAGCACAGCATTAGTAATCGGAATGTGTTCATCAGTAAGTGTTGAAATCCCTGGGTAATCGAGGTCTTCATAATGTCCACGCTGCAGTAATCCAAGAGGTTCAGGCAGCCCAATTGCTAAATAAGTAATGCCATTCTCTATCAGAATTGTCTCAATTGCGTGCAGTGCCATATTTTTGCGTGGTTTGCGTTAAAAGCTTGGTGCAAGAAATCTTCAATCATGGATTCCTTGCGATGTGTCCAAAGGTGAAGAGCATTGGCAGGGTTCATATACGTGCACAGAGCAGCAAACATAACACGCAACTGTAAGGGCATCCGACAAGCAGCAATTTATAGCAATGCATGTTCCAGTGTGTCATCGTTTGAGAGAAGACCATATCTCACGCCTGCTACCTTAAATCTTGGGAAGAATTCTCCTTGTACAGCGCGCAAATCATGGAAGTTCACGACGTCTGAAACATGCAGCACCAACATTCGCAAGTTTCTGTTTCTCTATGGCCCAATATATATATATATATATATATATATATATATATATATATATATAGGTAACTATACTCGTGTCGAAAAACCTTCGAATTCTTGATTTACCAATAGTTAAATCAATCTCGAAGGGAAAAAAAGTTTTAAAAAAGAAAGGGTCAGGAACATGAAAGTCTGTCGAAAATAATCGCACATATACAGGTTCAAGGCCCAAAGAAAAAACCCCGATACGAGTAAACAACTAACTAAAGAGCTCGATACAAACGTAGAGAAGGCATAGTCAAACCTAATGAGCCAGACAAACCTATCATATATATATATATATATATATATATATATATATATATATATAGTCAAACCTAATGAGTCAGACAAACCTACCAAGGTTTCACTTAGGCAGATCGTGCCATATTTAATGGTTGTCAGTTATCAGTTATCTCCTGTTAATTTAACTGATAAGTGACATCCATTAAACATGTCACGTGGAACTAGAACAGTCTACCCCAGTAAGCGAAACAATATGTTCAGTTCAACATTCCAACCACATGAAGAAGGTACAGGAGCGTACAACGGCCGAAACATTGTGATAAATACGGCGACAAAGATGATGACAATAGTCTGAATAATGTAAATAATCTACATAATATCTCATCTCAGAAATATAGACTGGAAAACTGCAATAGTTGCCGACGCGTTTCGTCCGATGTGGACTTTCTCAAGGCAAAACGAAATGAATTTATTAAACGAAATAACTTATAATAACAAAATAAAATGTCCTTAGCAACTGGAAAAATTTAGAGAACGCTATTTTCATACTGTTAACAGAAATTATGTAAATTTCTGTTACGTGTGGAGATATTGTTTTTATTGCAATATTGACGGATTCAAACATTTTCAAGGCCATTTTGTTTTGTTATTATTAGTTACTTCGTTTAATAAATTAATATCGTTTTGAGAAAGTCCACATCGGACGAAACGCGTCGGCAGCTATTACAGTTTTCCTATTGTCTTTTACATTTATAAATATTGTCTTTTTCTGCAGGTTAACCCTGAGAAATGTTTTTCATATATATATATATATATATATATATATATATTAAACCACACGTATATAATTTAATTACGTTTATTGTGTGTAACAATTGAGGAGAAGTGTAAAAATAACGATGACACACCCAGCTAAATTCAAATTATATTTGTTTTTGAAAAAAAGAAAAAAACTTTAGTTAAATAAACATTATGAAAGACAGACATGAGTTACGGGCAACATTAGTCATGTTGAATATTTGTTTGACAAATTTAACTATATTTTATTTAAATTAATTTGTCGCTACCACTAAAATATTTAATAAAATATTTCATCAAATTATCCTGCGGACATACCCCGTGGCGTTTAGCGCCAATTAAGTAGAAATTGATAAATATAATTCTGGATGAAACAACAGTTTATAAAACTCACGAAGTCCGGCCCGTACAGACGTCACTAAGTCCACATCACTCTAGCTGCTTATCTTCAAGACCGCCATTCACGTTCACACACAAAAAACTACCGCGCTGACAAACTACAACGAGACCGCTCCAAATTACGGTGACACAATGCGCAGTAAGAACTAAATTGTATACCCCGTTATACGAAGCGCGCACATACGTACTGAATCTTCCTCACAAACACACATATAACAACATTTCACTGTTTCCCACATATGTACATAAATTGTTTATTTGTTGATAATACGTTGTTTTTTGTTGTTGTTTTTTTCTCCTTGATTTTATTCTTTCAATGAAAATTGTGGGATTATTCTAAAGGGCAGGATTACGAGCAGTCCGCAACAATATATTTTGTTTTTGTATCGAATCCCGAAATTCCGAATTTTGACATTTAACAAAAGCCCGAGTAGAAGGATTCCTACAAATTTTCCAAAAAATAAAGATCGCTATAGTTTTTGCAATTTCGACGAAAATTAATCCATCTTTATTTACTTTAAAATGACTACATTATTTTAATACATTTTTGTACTCTTTTACTTTGCAAGAATTAATGTACTTTCCTTTAAATAATTTTAATTTCATACTGACATCTCGTTTTAAACATTTTGATTTTTCAAGCTCACTAGATTATTAAATATTTGTGGGACGAAAAATGAGCAGACCCTGGAATTATAGAATGAATCTACGGACTGTCAAGGATTAATCAGACCTTTTAAAATTTACACAATAAATATTGTGCTTTGGGAACTTTTGCCATAAAAAATACTGGTTGTAAAAATGTAATATTTATGAGGATAAAATAGGGATATCTTAACTGGGGTATTTATAAATTGTACACAGTTCAATTATTAATGTTAACAACGAACTAGTTTAAATTATAAAATTGTATTTAGATTAAACAAACATTACGTAAAATATAATACATATTACTTATAATACATTACTTCTTGCCGTCAAAATTGACGGCACGGTTACACTAGGATTTTGTGTATATATATATATATATATATATATATATATATATATATATGCATGCACACACAAACACACACACGTGTGTGTGTGTGTGTAGTGGACTATCCTATCCTGAACGATAAATGGAGTTCAGCTTTGATGGTGCCTTTCGTTTTACACTTATTCATGCTGGCAGGGGTAATTGTGAAGACGATCAGCTAAGGGAAAGACATATTTCATTTGTGCTTTCTTAAGTGCGATACTAGCCCATCATTGCTGCGGGCAAAAAAAGCCACAGTGACAGATGAAATTTGTTAAAGCAGGATTTTGATGGCGCCTCTGCTTCAGAGCTTGACTAAGCTGCTCACGGTGCTTTAGTCTACTGTCTTCAAAACCATTAAAATTAATGAACACTATTCATTTCGCCACTCCTTTCGGTTTCATGCTTGGACTTCGCAGGTTTTCAGATCAAAGCTAAGACGTTTCAAGTTGCCTTTCAATTTGTCTTTCTTTGCGTAAGTGGGGACTCCAACTAACACTTGGAGTTTGGTAGTTGTACATACACCTTTTTCTCTGATACGTTGGCAATTTGAATAAATAAAACTGATTTTCTCAAATCACAAAGATTTAGAGATATTGTAAACTGTATTTTTAGAAAAAAATCTTTAAATTCACAAAGTATCCGTGTTATTTTAAACACAAAACATATTTTAAAAATAATTCTTAGAATCAGTAATCTTTTTTCAGTTAATTTAAAAATTGAATTTTTAACTGTTATCTCCTCATCGCTATCAGATGAAGGGCAGGTTTTCAATCCCGGGATCATCTTGATGCCAAAAAGTTATAATATGTCTATGCAATAGAGTAATAGAGTATGTGTGACCCGGGTTAGCGGTTCAGACACACGGACGGAGACACAGACTTTGACATTTATTATTTAGATTATACAGGGTGACCAAAAAAAAACGAGAACTTTTTAACAATCCAATAAAACCAAGAGTGTTGGAAGAAAAATATTTAATTCATAGTAATTGAAACCTTAAAACATGCCATTTAAGAAACAATGATAGAATTTTCATTTTTTAAAAATTACGTCCTGTAGATGGCGTCCTCCTGTACGAATGCATTCTTGAAATCTGCTGTTGAGATTCTTCATTGACTGCTGCAACATCTCAGCTGGGATACTGTGAATTTCATTCTCGTTACTAAAATGGCGAAATGTTTACTTGCTCAAGGTCACTGTCTCGCAGTGTTGCCACTTGCTCATGTCTGGCAATACGCACTTCAAAAATTCCCGTTTTTTTGGGTCACCCTATGTATAGTATATTCGCTTCTCGTCTTATGTGTATTATTTTAATAAAACATAATTTCGAATACATAAATAATCAACATAATGATAATATGAAGATTATGGGATTATTTTCAGTATTTATCTGCATTATCACTATTTTTTCAGCGTGAGATTTTCACTTGTTCTTTTCTAACATTTTCTAGCCGATATATTATTTCCCGCGAATGTTGCTTTGTCTTTTTGTATTTCTACCTTGGAATAAGGTAACTTTATGTTTCCAGCAGGGAATATGAAACCTTTTCACTGGTTTATTGAATATTGCATCGTTCTGGATTCCATGTTGGAATAATTTTGATCCAGAAATGCTTTCGGCATGGAAGATTGCTTATTTTGTGAATTCATGTTTGCTTCAAAAGCTTCGTACCGAAGCAAAGATACAGTATTTCGTTGCTATGTTCTTTCTGGTATTGAACAGAAAAGAATGGAAGCTGAAAATGGAATTAAATTAAATTAAATATTGATCGTTATATTGGAAAAAATATAATACGCCTTTTCTGTAATGTGTGTTAGGCGTTCTATTTTGGTTCCCTTTTTTCCATTTATATATGACGGCTTTTATGCTATTATCGATGTACAGCGAACAGCATAAGAACTTATTTACGTATTGAAATAGATTGTATATGCATAGAGTCTATGTAAATCTTGTTCGCTCTAACCTGACTTCATTTTCTAACGAGAAAAATAATTAATAATTAAAGTTGTTGAAACAACAAAATATTACAAAATGAAGTAAAAATAAGAGAAGAAATGTAATTGAATTTGAAAATATGCTTGTAAAATATCTTAAATGAATGAATTATCTTCTTTTTATATTCTTTGGTTGAGTGTGATTTATATCACTTATAATTTTGCTTTATAGGTTTACATTTTTATTTTTTGTCTTACATTTACTCATAGATTAAGTCTGAAATAGTAAACGATAAATATATATTTTCTACCCCCAGCTCTGGATAAATAGCAGGGCAGACTGTGTCCTCAACCCGTCGATGGCAAATGGTCTCATCAACTAGCAATTGGCCAAGCGTGGTAAGAAAAGCCACACGTACTCCTAAAGATAGAGTCAATAAGGGAAGGATTCCCCCAGCAGGAATGAGGAGGCCATGGATTAGGAATACCACAAATTTCAAAATCTTTGGTCTAAATTTTATTCACCAAAAATAAAAAAGCAGTAACAGAAAAAATATCGCCTGTTATTTGTTGTCAGGATTTCAACGACATTTTTTCGTCTGTTCCTTACCACTAAAATCCCTCTGTCTGATACAAATTTGTAATACGCCATTTGTAATTATATGATAGGGGACAATTAACAGTTTCTGTTAAATCTAAATACAAAGCAAAATTATATTAAAATAATTATGCACAATAGAAAAGTACTGAGAATATTCGGTGAAGATTAGAGGGAAGATCAGCCTCTTGGTTTCGAAATGTTGCGCTGGAACGCTCAAGCTGGACAGATAGTCTGATGCATGACTCTCTGTACCAATGTCCATAAAATATTGATTGACTATCTCATTACATAGAATATATCGATTTTTCTCATAAAATGATTGAACAATGTGTAAATTGAAATCAGAAAATGACTCGCATGATTGCTTACACTTTCAGAAACAAAAGAAAATATTTGCAGAAAGTTATACAACTTTTCATTCTGCGCACTATAGTTCAAAATGTCTTTTAAGAAATGCTGCCTATAAAGTTAAAATTGCAATGCCGAATATATGAGAGGAGAATATGATCTTGATTATTCTGGAAAGACCTTGAGTAATACGGAAATTAATTCTCATTAATAGAACGGCTAGAAATCACTGTTCTGAATCGAAGGAGACTATTCAAATATCATAAGAGAGAAGCTTTAATTAAGCCTGAAAATTTTGAATATTTTTGCATTTCTCCTATCGCCGAAGACAAAGTAAATTAAATCACCTATTTTAAAGTTGTTTTGTATTTTAATTATATATCTTTTCGGCTTTTATCCTAGCAGAAAACTGAGTCCTTTGGAGAATTGTGATTTCAGATGATTCTATAATGATATGGATGAAATATTTGAATGCTATTCTATATAAGCACAAAATGTTTTTGTGTCTGCAATCTCTGTGTGTGGACGTAGAAAGGTATATAAATTAATATATTTGCATCAATACAAATTGATTTTCATTAAGATATACGCACACACATGTAAAGTTACGCACGCAGACACACACACATAGACACACATACACACATGTATATATATATGGAGAGAGAGTGAGACAGAAAGAGACAGAAGCAAGAATGTGGACAGTGAAATTTCAGTCACTCTCTAAAGGGATAGTCTTCGCTCCAGATCAATGACAGCAGGAAGTCTCCTTCCTGGCAAATCACACATTTTGAGATTCGAACCTGGGTCTCATGGTCAGAAAGCAAACGTTCTAACCACTCAGCCACACGCCCATAGAGTCAAACATGCGAGAACCCTAATGCTTTTGAGCACATCCGCTCAAAATGCTTTTGAGCACATCCGCTCGCGACTAAACCGTTGTCCACGTGATAAAAAAAAACGAGAAATATATTCGTTGAATGTGTCTCATTGCGCAAACCAGTAGGAAGGTCAGTGATATTCCTTTGAACCTACATCACCATATCACTATATGACATATCTGTCACTCTCTCTCTCTCTCTCTATATATATATATATATATATATATATATATATATATATATATATATATATATATATATATATTATGAAGCAAATCGATGACCGATACCAGTAAAGTCGAGAAAGCTTTGAGCATCGTCTTCCACAAATAAAAATGTGTGTGCGTGGGGGGAACAGAACTGACCTCATTATATACGATGTGTGTTCAAAAATTATCCCATTTTACTTTTTCCCACCAAAACTAATGCCGCCAGTAGACCGTGTCAGTTTGAATCTGTTACGCCTTGAATACAGACGTGCAGATCACGTTCGTCGCATTTTCGTTTTCCCGTAGGTTTTTGTATACTTTATAAGATAATAGTGCTGTTCTTTCATGAAGAATTAACAATTCTTTCTGTTTTGCCTGTCTTGAGTATATAGATGTCTTAATTGTCGCGATGTTTCACTCATAGTTATGTAAATCTTATCATATTTATGTTTCGGTTTCTTCACGGATGCTATGCAAACTCATTGAGTCATTTCTCTCGTTTCTACATCCACGAATCTTCAATTCCTTTAATTTGCAGGAAACAAACCAGATAAAAATCTGAACAATCCGATAAAAAGGAGCGGGGTGTTGAAGTCTATATCCACACCAGTAATGATTGATATTATCCAAAAATCTTAATTGAAGATTAATTTTTAAAAATTATCTAAATTTCCATCAGTTTGCTTTCTCTACGGAGATAAGACTCACATTTGTAACCTCAAACCACATTCGTTATCTTTCAAAATTTGGAGATAGCTATCTGATTGTACCCTGAAGCCATCTGATCATGTTTGTGTCGCTGTTCCCTTTCATTTATAATGTAATCAGGCTTTGATTCTAAGTTGTCTTTTTTATCAAATACCTGTTAACATTCTCGACTACGTTTGGAAATGTTCCTCGTTCACCTATATTCGGTTTTCAATCCCGTGGAATAATATCTATTGTTGATTTTGAAAGTATATAACATTGTTTCACTTTTAAGGTAACATTTCTCTTTTCCTTCTTGCAATCAATATCTTAGTCTAAATGTAAATTCCAAATTACGTTTGTTATGCTAATCTATTTTGAACTATCTGTATCCACATGAGTTCAATATGTAAGTATGTATACATATATATGCTTGCCTGGTCAAGGGATATAAGTGGTGGTTAAGTAAATGCAGCTCACCTGATAGTTCGTGATTTCAATCCGTGAGCCAGACCGTACGATCCGTATATTATCGTTTAGTGGAACGAGTAAAATCAGCATCTGAAACGGGAATTAAGTAAAATTAACAAACATTTGATTACTTCTTCGAATTGACAGCTCCATGTGAAATCATCTCGGGTGAATTGAATTGAATTAAACAGAGCTTTCTTTCTTAGGTCGTTCGACATGATGGGGACATCTAAAAAGCAGGATCTTCGGTTAGAAACTAAATCTAGGCGAAAGGAGATAATAATAATAATAATAATAATAATATTAATAATAATTAGAAGAAGAAGTAGAAGACGAAATGCATTTTCTTATTGATAGTTTTAAATATAAGTTGAAAAAGAGATATTCTGTAAAAATATTTTTTAACATGATCCAACACAATGTTTTTTTCTTGTCACAAAGATTAGGGAAGTAAAACAAGAAGAAGCCTATAGGTACCTGAGAATTAACGGAGATGGAATACAGCATAACCAAATGAGAAAGTATAAAGTAAGAAAGGAGTAATACAGGCATGTATGTATGGTACTGAATACCGAGCTGAATTCAAAAAAGCAGAATATCAGCTATAAGCACCTTAGATGTTCCCGTGGTGCAATACATCTTCAACAACCTTAACTAGACCATAGTTGAAGAAACTCAAAAATTATATGCATCTTTATTTTTAACAATATTAGAACATATTATTATACTTTACAAAAAGGTTGTTTCATTAAAACAGACTGTGTATAAAGGTGTTCCATTAAGACGGATTATACACAAGGGTGTTTTTATTAAGAGGAATTATATATAAAGGTGTTTCATTAAGAGGGATCAAAGTTAACAGCAAATACATCAGGGCTATTTGTGAAAATTTATTTATTTCTCTGTTGGATCATGTTATTTAAGTAATGGCAATTATGTGTGAAAAATAATATCGCCAAAATATCCGCCATATCTGAAAAAAAGAAAACAATCATAAGACGCTTAAACTTAATTCACATTGAAAATCGGTCCAAGTAATTGGAACACCTTTTATAATTTCAGATTTCATGGTTAATGGATTTGATCAAATACTGTTTCTTTTATTCAAAACAGAAAATAATCAGCGATTCTTGACGTTTAATATCTTTGAGTGAATTCCGGATTTTGAAATTATATTAAGATTCCGGATATTGACATTCCGGATTTTGACGTTCTGGACATTGAAATTCCAGATTTTGACATTCTGGATATTGACATTCCGGATATTGACATTCCGGATTTTGACGTTCTGGACATTGAAATTCCGGATTTTGACATTCTGGATATTGATATTCCGGATATTGACATTCCGGATTTTGACGTTCTGGACATTGAAATTCCGGATTTTCACAATCTGGATATTGACATTCCGGATATTGACATTCCCGCGACACAAAATATACTTGATGATATATTTAACATAGATTTACATAGACACTTACCGTCAAACGAAAGAGCAAATATTTTAATTATACTATTAGATATAACAAATTTTTACTTAACAAAATTTATTTATTTCGGTTTGACATAACTCTCTAGAATAATCTATTTATACTCTCTTCCTTATTATTTTGCTTGACTTAGAATGGCAAAATCATGCAGTTATAAGTTAACAAATATTTTCAAGTAGAAAACTCACTTCATAGGAAAAATATTGTCAAGCTGATATCTTAATGTAATTCGTAAATTTTATTTTGGTTTGGCTTCTTTTGTTTTACGACATATCAAACTCAATGGGTTGTTTAATGCTGACAAGACTTTTCTTGCTGGTATTTTTTTTTCAAATATGTATTGCTGGTTATATCATTTCTTTAAAAATGTATTGCTGGTAATTTTTTTCAAAAAATGTATTGCTGGTAATTTTTTTTCAAAAAATGTATTGCTGGTAATTTTTTTTCAAAAAATGTATTGCTGGTAATTTTTTTTCAAAAAATGTATTGCTGGTAATTTTTTTTCAAAAAATGTATTGCTGGTAATTTTTTTTCAAAAAATGTATTGCTGGTAATAATTTTTTTTCAAAAAATATTGCTGATATTTTTTTACAATAATTATTGCAGGTATTAAAAGTTATTTTTACAATTTTTCATAGTTTTTTTTTTACCCCAGTTTGGGACCCTAACAGGTGCTACAACCTCGGGCAGGGTAGGCCTGGGAACACCAGTAATTAAGAGGGGGATCCACGCTCCACAATGTCTCGTGATCCGAGTCTTTGCTGTTGTAGAATGATGAATTTTAGCATTCTTGTTCAAATTAAATAACCTTTATTTATTTATTAGTGGGGAAACAATACTCTTTTCGAAGCCATCAGGATAATTTTGCAAACGTATGCTAATATCATTTAAGGAAGAGGAAAATTACAAGGTCCATGTTATGCACGCCTCAACAACGATTAACTGAAAGAACAATTGACACGAATTTCTGTTTAGATTCGACCAATCATCTCCATTAAAATGTTACAATTTCAAATGTAAGACACTAATAGCAAATAAATATTTTTCACACATTATTCGGACTGTTATCCTCATATTCATTGCCATATTTACAACCTTTCGGCCATTGTACGCTCCGGCCTTCTTCAGGTATCCTCAATAACACATGGCCCAGTGGATAACGGCGTTGATTTGATCCAGTGACTAGACCTAAAGAGTTGTGAGTTAAATATTAGTCTACTGCAGTGGTGAACCAAAACAACTTGAAGAGTTGAGTTAAAGGGAAATAACTGAGACATCTGGAAGAGGCATAGCATGTGGAGCTACAATAATCTAACCCGGTGGACGAAATAAAGGGTTCAAATCGAAATTCCATTCACCTGAAGAAGGCCGGGGGGTACAACGGCCGAAACATTGTGAATATGCCAATGAAGATGAGGATAACAGTCCGAATGTAAATAATATAAGTAATAATATGAAATATTGTATTACATTTTATTATCTGATCACTTGGAAATAAAGGGTTCGGTTTTAAATTCAATCTCCTGTAGAAGGCCGGAGTGTACAACGAACGAAACGTTGTTAATGTGACAATTAAGATAAGGGTAACACTCCGAATAATGTAAACAATCTTAATACCTCATCCCAGAGATATAGACAGAAATATTTTTCATTAGCAAACTT
The DNA here is from genome assembly GCA_964036315.1 of Acanthosepion esculentum. Taxonomy (NCBI): domain Eukaryota; kingdom Metazoa; phylum Mollusca; class Cephalopoda; order Sepiida; family Sepiidae; genus Acanthosepion; species Acanthosepion esculentum. Next base: position 29,466,272 of record OZ038495.1, on the reverse strand, counting down.
CTAACTGTAATGCTAACGAAATGTTATAATTTTAATGTCATTTTATTTCCTCGAAGGATATAACATATAACAGAAGCAAATGCACATAATAGTATTTTTTTATTTGCCATTAAAGATTGTCTGATCATTGATAATCATTTCAGTGTGATTTCTAATGCCCAACATCGTGATTTCGAGCCAAAAGCTGTTGGAACAGATTTTACGTAAAAGGTTGTTCCTGTATGCTCTGATAATACGATGGTAATTTTCATTCAAACATCGATGTAAGATCGACCTTGAGAGAATACTTTTCCTACATAACCTAATATGCATAAGGTTTTATTGAATAAAGTGAAATAACAAAATTCTGTCATGAAGTAAACATCTCGAGGAACCCATCACAATGTTATATTTTGCCAGGAGATTCTTACAGAATATAAAACATTAAAAAATTGTTCAGCTTTCAAATTCATATTGTATTCGGTATGTCTCTACTCATACTGGATGTACTCTGGGAATTTTAGAATCGACTTATTATGTAGACAGAAGGCTGTATCAGTAAGCCTGGAGAGAGATACAAAAAATAACTGAACTTAACCTGAATATTATGCTGTATAATGTCTTAAATTTACAAGTAATCTTGATGCGTTAGACTAAATAAATTGACAATGGGGCAAAATATTTTGATATATATCTTGTTTAAAATAGACGTTTTTGCCGCCATAGAATACTGCTTTATTACTGGACATTGTGATACTTTTGGTGTTCGCTGTGTCACTGCATACGCAATCATTCAAGAAAATTAACACTTTAATGGATATTATGTTATTAAATCTTACGCGAAAATGTATGTAATTGTTTTTTTCTTACTCAACAAACATGACTCCTAAAACTCTTAGACTTATATTTTAAAATATCTATCAGACAAAAACAATTTCAATGTTTGCTGTTGTTATTGTTGTTATTATTATTATTATTATTATTATTATTATTATTATTATTATTATCATCTTTGATTTCTGTTATATACACATTTCCTCCCGGGTCCTAACCAGAGATCTAAAGTCAGAAATGGCTGCATGATATTTTCTTCTGATCATTTTATGTAGAAAAAAAAAGAACACACCAATTTCACATAGATAAATCTCTTCGTAGAGATACACCTCTCCGTATTATTATTATTATTAGTAGTAGTAGTAGTAGTAGTATTATCATTATTGTTGTTGTTTTATTTCTTTGATTTCTGGCGTGTACACATTTCTTTCCGTGTCCCGCCCAGTGAACTAAGGTTAGAAATGGCATGATGACACTTTCCACTGACAATATATATATATATATATATATATATATATATATATATATATATATATATATATATATATATATATATTACGTAGATAAAGCCCTTCGTAAAGTGTGGGCTGTACATGTGAGAACATATTTTTTTATTTCTTTGAGGCATGGGCTTCCAGGAATCTCTTCAAGTAGTCTACTCGAATCTTTTCCAACCAATTCTAGGGCTCCAACTTCAACAGGGATTGTTGATGTTCCCATGTGCCACATTTTTGAGATTTCGATTTCAAGGTCTTGTATTTTGACAGCTTTTTGAATATTTTAAAGCTATATTTGCAGTCTGCAGGGACTGCCATATCAATAAGGAGATTATTATTATCATCTATCATAATAATAATAATAATAATAATAATAATAATAATAATAATAATGATATAAGCTAAAAAGTTCCGGGATTGAAGAAAATATGTTGTAAATCTTCTTAAATAACCTTATTGAAAAAATATTAATTTTAAATGCAAATATGCATCTTGTATTAGTAAAATTGAAAAACCGGTTACAATTTTTCTTGTAAATTTCAGTAATCTCATATTGATATTTTACGAGATGACGCTCTCAATTTTTCGCAAGGATCTACTTCCCAATTTAGGGACCAAATCACTGAATATCATATCTTTGGAAGTAAGGGTTATTTGGTCAGACCAATCATTTTTCAGCGCCTCCTAGATTATATACATATATATAGTAGTTACTCCAACTAAGAACTCATTTTCCCCGGGTTACGGCTTCCTTTCATCAATTGCACTATGTCTCTTTCTTAACAAAAATGTATCCCTCTTCACGACCATTTTAATAATGTGTGTTTAGAAAAACATTTGAATGAGATAGACTCATTAGTTAAATAATATAATTTGTAATGAGAATTCTCATTGATTTGTAGGGTTTCTTTTTTTAATCTTCCTTCTTCAACAACAACAGTATTATTATTATTAGTAGTAGAAGTAGTAGTAGTATAGTAGCAGTAGTAGAAGCAACTCTTTATCATTCCATGTGACAGTTTTTTTTTACCTGTGTGGACAAATCATTTAGCAGCAGCAGCAAACTTTACACGCTGATATAGTCAATCAATTCTGCGCAGATCACAGCCTTCTTGCCTGGGTGGTCTATTCTTTACTGGTTCCAGATCACAACTTTCTTGCTCGAGTATTCTATTTCCTTTCTTTCAGATGACTACCTTTACATGACAGCGATGGGTAATCCTTTCAGTAGAAACGACAACAGCAGACCTTACACACTGAGATGGTCAATTCTTTCTGCCCAGATCACTAATTTCTTTCCCAGGTTGTCTAACCATTTTGAACTCTGCAGTCAAAAGCGTACATCTGGATCAAGACACAAGTCCTTAAAATCGTTGGTAAAAAATGTGAGAATCCCTATCCGATCAAACCACACTCATCTAGGAAATATTCTTTCATTATATTTAACTTGTTATGATTGCTATTCGTTTTCTTGATTTAAACAGCGAGAAAAAGTTTGTAAGATAAAAATGTGACATTTTACCTATTAGAAGAAATGTATCATTTAGAAGAAAGCAGTGAATTACTGTTTGATTTCTTTCGGATAATACGCAGATCTGCTGTGATCATATTCACAAGTTTATTCTGCTCAAATTCTGTTTTAAGATATGTTTACTTAAATTAGAATCGTGTCATAGTAGATCGTTTGAACGTATTCTGTAATATTTTACGTTATGCGCAAAGTAAGTAAATTCCTGACCATTCCAAATGTTTCTTTAACGGTTCCATTAAATCATACAGAACAAATTAACAGTTTAAATCTCGATATACTTTAAGGATGTGGAGCGACTCTAAAAACAAATTTTGGAATCCACACTCATGGAACCCTAACGCGTGTAAGATATATTATTCTGATACTTTTTTTATTACTTCGCCAAAACCTTTTGCACTTCTAAGTTACTCACATTTGAGTAATAATCGAGGCTTATTTATTGTTCCAACACTTGACCTGTAAACTTACTATGATAAGATTCGTTTATCATCTAATGGTTAATCGATGGAGACTTGTCAACATAAAAGCTTCCAAGTAGATATTTGACCTAAGATTTTTTCCACTAATTTATACGGACAAATAAATGCGCAAATAAAAATACATTGAAAACATTCAGAACACATGAAATTAAGCATTCCCTCAGATAGAAAAAAAAGAAAGAAGGAGGGAGGGAGACTCTTAGATAGATAGGAATGGATTACGTTACATGAAGGGACATATAAATAAAAATAGGCTCTGCCATATACGAGCAAAAACGCATTTCAAGAACTACAAACGGATAAAGACAGATAAAAACAATTTTAGTAAAAACTATGACAAAGTGGAAAAGATCTTTGTGTGATGCGTTTGTCCCTTAAGCACTTCGTTGTACTAAAGTGGTGTTGACGCTGATGTGATTACACCTGGGAATGAAGGAGAGTGGAGGTATATAGGTTTATATTTTTAATTTTGTAATAGATATGGTTAAGACTGTCTTTGATATATAATAAATTATATATCGTTTTCCCATAGATACACAGGAAGATAGAGAGAGAGAGAGAGAGAGAGAGAGAGAGAGATGTATACTAATATACTCGCAAGAGAACTGAGAAGGGAAGGTAAACATATGCCGAGAAACTAATACTATATATATATATATATATATATATATATATATATATATATATATATATATGTATATATATATATATATATACATATATATATATTCATATATTCGCAAGAGAACTGAGAAGGGAAGATAAACATATGCCGAGAAAGTAATACTATATATATATATATATATATATATATATATATATATGTGTGTGTGTGTGTATATATATATATATATATATATATATATACATATATATATATTCATATATAATATAGCATAAGATACTAAAGAGCTAGGAACTACCTACCTAGGTTTTGCTACATGGATCTTCAGGAAGAGAGAGAGAGAAAGAGAGAGAGACAGAAAGAGACAGATGTATACTAATATACTCGCAAGAGAACTGAGAAGGGAAGGTAAACATATGCCGAGAAAGTAATACTATATATATATATAATATATATATATATATATATATATATATATATATATACATTCATATATAATATAATATAGCATAAAATACTAAAGAGCTAGGAACTACCTACCTAGGTTTTGCCTACATGGATCTTCAGGGTGTAGCTGCTAAAGAGATGACACGGAACATATTCATGATAAACCAACACTAAAAACTAAAATTAGCATAACCCTAAAATCGCATAAAACCACGTATTTTATTCCTTTTCTCTACTTACCGTATTGAGCACTCTAAATTTTTTCTTAGTTACTGATTTATTTTTTATTTGGGCTGGAAATTTAAGGCACTTGACGATTTTTTTCGCTCTGTTCGGATATTTATTGTTCTTTCTTTTTTTTTCCAACTTTTTCCTCGGGTACCAATTTTGATATACTTGCAAATTGTGCCATCCGGGTTTTTTTTACCAACCGAGTATAATTATTAATATAACATACATTGTTCCCGCTATCATCCTTATCTTTGTTGCCATATTTATCACAACGTCTCGGCCGTTGTGCGCTCCGGCCTTCTTCAGGTGGTTGGAATGTCGAACTGAACCATTTATTTCGCACGCTGTTCTAGTTGCACGTACCATGTCTAATGGAGGTCAGTTATCAGTTATCTTCTGTTAATTCCCCTCTCCAAGTTCTCCACCGCCTTAACCAGGTACCGAACTCACACTTTTTGGTCCTGTCACTGTATCTATCTAACTCCTTTATACACTGTGCCATGTGTATCTCATCTCAGAATTATAGACAGATATTAATATAATATATATATATGTGTATATGTGTGTGTGTAAATGTCACCATGCCTTTCTCTGTCATTACAATATTGTTTATATACGAATTATTTCTGCTATTGTATTTAAATCATATCCGAATTCGAAACCGTTGTCTTAGCTCTAAAAGACAGCATCTACTCTAATGTCTCTTGCTTCGTCTTGTTTGAAACGAAAAATCTCGTCTAAAACCGGAAAGATAAAAGAAGTTCATGCATAACCTGAAGGCCTCACGAGGGAGGTCCGATGTGCAGTGTGCGTAAACACGGATAAGAAGACAATGGGTAATTATTCATATCCCCTCCTGGTACGGAAAGGGACGTATGTCTTCTTTTTTTTTTTTTTTTTAAAGACATGACCTTACAAATAATTCTTGTAGCACATCGGTATGAGGTGAAAACATCAGGTAATGAAACAGAAAACAATGGAATAATGATGTGTCTCATTCGTCTTCTCTCTTAACAGTTGCAATAGTTATAGATTTCAGCCTGAAAACCAGGGAAAATCTACGAGGGTTTAGAACCCAAGGGAGATATTCAGTTTATTATATCGACTCTAAGTGTCAATTAATATAGCATGTTTTTTTTTAATTTTTATTTTACTCTGGTTTTGTAGATGATATAAAGTAATTCCTTCGTCAGGTCATTGATAGATTTAATGTAACAGACGGATGACTAACTCATTACATATGAAAATGTAATACAGTTTTACATAATAATATCTTATATGGGACTAATTTTAATGACTGAGACATACATTAGAATTATGACTCCTGAAATATGATTTGTACTATCTTCGAATACAGATCACATTATCAAATATATCGGAAATAGAAGATGAATGAACAATAGGATTTTGCAAAATTCATTGAGTCACTGTCAGTCACTGTGTGCTTATCTGAATCTAAAAATAAACACGCTAAAATTCACCTTCATCCCGTACCGTACGCTGACGGCTTAGTGGGAGAAGTTCGGACTGACGCAAATTCAGTCGAGTTTAGATCCTAGCTAGAGGCAACCGGACTGATGAGCTGTGAAACAGCGAATCAGTCTGTCTGTGGATGACAAAAATATTAGCTCCTGAAAAATTAATTTCGGTTGAGCCCTCTGGTTTGAGGTGTGAATTTGTATACAGTGACTATTTAAGCTAATACTGCACGACTCTTAGACAGAATTGAGTCACTGTCAGTCACTGTGTGTTTATCTGAATCTAAAAATAAATACGCTAAAATTCACCCTCATCCCGTACCGTACGCTGACGGCTTAGATCCTAGCTAGAGGCAACCGGACGTCTAGCCACACTGATGAGCTGTGAAACAGCGAAACAGTCTGTCTGTGGATGACAAATATATATAATATATATATATATAATATATATATATATAATATATATATATATATAATATATATATATATAATATATATATAATATATATATAATATATATATATAATATATATATAATATATATATATAATATATATATAATATATATATATATAATATATATATATATAATATATATATAATATATATATATATAATATATATATAATATATATATATATAATATATATATATATAATATATATATAATATATATATATATAATATATATATAATATATATATATATAATAGAAAACAACTGAAAAGTTGCAAATTAAAAGAAAAAAAATTGAATGTTTTTTTTGTGAAAGTATTTATTTATATATATATATATATATATATATATATATATATATATCAGATCGCCCCGATCTTTCGTCAGAAATTATTTTAATCACGATCCAATTCATCAGACTTACAAATTAAAAAAGAAATCAAAAAATATATCTCCGTGTATAAAAAAACAAAATTCTAGCCAGAGTGTATGTGTGGAAGTGGGAAGCAAGTGTGAGAAGGAAATGTATGAAAGCTTTAGAGAGAGGTGTAAAGGAAGAATGAAGAACAGGAAGATCTAAAGATCAAGGTCGGGCTTAAAATTTAACAGAGAAAAGTTTTAAAGAGAGGAGGTAAATAGCGGTTTAAATCATTGAGATACAGATATATATGAATTATTTTCAGATGCATAAATCACTACCGATTCGCTGACCTGAAATTAAAATTTAAAAAAAAAAGACACCGGAAACGTGTGGATACATTTGTGGTGACCCTACGCACAATAAAAAACGTTATTTAAACTTAAAATCCAGACAATTCATACTGCCGCTGTATATGTTAAAATTTTCCATCTTCTTTGCATTACTAACCTTATGTATATAAGAAAAGAGAAGATGAGAGAGAGAGAGAGAGAGTCAAAAGGGGGTGAGGGCCCAAAACTAAAAACTAGGGCATTTAAAAGAGAAATGATGTGTAATCAAGAATAATTAGACAAAGCAAGTAAAATTATAAGCAGGGAATATTAGTGTTTGAGCCTTTTATATTATATTCTTTCTCTGTCCTGGACATTGAATTCTACCGGGATTCTATCCTCTTGGGAATTCATATATATATATATATAGTAGAGTAATACATTTCAGATGCAACAAGGAAGGTCTTCAGTGATGCACAGTCTTCATTGGCGATTTCGGGTTTTGCATCATATCGGCTCCAACAGCAACCCCGACCTAATTCCAAAAGATTCAGGCCACCTCCTTGATAGCGTTTTTCTACGCACCTCGACATTGCAAAAAATAAATAATAATAATAATAATAATAATAATAATAATAATTATTATTATTATTATTATTATTATTATTATTATTATTATTATTATTATTATTATTATTTTTTTTTTTTTTTTTTTTTTTTTTTTTTTCTCGATATGGCTTGGATTCCGACCGTTCTTATTGACATACGTCAGTCAACAACAGCCAATGAAATAAAGACTTTCCCCCTTCCCTCCTATATAGTCTCGTCTTTCGCTTCATCCGGTTTTCATTCCCGCTATTTGCCTGGAATTCGTAACGAGGTAAGCTGGACTCGTTCTTGCAAAGTTCAATCCCATGCTTTACATTTAATTAAATACTAATTCAATAACTAAACCCTACCACTTACATTACCCCCTCCCCCCCAAAAAATCAATAATTCTTACTATTCTATAAAAATCTTTAAGTCTAACCCTATACACTCAATCAAACTAAATTAGATAAATGCGATGCTCGTTAAAGCCTCTACATATAAATGTGCTCTCACATACACTCCTACACGCACAGACGCTCACATAAAACCTATATTCCATTTACTATATTTATGAAACCGTTCATTACAAAGTTATCTTGTACTAATTACTTTGAAATTTCTTACTAGTTTTGTAATCTATCAATTAAAACAGTACGATGGCCTAATCTAAGCAAGGAAAAATAATAATTAAAAATATTTAAATACTTAAAAAAAACACTAAATAACTAAGGTAATATAGACTAATTTACGAAACCGTTCATTGCAAACTTGTCTCGTCGTACTATCTATTTGAGATTTCTTACTATTTTTTAATCTATGAATTAAAATAATACGATGGCCTAATCTAAGCAAGGACAAATAATAATTAAATATTTAAATTAATACAAAGGATCTATTAAAAGCTAAGCTACTCAAATATGTAACATATTCGCATTTACTTTCTGTTAAATATTATTCGACATGAATCTAGTAAATTAATACTAGTATTACCACTAACATTTAAACTATGAATACTACGAACTAATTTCACATACATAAGAATTAGATTGAAATTGTTAAACAAAAAAAAAATCCTTTGACCCTCCCCCAATGTGCGATAACACTTCTCAACCCCCATGCATGCTGGATTAACTACTCTAAATTAAATTTCCCAATATTACTTTATAGATTGAAACCCTCCTCCATTTCCCTAATCATGTTTGGGAGATTTAGTTCTTCCATGGCTCTGATCTCTTAAGCCAAATCCACTTGGAAGCATTTAAAACTGCATTGGTAATGTCCTTCAACGCTCTCGCCCTCTCTGTACCCACAATGCCTATTTTTGCAAGGGCTCTACACAGTGACTGACCTGCAAAGCCCCTGCAAAACCAACTTCTATCGGATCATAATGTATTCTCCATGACTTGCGACGACATTGTTCGACAAGTTCTTCGTATTTGGACCTCTTCCAATATATATATATATATATATATATATATATATATATATATATATATATATATATATGTGTGTGTATTTGAACGATTTAATCAGATTTTAAAGCAAATTACAGCCTCTTTTTACGAAAAAAGAAAAGAGGGGGGTTGATTATAGGTTTATGGGCTTTATTTAATTAACACACTACCCACAGGGCTCTTACGATCTGTTATAAAATGAAATTGGATAATGAACTTAGGTTTACTACTACTACAACAATCTGTAACAATGCCTATCCACTGGGCAATAATTACGGATAAAATTTATGAATTCAATAAGCGTAAACCTGCTATAGTACAAAGATGCCCTGTATACCTGCGCCTTCCTTGACTGGGTAATATCTGTGATAGATATGCTGTAGCAGTTCGACATTGTTACTTGGCTGCTAACTCTTTTGTTTTCTCTGCCAAGCCTGTCCTTCTGTCCATAAGTAAGGACGTTCTCCCCCCCCCCACATCATAATAGTTCTTTAATTTATTCCGATAAATATAGTTGTGGTTCGCACTACTTAGTGAGAACGATTCAAAGTCTGGATATCAGAATAATGCAACATGTTCCGAACGAAAATCCGAAAGCTTCATTATTATTCTTCAGACATTCTGAGCAATACATGCGGGTTTTCCATCGCAGAACACCTAATAAATAACCATAATTGTCCTACTAGTTCCAGTGTGGACTCGTTTACTATTCTTAGCAAGTCCCACTCAAATTACTACTTGAGAGTGTTGAAGGCCATTTATATTATATCTTTGATGTCCTCTCTGTGTAAACAGAAGGACTTCGGACTGGGCCTCCAACTAATTTCCATCTAAGCAATTTTATTTTCAATACATATTGTCCGCCTTTATTAGTGTTAATTCTATTTAATTTGTTAACCTCGATTTAGCTCTGTTGAGCAAGGTTCGAAACCGGTTAGCTAGCCCGTTTTTCAGCTTTACTTTTTATCTATTATCTTCATGAGTGGTAATAAAAATAATTTGTGTCTTTTTATGGCAGTTATATATATATATATATGAGAGATAGGAGAGAGAATGAGATAGATAGAAGTTTATGTGATCCAGAATTACACAAACCTACAATAAATATATTTTATATACATTGCCCCAAGAATATAGTTAAATCTAGGTATGTCCAATTTTGGCCATTTTAGCGTTTTTTTTTTAGTTGTTTTTTTGTCAGTTGAAAGACACATTAATTTCGAAATTCTTGTAAAAATTAACTATTTGTTGGATTTTAATGAAAACTTCAGAACTTATTCAGAAATGAATGAACTTATTTTAGAAATATTTGTCTCTTTGAAAGTCATGGTATAAATATTTTTTTTATATCTGTTACCCCCCTCGAACTTAATTTTATGAAAACACAAAAAAAAATTTATTTGCAACCTGAATTTTTTTTTTAATTAAATTCACAAAACTCTGAAAAATCTAAATCATCGATTTTTTTGTTAAAAAAATGTCCGAAATTGTCCAAACTTTTACCTCAATTGTAAAAATATAAAACCCAATAAAACTAAGACAATATATAATTAAGAAAGTTTTTAATGGCTTTTCTGAATAATATATACGAAGGTAATTATTATCTGAAAGAAAATTTTTTTTTTGATGAACAATGAATTTTTACATTAATTTTCTTTTGTTTTTCAATTTTAAATACACAATATGACAAAAGGTTGTTATATATTTATACATTAAGTTCTTTCTGCAACCTTATGGAAATGATATATTATGTTCTCTACTTTGTAAAGATCATAAATTTGAAAGCTTATTAAAATCTGACAACCATAATTATTTTAAAAATAATTTTTAATATTCCAAAATTGTATTTAAAATTGTCTCCAACGAAAGTATGGATGCACACCTTGAAATAATGTCACGTGAGTAGTGTATTTTGATAGTTTTTTTTACTTCAGAAATGGCTTTGATTCGTTCAGTAACAACAAAACAACGCTTGTCAAGTTTTCTGAATATCGTCGTATTTTCAATTTTTTTCTTTTTCTATTCAAATATAATCGAATAGTGGGATAAAAGAAAATATCAACTATTTACAATTACAAAAAAAAAAAACGCCCTTGGAAGTCCACCCAAATTTTCAAGTTTGAAATCGAATGCATAAATTCATTGTACATTACTTTGGAGTTATTATCCACACGACAAATTATCAATTAAAACGATTTTTGGAGTTTAAATTTTCTGGAGTTAGCTCGCTACTACTAAATACTTGTTGAGTCAAAAAACAAAACCAACATAGCTGCTATTAGCATGTTAATTTTATTAATAAATAAAATAAAACTCATATTACTGCCATATCATAATTATTAATAAATAGAAAAAAATCTGCCTTAATAAAAAAGAAATAAAATCTCATTTCATTAAGTTAACCCGTTTCAATTAATGGTGTTTCATGTAATTTTTATATTCTCAGAAAAAATACTGACTGAAATAATAAACCTCAATTTAAAAAAATGTATTTTTTTTACTGTTTTATTTTTTACTTGTAAAATTTGATTTTCTTTCATAATTTAAATGTTATTTTCAGTGCAGAATTCTTCCTCAAACGTAAGGTAAAAAAAAAAAATTTGAAAGTGAATTTTTTTTAAAAAATCTACTAACCAGATTCACTTAAAATTAGAACGAATTATATCACTTCTGCGCTACCGTCCAATAAATTTCCGTGCCGTAAGTTGAGAATATATTGACGTACATCAATTAACGCCTGTCAACACGCACGAAAAAAGACCACCTTGTTTGGAAATATCTCTCTTAAAAAATTTTCTGCTAAAAATGTAAGTAATGTTTCTTTCAAATTACATTAAGTATACTTTAATCATTCTAAATTTCCTAAGATAACAAAAGAAAAAGGTGTAATTGATTTTTCATGATTTTTTAACTAACAAACTATGATCTTTCCGACAGAAATATCGATAAGTTCGATTTTACGAAATTTTTTGACTCGAAAAAAAGCAAGATTTTTTAATAAAATTTTTAATATTTATAGGAAAAATTAAAAAATCTGAAAAAATATTCAGAAAATACTTTGGTCTTGCCTCTTTAATAACAACATAAATATTTAAACGTTAAAAATTGTTTTATCAATTTGGGGACCTTTTTTCGTCAAGGTATACCACTTTTTAGCGAAATATTGGACATACCTTGTTAAATCATACATTTTAGATGCATCAAATTTGATCTTCAGTAATGCCCTTTTCTCATCGGCGATTTCGGGTTTCAGCAACCCCAACCTGATTCTAAACGAGTCAAGCCGCCTCCTTGAAAGCGTCGTGCTACGCCAAGCGTCATTGCAAAAACAGTAATCGTATCAAGGCCAGACTTCAACCGTTCTTGTTGACATATGTCAGTCAACGTCAGCCAATGAAAACAGGCCTTTTCACCATCCTCTACTATATAGTGTTGTCTTTTTACTTCATCCGGTATAGCTTTAATCTACCACTTCCGGAATCCTTATCGATGTGAGCTTGTATCTTTATTGCATAGTTTAAACCCCTGTTTTACATATTAAATACTAATCCCTAGCGATACTACATCTTTACGTAAACCTACACGCGTACCGAAACCAAATCTATCCTATACTTGCATTTTCTAAAAAGAAATTCGTTATTCTATCAGGTCAATCTGTAACGCTTACCTTATACTCTTATTCAAACAAAATCACACACACACACACACACACACACACACACACACACACAAAATACCTGCATGTACGTTCCCGCATCCACACATAAATGTAAATACGCACAAACACTTGTATTGACACACGTACATAACTTCTATCCCCCATTTACTTTAATTCAAGAAACCATTTACTATAAATTAACTCATACTAATTTATCTAGAGTTCATTCCCAGTTTTGTCATTTACCGACTAAAATAATTCGATGGCCTAATAACTATAAATAAATAAATGACTATGTATGCTTTCTACTCAATTAAGTAACCTATACACATATTTACAATCTGAAATGTATTTCTCGAAATAAATCTACCCAAATAGTACTAGCATTGACTCCCCAAATTTCCAGACTCTTATTACTACGAAACTATATTTCTCTACCCCATTCCATTCATTATAAATATGCAGTTACGCTTTAATATTGAAATAAAACCGCGAGTAAGCGCTAACAAAAAAAAAATAATAATAAAAATAATGGCAATCGGTAACCGATAAACAAAGAAAAAAAAGCTATCCATGCCCCCCACATACGCCAAGGATTCTCAACACCTATGCATAACAGTTCGACTACCCTAACTTAATATATTGCCTCAATATTCCTTTATAACGTGTAACACGTCTCCTAATTATGATTGTGAGTTTTTCCTTATCGTCCTAATTAGTTCTTCCATAGCTCTGATCTCTTAAACCAAATCCATTTTGACGCAGTCAGAACTGCGTTGGTAACGTCCTACAGCGCTCTCGCTCTAACTGCTCCGACAACGCCTATTTTTGCTAGGGCTCTGCACAACGACTGTCCAGCAAAGCCCCTGCAACCAATTTTTACGGGGTCATAGTATATCTTCCAAGACTTCTGCCGACATTGTTCTACCCGTTCTTGGTATTTGGACCTGTTTCTCTCATTATCAAGTGTAATATATTCCTCTCATGACACAGACAGTTCCCAAATAATGCACTGCTTTGTGTTGTTGGAGTGCAGTATCAGATCCGGTCTTAGCGATGTTACGGCTATGTGTCTGGGGAACTTCAGCTGGGTCTTTATGTCCACTATCAACTGCCAATCGTTTGTGGAAGATAACAGGCTCGTTCTCTCTCTCCTCTGTTTCTGTATCTCATCACTAGCTTTTATGAAGTTAATCTGATTCAATTTCTTCCCTGGTTGATGCTTACTAGCCCTTATCGCTTTAGTCACCACTTTCGCAATTGCTTGAGTGTTTGGTCGAGATGCCAAAGGTACCGTTCGTCACCCAAAGCTTTTCGGCAACTACTGAGGATGTGTTGTAAGGATCCTTTCCTTGCACATAGTTGGCAATTGGGGGTCTCGCTCTTCTCTCATATATGCAGGTTCATTGGGCTTGGTAGGACATCATATACTGATTTGATGAGAAATCGAATCTCACTAAAATCCGATCGCCAGCAATCTGACCATGTTTTTTTTCTTTTATACATTCTCCCATTTTGTCCAAGCTCCTTGCTGACTTAGACCGATCATTTTACAGTAACGCGCTTCTTCTACGCCCGAACGGACTTCTTCTTGAATGAGTTGGCGTCTTTCTTTGCCTTTGGCAATGCTGGTTTGTGGACAGTGGAAAAATCCCAATTCCGATTTGCCTTTAGTTATTGACCCTAATATAGCTTTATGCCTAAGTTACTCCTCCGCCACTCGCAACTCTCTTTCAGCGCTTCTTTTACTGCCAGATCTTGTCTGAATTCCTACTGCTGATACTTTTTGATCTTTAGATTCTGAATGCTGCAGCCGTTCTTTCGTTCTCGTGATTTTGAATTCTTCCACGAGGCTGCTAAATGGGAGGCGCAACGCGTTGCTGTTCCCATAGAGGGTCAAACCACTTAAGCATCTCGGCAAACCCAGACACATTCTCAAACGGTTACTAATTGCTCTCGCTCTAACGTTTTCACGGTGGTAATCGGAGTATCAAAGACGAGCAATGGCCATAATATCCGGGGCAAAACTGTATGCTGGAAGAACCATGCCTTAAAACGCCCTGGCAATTCAGATTTGTCGATCTTCGTCAGCCACTCCTCAAGATCTTTTATAGTCTGCTGTATCGCAGCTGTGTCCTTTAGACTGCTGTTGAAAGTCTTGCCCGAGCTCTTAACAGACTTTTCGCTCAGAGTAGGAATTGATTCTCCTGCTACTGTAAACCGAACTTTCTCCATGACCTAGCCTTTTTTTATTTTGCTCAATAAATATACCACTAACTGTCATATATTTATTATTTAATATCCACTGAAGTAATCAGCATAAATTCTGAATTACTACAAGGAATGGGTTTATGTGGATAAATTATTATTTGTAGTTAAAATTATTTATTTCAGCATAATTTCACCATTATTTATTTAGTGGACAGGGGAAAATGTTGGTAACGATTTTAAGTAAATTTCAAAGACAATATGTAAATATTTGTACATAGATTTATTCAAAAGTAACTGTGGCATTTTGTTCCACAAAGTTTTGCCATCTTTGAGACAGCGTTATTCCATCCTACCTGAATTTGGAATCTTTCTAGATTATTAACACAAAGGGGCTGAAATTGTTGTGTGTATATGTCTACTAATGATCCGTGGTTGCTAGCAATTAAGTTGTGACTGTTTGGGAGATATCAGGTAAGACCTGCAACATATATAATACATATACAATAGGGTTTACATTTTACGAGCCCGATGTTTCATGGCACTTCAGTGACGAATTGACACAAAAATATCAATTAATACGTAAATGGTGAAGGTGTTTGTTTTGTCTTTTTACGGGCTATCAACCATTTGTAGAATATTTAAAGCCAGAAAAAAAATTAGATTGTAAGAAATCTTTGAAAATAATGATTTACCGAGTTCGCATCCTCAAATATATATATATATATATATATATATATATATATATATAAGGCTCAAACACTAATATTCTATAGTTATAATTTATTACATTGGAATTGTGATAACGATCCAAATCACCAGACCTACAAATTCAATAATATATCGGAAAATATAACTCCGAGTTCTACCTGGATTCTATCCTCTTGTGAATATATATATATATATATATATATATATATATATATATATATATATATATATATATATATATATATATATATATCCCACTAATATTACATACATATACATATATATATATATATATATATATCCCACTAATATTACATACATATACATATATATATATATATATATATAGCCCACTAATGTTATATATATATATATATATATATATATATATATATATATATATATATATATATATATATAGCCCACTAATGTTATATATATATATATATATATATATATATATATAGCCCACTAATATTATATATATATATATATATATTTTCCAGGATAATTTTCCAACTTGTTTAACTTATTTAAGATTGTCTTCACTCTCTCTAAACTTCTAATTTCTGTCCTGGAGTAACATGTCTCACGGATTTCACGTACGATCTTCTTTTCAAGTCTTTTTCCCTGCTCTTTGGACTGTCATATCAGGAATACCTCTATTACTTGCCAATCCACCTATGGATTCAGTTGTATATATTCTCATTGATCTCTTTAGCTCTAAATTGAAATGATGATCACTCTTCCTGTTGTTACCTCCAGATCCAGTTTTCCTCTCTCATGTTACATTTTTAAAACTCCCCCTTTACCTTGATGTTTCTTGAATGGACGTTTGAAGATGGAATCCAGTCATTTTCTAGTTGAATAACTCAAAGGGTTTTTCTGAGATTCTTACGACAAATGTTGACAAGATTGTTAAGTCTTTTCTGAAAACTTGGAATAAGGAAACTCAGTTTAGTGCTTGTTTAGATATTAAATGGACAATCTTTCTATTAAACCATTTGTATAATTTCGCTATTACACCCGGTGTAACAGGCCAGCCCAACTCTTCCCAAAGGAGCACTAGTGAGAGGAAAAATATAATTCAGGACTTCAATATAGGTAGCAGCATTCATACTCTAGCTTTACAAGATACCTATTTGTTTTAATACATTTCTATTTGCAAATTGTGCTATCCGGGTTTTTTTTACAGCAACCAAGTATAGTTATTAACTGAATATATATGTATATATATATATATTAAAAAGAGAGAAACCCCAAAGGATTTTATTTGTAACATGTATTTTTTTAAAGATATATATTATATTTTATTTCCCATAATTTTGCAACAGATGTATCGGGTCTCGCGACGTACGAGTGGATATTTCTACTTATTATTAAAATTAATTAATTTTCCTTCTGATTTTCGATGTTAAACATCCACGATTTTAAACATTCTCTGTTTTGTGTGATAGTGACACTAATGTCTTTTGATCTGGCAGTGAGAGATTACTTCTCCTTGAAGTGTAATTAAACAATTAAGATTGGTCCGAGAAATGATGAGGAAATATATCTGTATTATCTTTTAATGACCCCTGTGCATTCTTAGATCTATTTCCATTTTTTGTATTGTGAGGGTATTTGCTAGCATGCGTATATATACGTATATTCCCCTCCATATATACATATGTCTTATAAGAAATTAGTATACACATATAAAGATACATACATACGTACACAAACACATATACACACACACACACACACACACACACATATATATATATATATATATATATATATATATATATATATATATATATATATATATACACATACACACACACTTCATATGTTGTGTATGTGTGTGTGTATGCATGGGAATAGTCTATTTGTTTTTGCCTATATATATATATATATATTCGTGCTCCACAGATACCCGCGTATGAGTGTGTACGCATGCATGTGAGTGGTTTGACCACTCTACTCGGTTATTATGTGTGCATATTGTGTGTTTTGTGTGTGGGCTTATGATCTATTTAGTCCTTGTTTACAATTTTTTATGAAGTTTTTTTTCTTGTATTTGTAGGTAAGAATAATTGTATACTTGATATATTGGCATAATTTTAAATTTCCCCTGGTTACATTTATAGATGTGTTGTGATACAAAGAGTTTTCAGTTGTTTGGTAATATGATGTTGCTTTTGGGGAGGGAAATTCTGTTGTTTAATTGTTGGCTGATACCTATATGTGACTTCTTGCATTAAGTGCATTTGAGTGTATAAATAGCATTTTTGGAGTTACAGTTAAAATTTTTGTTTAATACGAATATCATTTTGGGGTTTTCAAAACTGTAGGAGTTTCCTTCTGTGCATTTTATGACTCCGTGTATTGTGTTGGTTAAATTTGGTTGAGGTTAACTTGTGTTTCAGGCTTTTAGATTGCTGTTTGCTTTTAATTATTTTGGTTGTTTTTAATATGAAATGGCGACAATTTTCCTATGGCATCCTGTATTTTCGATCTATTACATATATATTCAAGAGGAATTTACTATATGATTTAGTTCATTGATAATTTAATAGTTTCTTTTGAAAAATATATATTTGTTGCGTAAAATGATGTTCCTCTGACAGACTGAATTAAAGTCATTTTTTCTTTTCAATTTGAATTCTTCGAACACATATTGAGGAAATAGGTCTTAGAGAATTTGACATTCACGGGATAGATTGAATTCAAAAGTGAGAGAAGGAAATATCTTTTGTATATGGATAGCGCAACACGGTGTGCGAAAGATATTAAAACAAACATTGCTCAACGCAAGAAAGGATAAGAAGTTGTGGAAAGACACGATCATCCATAATATGAAGATACGACAAATATGAAGACAGTTGAATGGGTGTAATTGTACAATCTTTCCTAGTAAAAATAATGGCAATGTATCATGGTAAAAGATATACTCTATAAAGCGATACTTTTTTTTCAAAAGAAAAGGGTGAAATATATATTTTATCAAAAGCAATCTAAGTAACGCCAAAAATCGTTTGATAATTGATTTTCATCTCAAATGTCGTTTCAGCTGAAAACCAGAAACTGTTGATTCATAACGCAAATCTCAAGTTCTGGAAGCTATTTTATGCAACGATATCTTCACTATGATGTGTGTTTGTCAGTATCACCCATTTCAAATTTCATGTGTTTATTTCTTGTTCCCGCCCTCGGCATTTTTTTTTTCCAACACAACTTTCATTCCCCATCAACAACCAAAGAAATAAACCGAAAAAGTCAATGTTTGTAAATTGATGTATGTAGACGAAAATAGATGTGCTAAAGATTTTCAAAATGCAAATTAGACTTATTGGAAAAGTATCTCCTTGCAGGAACGATTTCTTTATTAGGTAAAGCAGTTTTTCTCCAAAGGTTTTATCTACTAATATTACAATATTGTGCTTCCTCCATTTCACGTTTTACTTATATTTAGGATTTTGCTGATCAGGCCTCTGTATTTATTACGAGTTTTAACTGTAAAGTAATAACTTTCTTTTGCATCTTATATTAGCATCCATTTTCCCATTCAATTATACATACATCTAAATTCTAACCGTTTTCTTCGAAGCACTATATTTTTAAACACATTCTGTAATACTGGATCGAAATCACATCTAAGATGAGTATGTTAATATCGAAACATGAGAAAATGATCGGATGGTGAATATATATATATATATATATATATATATATATATATATATATATATATATATATATATATATATATATATATGAAGACATATAGTCTTAAAGTGTGTTATATTTAATGGGATAAAGTGCTCACTATCAGAGATAGAGCGTGTGAATATAAAAGTGAACATAGAAGTCAACACTTAGAGGCGACAGTCTGTTTCATGCTAGTGCAATCGTCAGGTGACTAGTTGCCTGACGATTGCACTAGCATGAAACACTGTCGCCTCTAAATGTTCACTTATATATATATATATATATATATATATATATATATATATCTTGAACATATTTTCAATTGAGCACAATTGAATGACAAACTAATTCTAAAAACAACGTTCGCCTTCGTAAATGCGAAGCTCTTCAGTAAAAATGAATGGAGCACTATGGCAACGTTTCGGTGAGTTTGAATGTACCGTAGGTAAAATTCGCTTGGCTAAACATGGAAAAGCCCACGAAATTTTTATTAATCCTGTTTTTTTACCTCGGAAAAAGAAGTACTCTTCTTTCGAAATTAAATTAATCGTTCACTCGCACGAGGAGACACATTTGTAGCGTCGAAAGTTATTTGCCATTGCGTAGCGATTTTTAACATGTTTTTGTTTTAATATCCTAAAATAAATAAAATTTAGCTCTACTCTGTATTGAGCCCTCATTTTACCTGTGTGTGTGTGTATATATATATATATATATATATATATATATATAGTCTTAAAGTGTGCTATATTTATGGGATAAAGTGCTCAATATCAGAGATAGAGCGTGGCCCGATGATTGCATCTAGCATGAAACACTGTCGCCTCTAAGTGACTTCTATGTTCACTTTTATACACACACACATATATATATATATATATATAGAGAGAGAGAGATAAAATGAGAATAAATAGTATACAATATATATATATATAGAGAGAGAGAGAGAGAGAGATAAAATGAGAATAAATAGTATACAATATATATATATATATATAGAGAGAGAGAGAGATAAAATGAGAATAAATAGTATACAATATATATATATATATATATATATATAGAGAGAGAGAGAGATAGATAAAATGAGAATAAATAGTATACAATATATATATATATATATATATATATATAGAGAGAGAGAGAGATAAAATGAGAATAAATAGTATACAATATATATATATATATATATATATATATATATATATATATATATATATATTTCCAGCCGAGAGGTAAATATTTTCCTTAATAAAACATTCGATTTCCCAAGACTGAAAATATCAATTTAGTAAAGAAAAATGTCCGCCCGGTCCAGGACCGAACCTAAATTAATGGAAAGAAGTTCTTTTACCTAGATATAATTTATTAATTCCATAATGTAAATGTTAGACTAAATTACAACTCATTATATCTAATTGGTAATTTCACAATAAAGTTAAAAAATAGAAATTGAAGACATTAATAAATTATATCTAGTTTCGTTGTCAAGTTTTGGGGATTTATCATGTAATTGTATTTTGATTGGTCATTGGTGCTTACGTAACAATGTTTCCCATATTGAGAGGAATTTGGTTGTTTTTGAATTTTTTTTAAACTCTTTATTTTGCCATCAACATGACTCGACAAGACACCAGAAGTGTTGAAACAAAATGGCTACTTTGGTAGTGATATTATAAAAATACTTATGCTATAATTTTTGAATAAATACTATTTTCTCTACTCTATATGGAGCACTCTTTTAAGAATAGTTTTCTTGGTTAATGGAATTTTATACCGTCTATATCAACCCTGTACTTAAATATATATATATATATATATATATATATATATATATATATATATGGAAGAAGTTATAGTTGTTCCAACGAGAAAAAAGTGTATATTTTTTGGTTGAAATGTTGCTTTTTTAATTTTAAAATATATATTTTTCTCTATTTACTATAATTCTGCTGCAGGAGTTTCTGGTCTCGCGAACTTCTAAGAAAGAGATTTGAATCATTACCACGCAAAAAATTCATTTTTATAGTATGCGGAAATATCTACATTTGGAGATATATATATATATATATATATATATATATATATATATATATATGGTGCGTGTATGCATATATTTTTAACTTAACTCCTCTTATTATCTTTCGAAAATGTTTCATCCTAACACAGAGTATTTGCAGACACATGTCAGCTACCATATATCTGTATGTGCTTGAATGTACATATCTAAGTGTATGTAAATATAGATAGCTATTCGAGTAGAGATATTCTTAACTTGGACTAAAGCATGGGTACTCATATATATATATATATATATATATATATATATATACATACAAATTCACCCCAAATCTTTGAAAACACCACACCAAACTTTGAACTCTGATATATGGACGAGTTTAGCACGTATAATTCCCAATTATCTCATTTTCATTTTGCTAAAGTTAGCTCTTGATTGTTATTTCAGGTTTTCGTTAATTTCCGTGGATTCCCGTCGGATTAAACTCTGGCCGCGTGAACATTAGGATGTAGTTCAGCTCATCGGTTTCTCGCTCCTCCTCCTACCCAATTCTAATTTCATAATATAATTCCAGTAACGGTGCCTTCTTCTTCCTAAATCTCCCACTAAGTCCCATATAACACCCTCTCTCTCTCTTCAACTAACCAATATCCCACTAGAAACTGATACCATAAACAGTTTGAAAAATCATGCGAATTTTAAAATTAAAATTCGCAGATGAAAATTGTCATTAACTAAAGGTATCTTAATTCCAATTGTAAAGAAAATTTGCTCTGTTTAACACTAGGATGGCCAGCTCCTTTGATATATATAAAATGGCCAAGGTGTCGTTTTCGACCTTTTATGATTGTTTTTTAATATTTGGCATGAAAAATAATCATATATGGTTAAGGAAATAACTCATGTGTTTGCAATACATAGTTTATTAAAGAATATTACTATTACACAACATTAGACATCATTTTGAAGTAGGCTATAACATTCTTTCTACAATCCTGTAGGACCAACTATTTGGACAATATCTTAGATTCCACAATCTTTACATGTTATTAACAGTACCCTAGTTTCATCCTTTGCATATTTGCCACAAGTAGGTTTTTTGCATACTTGGCAAACAGTAATAGTAGCATTTGAACATTTTCTACCATGACACTTGCGACGTTTCCTAGGTAATGAAGAGCTTGTGGAGGGCACCTCTGCAGGATTCGGTAAGCTTCGCTTCTGAACAACAGCGTGCCTAAGACTCTCAATGAGCTCCAAAATGAAATCCTTCCTACCAATTGATCTCCCTGATGCAAGTTTGTATATGATCCATGCATTTATAACTGCCATATCCTTTGTATTACAAAAGACTCCAATGGGCCAACGTCTTGTAGCACGACGTGTACTGTACTTTCGGAGCATTTGGTCGACTACGTCTACTCCTACTTTATTAGCATTATAGAAATCAATGACTGCTGTTTCTTCTTTTCACTTTCCGAAATTGTTGGAGAACGATGCATTGTTGATGAGAGGCACACATGTTTATTAGCCTTGCATTGATAACTCACAAACGTGCATTCACTTTCATCTTGAAAATAAGATTTGGATTCATACTTTTTCCCCTTATCTTGTAAAGTCATTTCTTTCGACAGATGCTTGCGGTTTCCTCTCACAGTACCGAAAATTGAAGTGACTCTATCTCGCAGTTTCCTTGCAACTACATAAGATGTAAAAAAGTTATTTGTTGTTACATTAGAGCCTTTGTTCGTCACTACTTCAGTAAGGCTGAGCACAACATGTTCCGCTAAGGGAACCCCTAATCTTGATTCCTTTTCCATGGCTCCTGAGTAGGGGATCACATTTACAATGTATTTGTTTTCTACCTCTATAAGGACCCAAAATTTAATTCCAACCTTATCAGGTTTATTTGGCATAAATACAATGAATGGGTACCTGTTTATCATGGGCAATAGCTGTTCGTCAATTGTCAAACTATATGTTGGTATATAGACACCTTTGCAATTTTCAAAAAAATGTCAAAAATTTCTCTGATGTGACTAAATCTGTCACTTTTGGTCCTCTTTGACTTCTGTTGTCAAAACTAATAAATCTTTGTATTTTTTGTAATCATTTCTAGACAAGGTTTCTCCGAATATTTTTGGTTCATAGGTTTTATTCCACAAACATCTGCGCTGTGAGCTTTTCCGTACACTCGCCTTGCATATGTCAAAGCAATGTAGGCCTCCAACATTTCAAAGGATAACACGAAGCTTTTATCATGATTTTTCCCTTTATTGATTGTGCATTTAAAAATTTTCCGTGGCATAGTTTCATCAATAAAGATTCTCCAAGCAGAATATGGGGATTCTGCAGCTACATTTTTCATAGTTTTGAAATACAAGGAGTACCTTTCAATACATGACTTTGGTTATATCTTCCTCTCCGGGATGATGATAGAGGTTCCCAGGCACTCCAATGCCCTGTTATGATAGTATTTCTATCTGCGGAGGTGTTTGCTTGTATATCTAAAGAGGTACTTGCTTGTCTAGTGGATTCATCTTCACCATCTTGAGAGTCATCAAGCTTGAAGAAACTTAATTTTGCGGAAAAAACTCCTTTTCACTATCATCACTTGAAACTTCATCTTCTGATTCGAAGATAATATTCAATGCTTCTTCTGCAGTATAGACATCTTTATTTCGATTACGCCGTGAAGCAGCCATCTCTAATATATTCAATATTCAATTCAGGAATAACAAGTCGGAAAAGAAATTCACAAATATTAGTATAACTCATACTGAAAGAAAGTGATTATATATATATATATATATAGATAGATAGATAGGGGACATAAATACAAGTATTATTGCTTGTGAGAAATTTTTCAATGCATTTACCCTATAAATAGCCTAGGTGTCAAAAACGACACCTCGGCCATTCAAGGTAAAACCTCAAATATCAGCTATTCCACTGAAAATTTTTTAAAGAATTAAGTCTGTTAAGCATCTTTGCTAAAATTCAATAATTGTCCATAAGACTCAGCATTGAACCAAAACTAGTTATTCCATATTAATTTGTTGAAAGTTTGAAGGTGTCGAAAACGACACCTCGGCCATCCTAGTCTTAATGAAAATAAACATTGGGCGCTGTTTTGTGAATCAGTTTTAACATATTTCAAATTCTTTGTTGTATTAATAGGACTCGCCTGAATTATACCAACGGATTACCCCCTATATATATATATATATATATATATATATATATATATATATATATATATTAAAGACATTTTTGATACGTTTAACGTTCTATTTACAGATACAAGTATTTAAGCAAATGCTCTGTTTTATAATAAACAGTATTAAATAACATTTACCGGCCTGAATGTCCGAGAAATTTTCATAGAAAATTTTCGTTCTGTATCCTATACGGAACCGTCATTTCGCGTGACGTGCCTTAACCTTTCGGCAACAGAGACGCGTCTGGTTAGCAAGGTCGATTTTACTATCTTTAAACTTAAATCTTCCATGAATCTCTACTATTCATATCTGCTCTTAGTGTATCAAATGTAAACAAATGACGTCATACATTTTTGGATTGGACATAGTCCGACAATTTATTAAAGACATTTTTGATATGTTTAACATTAAACGTTAAACATATAAAAAATGTCTTTAATAAATTGTCGGACTATGTCCAATTCAAATATATATATATATATATATATATATATATATATATATATATATATGAGGCTGTTACTTTAATTGCAATTATTAAATCAGATATTACTGTGCATTGTTTATGTAGTTTTACTTAATATACCATTACTCTTCGAAAAGTAATCATTTAAAAGACTATTGTCAAAATGGCCAACGTCATTAAAGAATAGTTTTGTTTTTTAGTCGGCAAACTGACTAAATATTACAGTTTATGCAAATATGTAGTTTTATGTCTAATGTTTATATTTCATAGGCTCCGTCAAGCTATCTTTCCCAAGACCATATAATACTGTCACGACTATTATCGCTGTGGTGCTCCCATGAATTGCTCACAGAATTCGTAATGTAATGTGACATATGTTACACTGTAGAATCTGAAGATTACATCGAAAATATATAAAATAGTGAGTATAATTATACTGTTTCGTTATTTTTATATACATCGTAATAATGTAGTTTGCGTCAACTTGTAAAATCTTTATATCATCTTACACTCAATTACATATTAATCTAACGCGTTTCTCTTTCATACACACTCTCTCTCTTTCACTCTATCTATCTCAGTCGTATTATCTCTTTTTATATTATAATGATCTAAAAACAAGTATTTAAGTGGTTTCATTCATTTTCCAAACGCCGTAACGTTACTTCCCTGTGACTTTTCTATAAATATTGTCATGGTTATTATTCTGATGAGGTTCCATTTTTGGTACCTCGATTTCACGAATGTATGCTCAGTTATAGATTGGTAGTCAGGTCTCCTCATTTTATTGTCGATATTGTTAGATGTTACATTAAATTCTATGCTAACAGTTTCCTCTTGGTTGTGGAATTCTCTTCCGTTTTCCACTTGTTTTCTAGTCTACATGAAAAAAAAATTAAATGCATTGCCAGTCGTTATCTACTGTTTTCTTTATTCCTTTTCTTTTATTGTTCTCTCTCCTTAATAATGGTTTTCTTTTTCTCAGTGTCACCTTGCGTCTTAGTCGCTTTATTTCCTTGCTTGTGGTGAAATGATTAAAAAACATGTTCTACACAGTTTTTCTTATAGAAACTTAAAAGAAATATTAATAGATGTTTGGTAATATTGTATAAATAAATCATGCAATTCGAGCAAGTATATATAATCCTTAATTAAAGCTTCAGATAATTACCCGACATGCATCAGCAGCAAAAAAAAAAAAAAAAACAAAAAAAATCGTCTTTCAGCAGAAAATTTGATTCGGAGCCTGACAGAAATAATTTACTCAGAATGTGGTAGTTGGAGAAGGGACATTTTCTGTGAATAGAAGGAAAACAATGTCTTGTTTTCAGAAGATTACATCATAGGAAAAGGCGGCGAGTGAATACTGAGTTTACCCAAAGACAATGTGAGCACTTATCTCGATTAGCTTGCAAGCAATTTTAGAACGCAATTTTGTGAAACGCCGACTGGGAAGAAACATCTGATGAATAAGTGTTAAGAAAGATGTCTGTTCTGATTTTTCGAGTAAAACAATTATCAAACTTTTCCTTGATGTTTTATACTATTTTTGTGATTGCATTTCTTGGCTTGGTGTAAATGAAATATTGTGCAACCATATCGAGTTTGTAAGATTTGAATGTAAATCGAATTGGGTCAGTAATCTAAGTCATTACAATCATTTAATTTGGGGATACATTGATTTCAGGGTCCAAGCATTATCTTTAGAAGATACGCATTTATATGTATAGACATTGTTATATAGGAATAAAGTGTCGCTGCCGACACTTGAGTTTGAACATAGATCGCCAGTGAGCAAACACAGGCGATCCCACTATTGAATTAAGTAGACCACGTGACCATGGGGGAAACGCATATATGGGAGGTAGCGTGTGTCTAATTGATAGTTATGTCTTTCTTTATTATTATTCGGATTGTTATTCTAGTCTAGACGCTATTACTATATGGACCGCTACTCTATTCACTATACTATTTCTCTATTTAGATCACTATACGGATTACTGTTCGAGCGAGTATTATCGAGCAAGTACTATTAGTGTGAGTGTTATTCGAAGGCGTCTGGCACCAGTATTGTTCAACGGCGTTACTATTGTTGTATCTGCGATTACAAAGTCTCTACTACAACGAGCATTACAAAAATGACAGCGACTATTCGTTGACATTACAAAATTCGCAAAGCCTGTTCGTTGACATCACAAAAGGCATAGTTTCCAATTAAGAATGATTTTTCGTCGATAGGCAAAAATAAACAATTGTTTAAGTTTCAACTGTGATTGTGCATTTGAAAAATACAAAAGCCATTACAGCTACAACTGAAAGCATTTTTATTCACACACAAAGTTCTATTCAGTTTCAGCTTTTAAAAATTCTGTTTTCAGAATCCTCTTCCATGGTATGTATACGACGATATATAGCATGCGGGTAATTGAGAGGTCATAGGTGCAGAAGTGGAATCATTGAGACGAGAGGAAATTACAGTCTAATCTGTTACATTTATTTTCGTACACTTGCACTTGGGAAAGCCATCCATCCTTTTCATCTCCCATTCTAGTTATCGGTTAAAAACAGAGCAGACTTGACTATTTAACCTTGCGTGGCTACCAGTCGAAAAGTATAAACACTCTGAATTCAAAACCGTGAAGACAACGGAGAACCAGTCTAATTCATGGCAAATCCTAGATAATAAAAAAAAAATCCCAGATATTTTGAAACTCGAGAGTACCAACGCCATAAAGGAAATTGACCGTAAAATAGAGCCATAAAGGAAATTGACCGTAAAATAGAGCCATAAAGGAAATTGACCGTAAAATAGAGCTATAATGGAAATTGACCGTAAAATAGAGCCATAATGGAAATTGACCGTAAAATAGAGCCATAAAGGAAATTGACCGTACAATAGAGCCATAAAGGAAATTGACCGTAAAATAGAGCGATATCGCAAAAAATCTATTCAAAAATGTTAGTGGCAAATGTCTGTTCTGTATTTAGATCGTGCATTGTTCAAATAACTGATACTTCCGGTAGTAAATGTTAAGATACATTCTTTTCCCTGCATATCATTCGCATCGATAGCCAACTGAGTTGCCAACATCAACTAATATATCATCCTATGACGATTTCTTTCGATTGCATAACCACATTCCACAGCTGTACGTTGTTTCGTGTCATTACTCATATCTTGTAAGAAGAAATAATCTAGCATTTTATTTGTTGACATAAAACGAAGCAGTTAGCATTTTCAGGCGTGTGTATTAATCAATATGGACACCTGAAAATATGAAATTGCCCCCGATACCTCCCAATCTCATGAAAACCGAAGCCTAGACAACCGTGGTTGATTTTCTTTAGCGTCTATTGAATTAAGCTTTGACAGACGGCGTGTGCAGCCGACTTCTCGGTGTAGCTATTTTCTGCATGGTACTTTAGCAAGGGAGAGTGATCGATAGATTTTAAGCTTCTAAGTCCCCCGAGATTTTTTTTTTAATGAGATTCCTTTGTATCACATCAGATGGGCTCCACTTCTACATCGCATAAAGGTTATTCCTTTGAATAAGAGGGTCGTTTGAAGACGATAATCAGCCACTATGTTCACGTAGCCAGGCATTTGAAAATGATTCGTTTGT
>OZ038495.1:29419877-29432377 GCA_964036315.1 Acanthosepion esculentum | reverse complement strand
TATTTTATTTTATATTTTATTTTTTTTTGTTAAAATCAGTTAAATCTGCGTTAATAACATTGACAGATCTATATCCCAGCATAACAACACCATATGAAATAAACATCTTTCGAGCAAACGTAAGTTTTTCTAAAACTAAATGCAACTGCCGGAAGAATACGATATGTTCCTTACTCAGTGAATGTATGACCGAGATTATTATATATAGGCCAAGCGTCAGTTCCGGCAGCGATGTTAGATTTTATTTGGGTTCTACCAAAAATCGTTGGAAGTTTCGCTTCTACCATCATCGAATTACTTTGGCTAATATTAAATACAGAAACAACACCGTTCTCTCTAATTATTTCTGGCAATAGAAAAATACCGGCAAATTCACTTCAATTAAATTTAGTATTATGGTAAGAGCACAATTATATAACGGTAAAGCGAATAAATATTACCTATGTTTGTTTGAAAAATTGATTATTCTAAAACACTTATATAAATCGGGATTATTAAACAAGAGAAATGAACCAATAATTACATCTAGGCAGAAAAATAAACGTCTACTTAAACATGTATATCCAGAATTAATACTAACCACGGATTAGATTTTAGTGTGTTTATTACATATTATAATTTAGCGATAATAATTGTTTATTTTTATTTGTAATATTACTATTTTTAATAAGATTAAGTAATCTCCGTTTAATTACCTAATTGATAATCCACTAATCAAAAATTAAATAAAAATAATAATTATAAATAGATACTAATATTTTACGATTAATTTCTCATCCGCTCTATTTTAACTGTTAAATAGAATGATTTAAGAAATATAATTTTTAAGAAAATGCTTTTAAAATTATTTTTTTTAAATTTACATCATTTAAAAACTATAATCATCATATATATATATATATATATATATATATATATATATATATATATATATATATATATATATATATATATATGTTATGGTCCAGGGTCCTTGTACCACGGTGATGGTTCAGGGTAGAGCCAATGAAGAATTACTCGAACACAGGTATGGAATGACACAGATATATATTACAAATAGAATATATGTACAAAACAGTACAAGTGTTAGTAATAATAATCAGGTTAGGTTAGAGAGAACTATGTTGTCTCGAAGTATCACTATTCCAATGTCTTACTGGAATCGCCTAACCGACTGCCCGACTCACTCTCTCTGTCTGTCTGACTCACTCTCTGTCTGCTTCCTCTTGAGGCGCAGTATTTATGGGGTACGCGACTAGTCCATTACTATTATGGGTAGGTTCCCTTAAACCCCCTTCCCCCACTTCCGAAGCTTTTGCGTAGCAGGGGTTATTAATATTTCTTTTTCTTTGGATTTATTTCCAACGGTTCCGTAAATTTTCTTTTTCGAGACAATTTTCTTGGTTCTGGCATTGTTTGTGGTCTTTTTATGTCAACCGTATCGAAAATCGTGTCCATTACCTCTTCTTGAGGAGAACCGTTAGCGTCTTGTAACAGTCTTTTCTTTATTTAGTTTACGTGTCTTCTGTGTGAGAATTTTTGTCCCATAACTATGTAAACCATCTTGCCAATTCTTTTCTCAATTGTGCCTTGCTCCCAGTAAGATGTGTTATTTTTATAGGCTTTTAAAAAACTTTTCTCGTGGGAGAAATTTTCTCTTTGTTGCGTAGGACCGTGTTACTTGTTTAGTTTTACTTGGTAGCAATTTATCAAATGCTGATCTTATCTTTCTAGCAAACATCACTTCTGATGATGATAGTGTTGATGGTGTAGCATTATTTGGTGTTATTCGGTATACCTGAAGAAATTGCTGCAGTGCCTTTTGGGTAGGCACATCGTAGGCTTTTCGTAGCGGTCTTTTGAAAGTGTCAACGAATCTCTCTGGCTGCCCATTTGATTTTGAGTGATAAGGCGGGGATTTTATATATTTTACTTGATAGATTTCACAAAACTCTTGGAAATCTGCTGACGTCAATTGCGTTCCATTATCTGTGACTAGGCAATCCACTACACCAAACCGAGCGAATAGCTCGTGGAGGCAATTTATGGTCGTTTCTGACGTGGGATTTTTGCGTCGAAAAACCTCCGGCCATTTACTATAGCTATCAACTATGATCAAGTAGTAAAAACCGTTAATTCGTCCTGCATAATCTGCGTGTATTCTTGACCACGGACGATCAGTTTTTGGCCATGGCTTATGTATGATTGGCGGTGTTTGGCTGCTAAATTACAACTCTTGCACATTTCCACCATCTGAGTAATATCCTGGTCCATATTCTTCCAATATACATAGCTTCGCATTAGCGACTTCATTCTATTTTTACCAGGATGTCACCGATGGAAATCCTTTAAGATCCGCTTTTGTAATGTCTTGGCAATTACAACCCTTTCGTTGTAAAGTAAGACATCATCGCATAGAGCAAAGCTGTCCTGACGTCTTCTTCCTTTCTTAAGGCTGCGATTACCGTATCTTCCAATGGCTCTGTCTTTGTTGGTATAAGTCTCGACAGACCATCCGCATGCCCGATCTTTTTTGTTGGTAAATATTCTAATCTGAAATTATAATTCAGGAGAATTGTACCCCATCTAAGTAACCTATTTGCGGTGTACACCGGTAGACCTTTTCTTGAACCAAAAATTGTAAGTAACGGTTTGTGATCCGTCTGCAGAGTAAATTGTCTATTATAGATGTACCTATGAAACCTCGTGACCGCGAAGATAATTCCTAGAGCTTCCTTCTCTATTTGTGAATAATTCTTCTCCGCTGGAATCAGAGTTTGAGAAGCATGTGCGATGGGTTTTATTGTCCCATCTGGCATTTTGTGTAATATACACCATCCGACTTCGTAGGCGCTAGCGTCGCTTGCTACAATAATTTCTAGTTTGAGATCGTAATGTGACAAAAATAAAATCTGAAGTTAATATTTTGATTATTTCGTCAAATGCTTTTTGGCATTGATCTAACCACTGCCAATCTTTTTCTTTCTTTAGCAGCTCGTTCAGTGGTTCGCGAAGTTTATACATTTGCGGTATGAATCTTGGTAGTAACTTACTAATCCTAGAAATCTTTGTAGTTCTGCTATGTTTTTAGGAACAGGCATTTTTTTTATTGCTGTAGACCTTTCAGTCTGGTCGTCTACCTTCTTGATCTATTATATGGCCAAATTATTTGATTTCCTTCATGAAATAAATCACTTATTTTCTTTTACTTTAAATCCATAGCTTTGTATTCATTTAAATACTTCCTGTACATGTTCCTTGTGTTGTTCAACGATTTCGCTATTAATCAATACGTCATCCAGGTATGCAATTGCGTACTCTAGTCCGGCAATCATCGTATCCATTGTCTGTTGGAATATAGCCGGCGCAACCTTAATTCCAAAAGTTTTTTTTTTGGTATCTGTACAGTTCCTTGTGTGTATTTATGCATAATAGTTTTGAACTTTCTACATCGACTGGAATTTGCAAGTATGCCTCACTTAAATCAATTTAAAAAAAATATTTTCCGCCATTTAATTTAGTGAATACTTCTTCGGGACTGGGTAGAGGGTAATGTTAGTCCTTTATTGCTGCGTTCAAACCTGTAGAAAACTCAGCACAAACACGAATTTCGCCTGATTCTTTTTTTACGTAGATCGTCGGTGCGGCCCATTTAATGAATTCTCTATTTGTTAATATGCCAGTGTTTTCGAGTCTGGCTAATTCTTGATCAATTTTTTCAAGTGACGCAAACGGTACACTCCTTTTTGTCTGGAAAATCTGCTGAACGTTATCCTTTACTTCGATATTAGCTACCATTTTCTTACATCTTCCTAGACTTGTTGAAAATACTTCGGGGAAACTAGTTTTTAGTTTCTTTTTAATTTGTCTGCCTCGGTTGGTAAGCTTTTTACATTTTGGCAGTACGTACTTATAGGTAGATCCCACAGTTCGAATCTTTCCATCCGGTCCGTTCCGAAAAGGTTTCGGTATTCCTTAAGACGTACATTTTTTGTTTTTTCGTCATACCATTAAATGTTACGTTTGCAATTACTTCACCCTCGAATTTTATCTTCCTCCCCGTAACTGATCTAGCAATTTTGTCCGTTTTTAACATGGCAGGTTTATTCAGTCTTTTCCATGTATGTAGGTTTATGATAGTTAAGTCTGAGCCAGAATCCAGCTGCAGCCTAACTTTTCTATTTTGCATTTCAACTTGTACATATTTTCTTATGTTCGTTTCATCTGATTGGTCAGTCCTGGTAGCTCTTATTCTGCTTTTTTCTTTTTTATACCAGTAGTGAGAACTTTTGTGGCCAATTTTTTTACATGTTAGGCAGGATTTGAAACGATATGAACAGTCTTTAAACCAATGCCAAGTCCCACAGCGATAGCATGGACTGGGTGATAGTTTTTTTTTATTTTGATTTTTAAAGTTAGAAAATTTTGTTTTACCTGTTCTTGAGGAGAGAAAGTCGGTTTGGTTTGTTTGTGAGGAGGGTAAATTGGTTTGTCTTCGTACTTTATGTATGTGCGCTCTGCCAGCTTCTATGTTTTTGAGTCTTTCTTCACACTGATGCATCTTTGGCAGTCTTCGGCTAGTTTTTGCAGTGTCAAATCAGTTTCACTCTCCAATTTAGTAAGGATTCTGCGTCTCATTTCCGCGTCTTTGGTTGAGACCAGACCTTAGACGTAAATTAAGCATTTGAAATTGTCCGCGCTGAGTTCTGATAATTTGAAGTAGTCACAATATTTGTTGACGATGGACGCGAAAGTTATGAAATCTTCGTTGTCCTTTTTTGTAAGGTTCATGCATTTCCATGTTTTGTGGAATAGTGATGTATTATGACTGAAAAGTTCCGTTAGCAGTTTAAAGGATTCTTTGAACGTTAACTCGCTTGTTTTTCTTGGAAGGATATAATCTACGAATTTGGTATATTCGCACGTGCCTAATTTCCTTAGCAATAGACGTACTTTACGTGCGTCTGACCAATCTTTGCAGTCAAATGCATATACATCTTCGTATCTTCGCAAGTAGTTTGCAAAAGTTTTACGTTCGTCGGGTGCGTGCTTGAAATCTTCGATAGTACTCCAAGTAGCGTCTTGTGAGAGAACTGTTTCGTTCTCGGATTTTTGCTCCTTATTTGACATTACACGTAGTAATAATTCTTGCAAATCCAAAAAATTCTGTTCGTTTTTTTGCTGCTGTAGAAATTGAGTTTTGATAAGCTCCATAATGGTGGACTTGAAATCTTCCATGTTAACGTATATTTTTGTGTAACCTGATATTCTGTAACCTGTGTACGTAAAAAATTCCTTTGTTGCCAGTGAAATCTGATATTCAAAAAGAAATATTTTTCTTGTTTGTGTGTTCGCGTAGAACTAGTTTTCGTTTTAGAATCTCATAGAGCTTGTTTTTTTAGAATCTCGCGTAGAAATGTTTTTTTTTTTTTTTTTAGAGTTTACTCGTCGGCCACTGTTATGTGCGACGGATAGCATAAAAAAGGTATGTCCTTCGCGTAAAGAATTTGTTTCTCTTTTGGGGTTTTCCTGGTCGCCACTTGTTATCTGCGACGTATAGAAAAAAGTATATCCTCCGCGAATAGAATTTGTTTGTCCTTTGAGTTACCTTGTCGCCACTGTTACGTGCGAGGTATAGCAAAATGTATGTCCTCCGCGAATAGAGTTCGTATGTCCTTTAAGGGTCACCTCGTCGCCACTCTTATGGTCCAGGGTCCTTGTACCACGGCGATGGTCCAAGGTAGAACCAATGAAGAATACCTCGAACACAGGTATGGAATAACACAGACATATTACAAACAGAATATGTACAAAAGAAGTAGAAGTGTTAGTAATAATAATCACGTTAGGTTAGAGAGAACTATGTTGTCTCGAAGTATCACTATTCCAATGTCTTACAGTAATCGCCTAGCCGACTTGCCCGACTCACTCTCTGTCTGTCTGTCTCCGTCTGCTTCATCTTGAGCCGCAGTATTTATGGGGTACGGACTAGTCCATTACTATTATGGGTAGGTTCCCATATCAATATATATATATATATATATATATATGAGACTTAATTGCGTCAGCATTGCGGTAAACAGCTATTTTTGTTTAATTCAATTTACGTAACTGTCTGTCTCTACTCAGCACCTGAAGATTGCGTTTTTGCATGATACTCAGTGTCATGCGAACGGTGAGGGATAATATGATTATTTATTAATATATACTTAATAGCTCTGTTGTATTACATCGAGCAGTGTTTTATTAACACCAGTAGTTTATGTGTATATACACAATTCATTAAAGAAGACTGACAAGATAATGCGATTAAGCTTTTTAAGTCATTTTTCATGTGTTTAAACAATGGTTTCCTTTTCTTGACACAAAGTCTGTCAAAACTGTTCCAAACCGTCCATAACTTTAGACGTGGGCGGACACACACACACACACACACACACACACACATATATATATATATATATATATATATATATATATATATATATATATATATATATTATTGAGGTATGTGATATAAAAGACTACAGAACATTTCCGTTTAATAATTTTCATTTCGACATTTTCTCGCATGTTGTTTTTGGGGGGACTAATTTTTTGAATGAAGAACCCCATATATATATATATATATATATATATATATATAATGTGTGTGTGTGTAAACCTATATATATATATATATATATATATATATATATATGGGTTTATTTTTAACAAATTAGTCCCTATATATATATATATATAGTTTACGAAAAACTAGGTAATCCGTATGTGTATGCACAAGGAAGATAAAATCCAGAGAGCTCAATGTAAATCCGAGCTAATAATTGAAATAAAAACAGACCACTTTAATGTGTTTACAATATATGATAGAGCAAGATCTCTAATAATACATTCAAATATCACTCCATATTAACTTAAAACTAAATTTTAAGTAAGAGAAATTACCAATCTAAAAATAGTTGCTAATTGAACTCATGAATAAACTTCAAACTGATAGAGATATCACCTTAATAATCAATTACAACTAGAAGTAAACTTATATTTGAAAATAAAATTTTTAGTGTTTTAATGTAAATTCTATGAATATTTTTCTAATCGACTATTTCATATTAAATCCCCCAAATGTTTTTAATAAAGTTTTTAAAAAACTTAAACTAACATATAATTAAATTCCTTAGACTGTTTAAACATTCAAACTTATATAAAAAATTGTAATATTTATGAACTCTCAAAGTAAAGCAAAAAACAGCGTCCATTCCAAAGAAAGTTAATGACACTTTATCACAACTTCTTTCTCTCTTTTTCTCTCTCTTTCTCTTCATGACTTTTTGTCCTATCCCCTTCCCGTATCAATATATAACTTCCGTTAACAGATTTAATGTCTCAATGTCTGGATTTCCTCTAAAAATTTAAATTTGAAAGAATAGAAATGTTACATCTAACTCAATCATGTCTCTCTACCCCCCTCACTCCCTCACTTCGTTAATTTACTTATTACTGCCCGTCATAAATGTGTAAATTTCTGTTCATTTTTCGTTTCAACCTTTGGAAATAAAATCTGATGATCCGCTGTCCTTTAAAAGGGCTGTGGTGAAATAATTTATTATATGGAACCTTAAAGTGGTCTGTTTTTATTTAAAATATATATATATATAATGATATATATATCATTATTATTATTATTATTATTATTTTAGTTGGCTGCTCCACAAGTATTGACAGTAGGTTATTGATATTTAAATTTAATACGGTCAGTTTTAAATCATTACCTGAAGTTTGCCGCGTGCACGAAACTCAGCGTTGGAAAAACGGTTAGGAAAATTGTATATTCATTATTAATAGTATAAATTTTAACTTGAGCACTTTTATTAGCACCAGTAATAATTGTGCAATATTTTACATATATAGTAGAATATGTCTGTGAGTGTGTGTGTGTGTTCATATGTCTTTGTATGTATATTTTGAAAAGTTTTAAAAATGAATTTCAAATGGTAAAATATCTATGACACATTGCTGTATCTATTTCGAAGAAAAGTTCGATGTAGAGCATTTGTAATGCAGGGCTATTGCGGCCAGAGTCAGCATTTATCTACTCGTTTATTTCCATGCCTAATGAAGTCACTTGCGTCGTTCTACCAGTTCAGACCATAATTTCATGGCATTTACGTCATCCTACTTCAACGTAACCGAATCACCCCTTATTTCCCCCGTGTTCAAATGAAACTTCAAAAAAGATCCACTCAGCCTTTTCCAAAGACCTGCCCCTTTACGGAAGTGTCTACAGGCTTGACCGATTTAAGTCAAGTATTAATGAGTATCGATCCTCTTTCTATTCGGACATTTTATTTCTTATCCCCTTATCTTTTATTCATAGCATATACCACATTCATCATTACCATTTCGACTGTAATTCTCTACCTTGAGTGTCTTTTAAGGCTTGTACTAGGTGAAATTTAGCAAAATAATATCCGGAATTAACACTCCTATAGTGTGAAAAACGAATGGTTCAAAGCAATATTCAGGAATAAATAAAAGAACAATGGGAATATTCTTTTTCATTCAAAATCGTATTTCTTGTTTCTTTCTATATGCCGTGTGCTTTCACGATGTAGGCGATCATAGTTCTCCACCTCCCCTCTGCCACCTCTCCCAGATCACGTTCTGCTATCCACTTAAGGCCGCTAGATATGTTTTCCCTTGTCTCACTTTCCCTCTATTCGACACGTAGTTATCAGATTCTCCAGCCCCTCCTTCCTCATTATGTGCCCCAGGAACTTCAGCTGCCTCTTCCTAGTGTTAGGTATAAGCCTCCTCCGTGTTTGTATCCTCAACTAAGACCTCACTGTTGCTCACACGCTCTGTCCATGATATCCGTATCATCCTGTTGTGGAACCACATCTCTGTCACCTTGAGTCTCTTCTTCATCTTCGAGGAAATCGTCCAACATTCGCTGCCGTAAAGAAGAGATCCTCCTGTGTCACATTACTCTGCCAAGCTTTTGGAATGCGTCCTTGGCCATCCCCAATACTTCTACAGATCTCAGTGTCGTATTTACCGTCCTCTGTCAGAACGTTTCCCAGATATTTAAACTGCCGAGACTGCTTGGTTCGCAAATCGCTTTTCTGGCTCATCCTTTTACTGATGACCATGCATTCTGTTTCCTTATAGTTTATGCTTAGTCCGTTCTTTACACTTTCCGTCGCTACCTTCTGTAGTAGATTTTGGAATTACTTTTCTGTGTCTGCAATCAGTACAGTGTCATCTGCGTATCTTATATTGTTAAGATTATGACCGCCAATGCTAAATCCCGGTAAGCTTTCAAATTCTCTCAGGATTGCCACTGTATAGGTTGAACAGGTCCGGTGAGAAGACCTTACGACTCTTTCTATTTTCGTATATTCGCTGAACTCGTTCTCTATGCGCATGCACGCTGTTTGCTGCCAGTATAGGTTCTTGATTATTCTGATATCTTTCCCAAATATATCAAGATTGCTGAGCAGTTCCAGCAAATGCTTGTGGCGTACTTTGTCGAAGGCCTTTGCCTAATCGTCCGCAAAAGATTAGGATTTTACCAAGTAACTATTAGTTGCTAAATTGGTATGGAGTTATTTAAATATGTAAAAGATATTGTATCCGCTTTTATTAAAATATATATATATATATATATATATATATTCGTGTTTTATGAAATTGCGAAGATGGTTTAGAAATTTTCTCGGGGCGCCTACTACTACTACTACCAATAATAATAATAATAATAATAATCATACGATTTCTGTTTGTATTGTGTCTTATCGTATGTAATAACATTAAGCGAAATTTCAAAATCACTTGTGCTTGACACCGCTTTCCTCGTCCCATCTTATCCCCTTTAACTTGACTGAATCAAATGTTCTTGTCGCCATCAAATATACTTATCTTGATATAATTTACTTAAGTCTG
The DNA here is from genome assembly GCA_964036315.1 of Acanthosepion esculentum. Classification (NCBI taxonomy): domain Eukaryota; kingdom Metazoa; phylum Mollusca; class Cephalopoda; order Sepiida; family Sepiidae; genus Acanthosepion; species Acanthosepion esculentum. Next base: position 29,422,432 of record OZ038495.1, on the reverse strand, counting down.
CAACCACAACAATTTTCTCTTCAAGTCTCTCCCCCACAACCTTCACTCTTGGTTTTGGCCCTGAACCTAATCGACTGCAATATGACACATTGACAGACGGTTATGACTTGTCGATTGCCACTTTAATTAAATGCTTAAATTGCCCTTTTAGTCAATGCGTTGTCCTTCTGACTTGAAACTAATAATCATCTTGAATAATAATCAGGCACATAGACAGCTCTGTGGGTCGTTTAATACGTAATACCTCTTTGTGTTTACATTCTTTAGATAATAATCATAATAATAATAATAGTAATAATAAATCTTCAAAAAGCTATCAAATTACAAGGACCTTGAAATCGAAATCTCAAAAATGTGGCAATAGGAACATCAATAATTCCTTTTGTACTTGGAGCCCTCGGATTGGTTGGAAAAGATTCCAGTAGGATAATTGAAGGGATTCCTGGAAGTGCATGTCTTAAAGAAATATAAAAAAAAATGTTCTCACGAGTATAGCACACACCTTACGAAGGTCTTTAAAACAGTTTTTTTTTTTTTGGTCAGTGGAACATGTCATGATGCCATTTCTAACTTTAGGTCTCTCGGCGCGACCCGGAAAGAAATGTGTACACCCCAGAAATCAATGATGATGATGATATCAACAACAACAACAACAACAACCAGAAACAATTGACCATCATTAATCAGGTTGCACAGTGTCAGCACCAACAGGATATAAAACTCAGCATGAGTAGGCCAATATCTGAACTGGAAAATATGTAACGTTTATGTGAAGTATACTGTAAGAAACTGGCATAAACATCACCCAAACCCGGTTACAAAGATAGGAACTGTAGCAATTTTATGGGGATTTAAAATACACAGAAAAAGAACAATGAAAGATAATAGCATAGGCATCGGGGTCAAATGTCACAAAAACAGAATCTACTTTCTTATTGATACAGCATTCCCTGCAGATGTAATATATCTTTGACGATCTTCAAAAGATGATCAGAATACAAGGATCTTGAAATCTCAAAAATGTGGTGCATGAAGGCACCAATAATTCCAGTTGTAGATGGACCGTCAAGATTGATTGGAAAAGGCTCCCATAGACACATTAAAGGGATTCCTTTAGAGCATGTCTAGAGGAAATATAAACAAAGTTATACTCACAAGTAAAGCTCACGCATTACGAAGAGATATATCTATGTAAAATGTTTGTGATCTTAGTTTATTTTATGATTTTTTCAAATATGATCAGTGAAAAATGTCATGAATTGATTTCTGACATTAAGTCCCTGTTTGGGACCCGGAAGGACATGCGTATACAACAAAAGTCAAAGAAAAAAAGAAAGAAAAAGTAATAACCATTTATATTATAAAACAAGAGCAAATACTCTGTCCGCCTCGCAGTGCCTGTAAATTTGCATACACATATGTAATGTATATATAACGTATATGTGTATGTGTGCCATTTAATGTGTTGTAAGGGACAAACAGTTATCTCTTTCAGTAACTCTTTTAAAAGCTAAAAATAGACTCGTTGATAGTCACGAAAATAAAATAACGTCACGATTTCTGCACAAGCGATCGTTATGCGCGAAAGTCACCGTCTTTAGTTCCTGATAGTCAAGCTAAAAAGACGTACATATTCAGGCCCGTGATTATCAACATAAGTACCAAATATTATATATTATTTCAGATATCAAGTCCCTTACAAAGAAATATATGCACACACTGTATGAATATATCATATATATATATATATATATATATATATATATATATATATATATATATAAAGTATGTAGTGCAGTTCAATTTATATGACAATGAATCATATCTATATCTGTTTTCTGTATGAATGATTCATTGTAATATATATATTATTTACATTTTTCGGACTATCGTCCTCATCTTTGTCGCCATATTTATTACAACGTTTCGGCTGTAGTACGGTCCGGCCTTCTTCAAGTGGTTGGAATGTCGAACTGAACCCTTTATTTCCCTCACTGGGGTAGACTGTTCTAGTTCCACGTGCCATGTTTAATGCATGTCAGTTATCAGTTATATCCTGTTCATTCCCCTCTTCAAGTTCCTCACTGCCTTAACCGGGTATGGAACTCACACGCTTTGGATTCTGTCACTTGATCTAACCAAAACCTTTATCCACAGTGACATGTGTCCCTGAAGAAGGCCGAATCGTACAACGGCCGAAACGTTGTATAATTGTATGGCGACAAAGATGAGGACAATAGTCCGAATAATGTAAACAGTGTACATAATACCTCATCTCAGAAATATAGACATATATATACATATATATATATATATACATATATATATATATATATACATATATATATATATACATATATATATATATATATATACATATATATATATATATACATATATATATATATATATATATACATATATATATATATATATATACATATATATATATATATACATATATATATATATATATATATACATATATATATATATATATACATATATATATATATATACATATATATATATACATATACATATATATATACATA
>OZ038495.1:29397377-29417377 GCA_964036315.1 Acanthosepion esculentum | reverse complement strand
AGTGAAGCGACACCTACGAAACTAGGAATAACAACAAAATCAATGATTAAATTGTATGTATAAATTGTATAATTTAACCAAAGGAAGAACAATGCTACTTAAAAAACTATCGGCACTGCTATAGCGTGAGGTCTACCTCCTGTTTTGTCTATAAGCGTGAGGTCTACCTCAATGTAACATGAGGTTTAGCTTCCATTTCCTCGATACCGTGAGGTCTGCCTCAATGTAACATGTGGTCTACCTCTATACATACATATATATATATATATATATACACACATACATATACATACACATATATATGCATATATATATATATATATATATATATATATATATATATATATATATATATATATAACTACATATATATATATATATATATAACTGCATACATACATATATATATATATATATAACTGCATACATGCATATATATATATATATATATATATATATAACTGCATACATGCATATATATATATATATATATATATATATATATATATATATAACTGCATACATGCATATATATATATATATATATATATATATATAACTGCATACATGCATATATATATATATATATATATAACTGCATACATGCATATATATATATATATATATATATATATAACTGCATACATGCATATATATATATATAACTGCATACATGCATATATATATATATATATATATATAACTGCATACATACATATATATATATATATATATATATATATATATATATATATATATATATAACTGCATACATGCATATATATATATATATATATATATATATATAACTGCATGCATACATACATACATACATACATACATATATATATATATATATATATATATATATATATATATATATATATATATATATATAAGTACAGGGGTTGGTACAGATGGAATACACCAAGAGGCAGAGAGAGGGGTAAATATTGAGTGATCTGCACAGTTTTCTTTCTTTCTGGAAAGAGCAACTTATCCAATTTATGTTGTATTATTTCGAAAGAGTTCAAGTGAACCGGTTTTTATAGACAGAGCCATAAGCCTTGATGTTTAAAAATATTTTGTGTTCCCAGGAAGGTGTCGATATATTTCCCTTGTTTCGCTTTCTTACGTTTTCATCCTTTGGTCCGCGATTACAGCCCACAACCACGATCTGACAAATTTTCTTCCCCCAGGTTAATGTTTACAGTCCAAATGATATATACAATTCACTCTATATCAAAACCATTTTATTCGGATGTCAAGTTTAAAATAATAAAAAATTAACATTATTTTATTCAATATTTTCACAGCAAAAGTTTCGCCACCGTTGTCTACTTTCAGGATTGTGTAATGTCTATTCCCAGGAAATAATATATAAAATTGGGAAGTTGGAAATTAGCAACATTAAAATAGAGAGCCTAAACATAATTATGTCATGTGAAACTAACGGATATCGCATGGGGACTTCATAAGTGTAAGGTACAGAATAATATATACAGGCGGAGATTAAAAATAAGAGTCAAATTAGTAATAGAGGAATCCATAAAGAAATTTAATTTAGATTGCAGGAAATTGTTCGATAGATTTCTCCTGAAACTGAAGGTGAAGTTTTTGTATATAGGCACCAGTTTTAGTATATGCGCCAAGGCCACAAAGTAATGCGAGCATTCAGATAAGCAGAATAGATAACGCTAAAAGTCGGTGCAAATTGAAAGAATTTTTCATCGTCACTGGAGACCTAAATGCAAAAATAGGAAAAGAATGATTTGGTGAAATAGTAGGGAGTTAAACAGTAGTGGACTTGGAATACGGAACAAACGTGGAGAAAAAAACCTGTCAAATGATGCACAGTGAACTACTAAGTAATAACCAATACCTGAACATGTAAGAAAAAACAGAATACCAGACAAAAGTAAAGACGAAGACTAGTAAACACTCAATAAAATATTCAGAAATGCACTTGTACACTTGGAAACTTACCCATGCTCAAACAGTGAGAGCGACTGCCTCCTAGTCATGTGTAAACACAGAGTAAAATTAAGTAAATCAAAGAAATCCAGAGCATTGTTTAAACTATTGTACAACAGACTTCAGGGCGATTCAGTTTTCAAGCAAATTTAAGAGGTTGTAAATACAGAATGAAATACCTGAAAGTAATCTTTATGGCATCGGCAAACGAGATCATACTAAAGAAAAAGAAGAAAAACAGGAAATTGATAACAGTTCAAAGTATTTATAAGGAACAAGAAACAACAAACAATGATACAGTATATAGGCTGTTAATCAAAAACAGAAAGAAATGCAATCAGGCAGAATATGAATGAACCAACGACAAGTGTGTAGCGAGAAAAAATACTGTGGGAAAAGACATAGCATTTATGCATTGAACGATAAAAAAAATAACAAGAGTGAAGTCATGTTCCTCGGTAGCACACAGAAAATCTAAAAATGGTAATAGAAATTATAATAAATAAACCATAGAAAAATAAAGAACTTACTTCAAAGATGGAACGAATATATCGGAGAACACTCCCTGGACAAAAGAGGTTGGAAATTTACAAGTTTTCTTATGAGGAAATATTTACAATTCATTGACCGAGCAGTCAGTGCGACTCTCGGTTGAAATTTATGAAATATAAAAATAGGTTTCTCAAGTGCAGTAGTTGTTATATTTATTTCCAGTATTGATAGCTGCTTCCTTCCTAACCTTTTGTTTGAAGTAGTGGGGAATGTCGACATCTTGATTATGTTATTGTTTTTCTCCTTGGGTTACATTTGTCAGCCATTTAAGTTATTGCTCTTGTTGAAAGTCAACAAACGCTTTAAATTTTGTCATTTGGTACAGTTATTTGTTTGCGATTGTGTAGCGCCAGTCCACAAGGTTCGAAGAGGAATGGTCTTCGCTGCAACCTACACGTTTCGTTCTCTCAAAGCCACTTTAACCATTGATCAAAGAAAGGGGTTTTATATAGCTGACAGCTTAGATAATTCTGGACGTTTTTGGCGTTATGCATTAGGTCATCTAACGTGGCTATTTAAGAATATTACTATAGATTTAAGTTGTTGTTTTGGTTGTGTAGTAATGTGTGGTGTTGGGAGAAACTACTTCTGACATAGTCTATTCTAGGTTTCATTTCATTTAATTTTATGTTTTATCTTATTTGATCTGTTATGCTTAAATTGTTATAATTATACATACACTGTATCAGTTGTTTCGCATTTATTAAATCCCTATGGTGATTTTCTATGATATATAGCAACATGAGAGGATTTATAATATTAAAACAATGATCTGTACTGGACATGATTAAGAGAAGCAAAGAAGAAGAGCCAGGTGCTCTCAGTCTTAGATGATTTGGGGAATGAAAGATTGTAGTGAAATAAAAATTAAATCTACGACAATGGCGCTATGCCGCATTAACAAAGTAGATCTATCTACCTTCCCAGCGTTTGATAGAGTTTGGCATGCCGGCCTTCTTCGCAAGCTCCAGGGTTATGGTATCACAGGTCGATTGTTTGACCTAATACAATCATTCCTGTCAAGCCGTGAATTGAAGGTCGTTCTCAATGGATTCATCTCCAGCTCCAATCCCACTAACGCAGGTGTTCCTCAAGGCTCCATCCTAGGCCCTACTCTTTTCCTCATATTCATAACCGACCTTCCTGACGCCATAGATTCCCAAGTCGGCATCTATGCGGACGACACCACAATTTACTCCTGCCTCAATCACAAATCTAGTGATGCTGACAAAGTTAACCTGGCAGTTCGAATAGAAAAGGACCTCCAATCGGTTGTGAACTGGGGCAAGAAATGGATGGTTAACTTTAAAGCCTTTAAAACAAAACTGCTCTCTATTAACCACCACAAGGATCCATCACTGCATCCCATTAGAATGTCTGAAGAACAACTTCTCGAGAGCTCCTCTCTGCGGCTGCTCGGTCTCACGCTGGACGCTGATCTGAGATGGAACAAATACATCGAGTCAATTGCATCATCCACCGCAAGGAAAGTTGGCTCCCTGTGCCGAGCCAGGAAATTTTTCTCCCCGGAATCGATCCTCCAAATCTATAAATCGACCATTCGCCCTTGCATGGAGTATTGCTGCCATATATGGTCTGGAGTCCCTGCTGTTTGCCTCAGGGTTGTTGATAAGATCCAGGGACGGATATGCAATGCAATTGGCCCTGATCTGTCATCCCGTCAGCAGTTGCTCTCTCACAGACGCGACGTTGCCTCGCTCTGTCTTTTTTACAAATACTTTCACGGTAATTTCTCCGAGGACCTGCTTTCGCTGGTTCCCAGGCCTTATTAATTTAAACGTCCTACGAGGCTGGCATCCCATTCCCACCCCTTCATCGTTGAAACTGTTAGATGTAGACGTCTCTTCTACTCCAATAGCTTCATGTCTCGCCAGGATTGCAATAGTTCTGAAGGGAAACAGCAAATCTCTTCTTCCTCGTGTGTGTGTTATCATCCTTCACTGACAGAAATATACCATCGGAAATATTTGTTTCACAGTTTTTGTTTCGATTTATGTTCAAATTCAAAGAACGTTCTTGGGTTTGATGGAGAATTGAGGACAAGATACTCACTGAACGTCATTAGAATTTCCGTTCCATAATCCTTAAAGAACGCACTGTACAGAAACAGATGCCGAATCGTTGAACCGAAACCTTGTGGGAAAATAAGTAAAGTTAAAAAAAAGATAAAGTTAATAACCTTTGTACCAAGTGATATTCTGTTTCAATCATCACAGAAATATTCAAACATGAACAATGCAACTATATAAATTAAATGATATTACGGAAAATACAGATTTAGGATAGCAACAATGCAAGAAAAGAAAGCAAACATTACTATTTTTATGTTTATACAAGAACAATGAAACTGGCATTGGTTTGTGTTATTCCTTTGTGAAATATTCAAATAACAATGCAACTGGAAAAAGGAAAAAGTAAAGCGTATAAATCAAATTATAGAAATATTATTGAAAAACATACGTCCGTGTCTTGTTTAATTTCATTATTATCTTATGGAAATCACACGCGATGTTGATATGAAATCATCAATTCAGTTGCAGTTGTTTCCTCTAGTTAGTTACATCTCTACATATGGTTACAAAAGATTTAATTAAATTAATATTTGTATCTATTTATTCTATGATTTTCGGTGAATACCATGTTTTCTTTTTCAGTAAAATGAACGGATGATAATATTGATTTAAACTGTCATTTTTGCTAAAAGTTTCATTTTTTTTTATCAAATAAAAGGTAGGCAAAATTATCCTGCGTTGTTATGTCTTTCTCGTGCATTAGAAGCATAAAACATTGATGCATAATATCGATATGTGTGTAGAAATGCACGACACTAGTCTGTATGGTCTGCCTACGCTCTTTCAATTAAATGCACAAAATCTATTTCATTCTCACTTTTTAAAATACATCTTTGTCAGGCCGCTCCAATCAGGAGTTCATATCATAGGCAATGATCGTAATAGAGATTAAACCAATGGAACTTCTTGAAATTCAATGATGTAACTAATTCTATAAAAAATGTATCAGTCTTCGTATAGAAATTAACATTTAATTTCAAACGCTTCAACACATTTAAACTTAATTCTTGAAAATTCATTTTATAATACCTAACATTAAATTTTTGATTAAGATTATAACATTGTATTTGAGTGGCATCGACTGACATCTACCGTTAACTGTTCCTCCCTGATCACATAAATTAACAAGCTGTGGTGGACCTCTTTAGCCGTCTCAGACCACCGGGTTTGATGAGGAAATCCTGACTATCTAGGAAGGTGACGCAACACACATTATTGGGATACTTTCCTAAGAGTATTAGCAAGTAAGTAAATGCAATGGATTCAACCTGATGTGTGGCTGTATACACACACACACACACACACTCACAAATATATATATATATATATATATATATATATATATATATATATATATATATATAAGGAGGTTGTTGTAATTCCAGTCTGTCATATCATTTTTTAATCTAGCAATATGTTTTAATACATTTTGTACACATTAAATAGAACGGTAACATTACGATATAAAACACTGAATACTTGCCATTCATCAACATGAATATTTTATATACACGCGACGTGACAAAAGAAATTAGTTAGTTGTATGTCGGATAAAGTTAGCCGGCACCACTTTATCTTGATATCAGGGAAATTCCAAGATCGATATCATGTGCTTTCACATCAGGGGAGTCACTAGAAACACTGGATAAAATACTCATGGCAAGGTGATGTTCATTTTGGGGGTTCAAACGATTTATGATAGTGGGTGACAAACGGATATGACATTGCTTTTCTGAAAATGAATTTTAGATCGAGAAATGTCAGTTTGACATAGATCGATCTACTGGGTCATGTTCGGCCTGGAAAGCGCCGTTGCCAATTCCGATTCCATAATGATCCTGTGCAGTTGCTTAAATCGTCTGTGGTAATTGCTCAAATCACATCTACGTTCAATGCACGACATACCAAACTGATATTTAGCAGTTTATTTCAGATTTCTTTCATTTTCCTGGTTTATGGGCTCATAAAAACTCGATTAGCCTTGTTATCATCATGACATAAACATGACACACAGCGTCACATCTGAATTAATCATTTTGCTGATTGGATCTTGGACAACTGTCAAGGTGTGGCAGGGTCCGATAACTTACGGTTCCTGTTTTTCTACTGTGATGTTGGAGTTGCAGGGAGGTGGACTCAGAATCCATGAAGTAATTGACACGAACTTTCAACAATAAACCCTTTAGGATGACTGATTCAATAATAATAACGACAAAGTGCATATTGCATTGGTTAGGGTCCCCTGGTTCGCGCAATCATGTCATAACTGGCGATTGCTACTTTGAACTTATTCATGACCATTTGCCAGCATGCATAGAAACCATGTACGCCAACAATAATGGATTATTCATTTACATTGGAATCGGTCCCAAGTTTTCTTAGAAGTGGTATGAGAAAAATTCCGCACAACTTGTACGCGAACCTAGTTAGGAATTTATCCGGATGTGGTGGAAACGTCTATTCGCGTGCAAAATCCTGCAACAATAATTATCTGGGAACTGTATTCAACCATCAAGGCGGCTCCTTCACTACCATAAGAACCAACATCTTGATTTTGAGAACGCCGGTGTGAATTGTTATTACAGTTAAACACATTAGCCTCCAATTCATTGCATAGCATATTGCAAGGATCAAATGGCATTGCTTAATACTCTGATCGCCTACATTGCTTCAATAATTGTTTTAAAATGTAAAGTATCTGGACTGCAATTAAAAAAAAATATTTATGCGTTTATCTTTTCATTAAGGGAAGATGAAAATCAGCAACATTAATTCCTTATCTGTAATTGGTCTTATTAGTGTAAGATAAATTTCCTTAAATTTCATGACTATATAAATTGTTAAAATTAATTCTTAACAATTTGGAAATGTTGTACGTTCAAATATGATTCTTTTCTATCTGTCTCGCTTATTCTCTATATCCCTATATAAATGATGACAGTGAGAATGCGAGGATGATAATGACGATGATGATGATGTCTTGAGTTTCTATAGATGTCTTGAGTTTGCATGCAATACTTTTTTCTGGTGATGGAAAGAATCAAAAACTCTTTCAACGTAGACGATACTTCAAACTTTTTTTTTTTTACTTTAAAGTGTCTTCTGGGAATATTGGCGGCTGAAATTACGTGACAATTACCTTTCTTTTTCCGGAGAGTTATGCCTCAAAGCCATTCGACTTGGGCAATTTTACAATTAACAAATTTTTATAAAAAATGGAAAATGTATGTTACGAAGAACAGTGAAAACTGCTTGCCCATCCTAAAGAAACGTATCAAGTGTATGTCTCATGAATCACATTGACACGGTTGGTGGATCTCATCATGTAAGCTTTAAAGCAACAGAGAATGGGATATTGCAGCTTATACCAAATAAACTTGACTAGTCGCCTCTAAAATCTGATTAATTTCCTCTCCTCTATCTGATTGCCTGCAGATAATAAATGCCTGACCATCGAAGTAGAGTGCCTTTGCCAGATTTGTTCACGTCTCTTGAATTGGAGGCCTATAGTGTTCAAGACGACGATGTTGATGGGGAAACCTGACCTGTTAATCAAATGAAATTTGTCAGTCACTTTACCTGTCATAGTCTCTGATCATGTTATATATATTCACTGAGGTTAAACAAAGAAAAGAGTACTGAGCTGTTACGTGACATCTGGCCTCCTTTACGGCAGCGAATGTTGGAGAGTCTCCTCAAAGATGAAGAAGAGACTCGGGGCGTCGGAGATGTAATTCTATAGAGGGATGCTGAGAATATCATGGACAGAGTGTGAGCGACGATGAAGTACAGTAGAGGATGCAAACAAGGAAGAGTCTTATACTCAACATCAGGAAGAGGCAGCTGAAGTTTCTGAGACACGTAATGAGAAAGGAGAGCCGGAGAAATCTGATACTCACAGGTTGATTGGAAAGAATGAAAGATAAAGAAAAGCAACGCATGACCTGGTGGGCTTAAGCAAGTGGATGGCTGACCGTAGTTTGATTTCATGACGTCAGATCTATTTCCATTGACTTCTTTCTACATTAGGTTTCATCTCAAATCTGTCACTTATTATCCCATCATATGACCGTCATATCTCAACAGTTTTACTCTTATTTTCATTCTTCTACCTGATTGTACCATCTTTCCGATATTAAATAGATATGCTGCGATACTTAGAATATCTGTACCAATAATCAAAATCATGTTTCCCCTTATCTTTCTTTCTTCTCATGTGCCGTGTGTTTTCAGGACGTATGCGATCATGGCTCTCCAACTCCCTCTAACAGCTCAGTACTCTTTTCTTTGTTACCAAAGAAATCCTCATGTCTTGTAATACTCTGCTCAGCTTTTGGAATACGTCCTTGGCCATCTCAATACGTCTACAGATCTCAGTGTCGCACTTACCGTCCTCTGTCAAAACACTTCGCAGGCTTATCGGTCTGTTAAACAAAATGGATTCCTCACAATTTCTGGAATATACATGTGTCTATAATGAGATACCGCAATTTCCCATGTATAATACACCTTATCCATAATACGCACACCTAAAATTGTCGTGAAAGTATGGGAAAATGTTTCTGCTCATGCATAATACGCAGCCCTTGTTTTGTAATCAAAAGCTATAAATTGTACCTCTCCAATTTCATTACGTCCACCGTTTCCTGCTCTTATTTTTAAAATGGTTTTAAACATAGAATAATATTATTCTAATTTAGTTTTATGATATTTCGGCAATTTCTGAGGACTTTTTCTAGCTGTTCATAAAACGCACCACTAATTATCCTTATTATTTTTTTAGAAAAAATGCGTATTATACATGGGGGATTACGTTAATCAGTAATACATAAATATAAGAATGTGTCTCTGGACTTTTTCAAAGATGGCAATATGAACTGACACACAGACCGAGATATCTTTAGTATAATGTATCTGCAATTTGCAAATCGAGGAATGGGATATTTTAGCATCTGTGTTCTTTGTTTTGCTATTAGTTCCTGTTTTCATACAGCCAATCGATTTTACTATTGCCCTTATATCAGATGTATTTTCAAAATATTAATCAAATGGATGCACTATCTTTGATAATACAACAAATCATTACATGGAGTTGTGACATTCTACGACTGTGTATAAATCATACCTAATTGTCTTTCTGTTTCTGAATTAGACATCTTCGTCTATGTCATATTCCAGCTCTGTCTATTGCTTGTTTGTGTGTTTTGTTTTACGGCATATCAACCTCAATGGGTTATTTAATGCCGACAAGATTTTATTGCTGGTAATATTTTTTCCAAAAAGTATTGTTGATAATATTTTTCAAAAAATGTATTGCTTGTAATATTTTTTTTTAGAAAAATGCATCGCTGGTATTAAAACACATTTTTAAAATTTCATAGTGCTTAACCAGGACGAGCGTTTATTACCTTAACTTCGTATTGCCATTGAGTTAAATAAAAGATCAGGGTGGTCTCTCTAGCATTGGACTGAGCGTATTGAAGTCAGTTGTGGAATGGTGATCCTTTAACTATCAGATTTTGACTTCACACCATGTGTATCTCTCCATCACTTACGGTTATACTTAAAAATGGCGACGGAACGCTTGGCTTTTAACTCATCTGTAAATAAGTGTAATGCGATTTTCAGTTAATTCTAAGATTATATTTCCCTCATAAAGAACAGCTTTACTTTTCATATTATATATTTTAAGAAAACACTGGAAAATAAACTTACGGTTTGTTTCATTTTAATGTATAAAGACCAGAAGACTAACTTAAAAAAATAAAACAGTAAAAGCTTTAGAAATGTTTTATGTAGGGTATAACTTTCAGTATCTGTCTATATTTCTGAGATGAGGTATTATGTACACTATTTACATTATTCGGACTATTGTACTCATCTTTGTCGCCGTGTTTATCACGACGTTTCGGCCGAAGAAGAAGGCCGGAGCGTACAACGGCCGAAACGTTGTAATAAAGTCTGAATAATGTAAATAATGTACATAATACCTCATCTCAGAAATATAGACAGGCTCGATTTCAAACTTATAGCATCAGACAAAAATATATTTACTCTGTCAAGTGTTAATCTCTCAGAAATAGAAAAAAAACTTGTTGTTTTTTCTAAAGGGCATTCCGCCTCGAAATGTCAATAAAGAACAAATATTTGCTGAATTCAAAATAATGTATTCGCAAATACGTCATCATAAACCCTCCTCTTTAAACAAACTCACGTTTTGTATGTCTAAGATTACGGATTTGCTTTCCTGTCAGTTGACCGTAATTACTTTCCTTGGCGTTGTGCTTATTTTCGAACTATCAGGTCATAAAAATCCCGTAATGACGACAAAGATGAGGACAATAGTCCGAATAATTTAAATAGTGAGTATAACTTTGTCTAACACTGACGACCGTATGATATGAAAATGTTTAAAATTAATATATGTATTTAAAATTACATAATTCTTTTTTTAAATTACTATTTTGCAGATGAAATCATTGAACGATGTTAAAATGGTTTCTGAACTTGTAGGTAGAATATTATTTAGGGGAATATAAGTTGTAAAAGATATAAAAAAAAAACTTTTGTTCAGTAGTGTCAATAAATTACTAAAATGCAAATCAATTCTAAAGCCGAAGAAGCGATAACTTACATCATGTTAAGAAGATCGAGAAGGTGCTAAAAAGTTATCGGTTTTAAAGAATTTCCAAAATATAGCCATATACCCAAATATCAAATATTTTTTAGGTGGGGAGACTTGGTAAGAACGTGAACTTTTAAGCCCCTAAATCCCATACATTGAGTTTTTAGTTTCTGATGTTTTTTAGTGTGTGTGTGTGTGTGTGTGTGTAAAGAATCGTGTTTAGGAAAGTCGCTAGCTCATTGGAGCAATAAATTTATCTCGATAGTTTAAACTCTTTGGCAAATTGCCAATCCCTCAATTTCCGCCGATATATTTTGTTGAACTGTTCTCAGTTAATTGATTATAAAGGGAATACATGGTATCGATATTCAGACAGCTTCTGTTTTTTTTCAATTGTCTGATGAGATCCTACTGCTTGACACTTGTTTCTTTCAGTTAACAATCTTCTGCTCATCTATAAAAACAACGTTTTTTTTTTTCAAGGAGTTTCTTTTTTATTAATACACTTTCCAGAGAATCTTTATTCCTTTTCTACTGCTGTTCACCTACTACGTGAATTCGAGTCGCTCAATACAGAGGGTAACATACTGGGGTTGCTGGAGCGTACACAGAGGGACGTATTGGGAGGATATGGCGGATAGAAACAGATAACCCTAGATTTGAAGAGGTTAAGATTATAGTGATCTGGGAAGTATCTTTTCAGAATGCTGTTCCAAGACATGACAGTTATGAGGAAGAAACTTTCGAATAGAGCTTCCTCCTTACCAATCAAATATGAAGATGTGTCAATCGACTCATTGTACGTGGTATAACGGGTATGAACTGTTGAAATTAAGGAATAAAGCTCAGCTGGACATTTATTATGAAAATAGAGAGAATAGTCGGATGATAAGGACGTCTCGTCTGTATAGATGGGGTTGCATGGTGGAAAATAAATAATCACGTAAAGGCTTTTGAATTCGACCGAAGCTGTAGAGAAGATTGAGCAGATTTAGCTTAGCTATGGTATCTATATATAGATTCTCTCTCTCTCTCTCTCTCTCTATATATATATATATATATATATATATATATATATATATATATATATATATCGCGCTCTCTCTCTCTAATATATATATATATGAAATGGACAAAATCCGACAATTATTTTAAGACATTTTTATGTTTATACATTCTTTTTATCGATACAAATATTTAAGTAAATTCTCTGTTTATAATAACATTGCTAAACGAACGCTCCTTTGTGGCCCAATCATTTAAAGGCACGTCAGGTGGTTCCTTATAGGATACAGGTTCGAATCCTGTGGGAGGACGAATATTTTCTATGTAAATTTCTCAGACATTCAGGCCAGTAAATGTTGTTTAATACTGTTTATTATAAACAGTATTTACTTAAATAGTTGTATCTATAAAAGGAATGTGTAATCATAAAAATATCTTTATATATATATATATATATATATATATATATATATATATATATTTGTTATGAAAATACTCCCATGAGTGCTGGGGATCGCCTCGTCAGTGATGTCATGACAAGTTTCGGGTCTTCCAACATCATATTTGCTCGCTGAAGAGACCCTACCGAAACAGTACTATTCCGGCAGGCGATCCTGAAACAAAAAAAAAACGTGAAGCACGCAACAAATGGACTCCTCTAATAAATGCCACTGCTGACCAATCACTACCGACTTACGTCACTTCCTCCTCAGCTAAGACGATACAAAAAAAAAAAAGACTCGACGGCGAGCTCGTCTTTTTCCTTCATCTTAGGTTTACCACGCGGATCGACCCTCATCTTCAACGAACAGTCTGACATAACAGGTAAGTAATAACAAGAAAAGTTTCCTTTCATATGAAGTGTTATTTAACAAAAAAAAAAAAAAATTTGACCACATTCGTAGGTCATAGGAATTATGATCAGAAACGCTACTTGCTTTCTTTTCCCACCACTCCCATTTCTTCCTTCCCTCCTTGCCCCTCCTCTCTCTCCCCTCCGAAATAGGAATGCAGAAAAATAAATAAAAACACAGTTAGGACTACCAAGATGGCTTTGTTGAAAAAGGTGGAAAAATAAAATTTTAAAAGAGAAAAAAATTAAAAAATAAAAATAAACGGACCCTCCCCCAAATAGCAACTTAGGTCATCCCTCTACATATCTCTTTTTCTTCCTTCCCAACTGCCCCTCGACGCCCACCAATCCCCGTCGTAGAGCTCCAGGGAACAGATCTTTTTATCCATAGCCACTTCGAGGCTTTTTCTGCAGCTTCTGATAGGGCCCTGATGGTCTTTCTCTTTTTTATTCCCCTGATTCCGAACCGACTTAGAGCACTGCATACAGATACATACATATATTTTAGAATTGGACATTGTCCGACAATTTATTTAAAGACATTTATATTATGTTTAACGTTCTTTTTATAGATACAAGTATTTAAGCAAATGCTCTGTTTTATAATAAACAGTATTAAATAACATTTACCGGCCTGAATGTCCGAGAAATTTTCATAGAAAATTTTCGCTCTCCGACAGGAATCGAACCTGTATCCTATACGGAACCATCATTTCGCGTGATGTGCCTTAACCTTTCGGCCACAGAGCGGCGTCTGGTTAGCAAGGTCGATTTTACTATCTTTAAACTTAAATCTTCCATGAATCTCTTCTATTCATATCTGCTCTAGCGTATCAAATGTAAACAAATGACGTCATATATTTTAGAATTGGACATTGTCCGGCAATTTATTTAAAGACATTTATATTATGTTTAACGTTCTTTTAATAGATACAAGTATTTAAGCAAATGCTCTGTTTTATAATAAACAGTATTAAATAACATTTACCGGCCTGAATGTCCGAGAAATGTCAAATAAAATATGTGACCTTTGACAGGGATCCAACATGTATCTTAAACGAACCGCCATATAGTCTCACGTGCTATACCATTTAACTACAGAGAAAGCGTCAGATAAGAAGGTTAAATTGTTGTTTTTGAACTACAAATTTTCGATTATTTCTCTCGAACGCTCATATCTACTCGAAGCGTATCTTAATGTAAACAAATTACATAATATATTATGAAATGGACTAAGTCCGACAATTATTTTAATATATTTTTTGTTTAAAGGTTATGTTTATAGATTTATATTTTTTATATTTTTATAAATTATAGATTCAAATATTTAAGTAAATGCCCTGTTTATAATAAACAGTATTAACAAAAATTTATCGGCCTGAATATGTGTGGAATCATGGGACTATGAATAATTTTCAAGCAGACCGAAAATGATTTTTATTTGGTTAGGCATAATTTGTCAAAACATCATTATGTTCCTATATGTTTTTTTCTGTATTAAATTAAAATATATGGAATTTACTTGAAACTGTGCTTCCAAGTGAATATCTTTGCTTTTATTTAGTTAAATTCCATGTCACATTATTTTAGGTACCACCACAAAATCGCTACATCAGCCTTACTGTGATGAATACATGCTTTAAATGTAATGAAAACGGTTCTATCGTCAAAATCTTCATGCTGTTATTAAGAGGAAGGATCAAAGTATTCTTTGAATGTTTCTTTAATGTTTTTACTTGTTATGGTCCAGGTTAGGACAACACGAACACAACAGTAGAAATAACGATGATACAAGGTAACCAAAAAAGTTCGGTCCGTTTTTAAAGGAAAAAAAGAAAACGCTTCACAGTATGTGTAACTTATATTTAGTCTTCGAAGTAATCGCCATCGGCATCCAACACCTTCTGTCAACGTGTCTCCAGCTGTTCAATGCCCTTGCGGTAGAACTCGGGGTGGGGGGTGGGGGTGCGTAAAGAAGTCCGTGAGAGCTTTGCGCAAGTCTGCTTCATTGGTGAAGGATTTCCCACGAATCTGATTATCCAGGGAGTGGAAGAGGTGGCAATCGGATGGCGCAATATCAGGTGAATAAGGTGGATGGCACAATGTCCCCTACCCAAGTTGCTGTATGGTATCCCTTACCACTCGCGTGACATGCGGCCTGGTGTTGTCATGGAGGAAAAGCAGACCTTTGCGAT
The DNA here is from genome assembly GCA_964036315.1 of Acanthosepion esculentum. Lineage (NCBI taxonomy): Eukaryota > Metazoa > Mollusca > Cephalopoda > Sepiida > Sepiidae > Acanthosepion > Acanthosepion esculentum. The sequence goes on along the minus strand of OZ038495.1, from coordinate 29,402,080 downwards.
TCACCAGTGCTAGCTCCTTCTGGCGCAATGCCTGTTGCACACGTTTCGATTGCTACGAGTATAGGTCTCCAGTGACCGTTTGTCCCGTTGGTAGCAGTTCATAATGAACCACTTGATGACCTGTCCACCAGACACAAAGCATAATCTTGTGTGGGTGCACAGGCGGTCTTGCGGTGTGAGGGACACCATCCTGAGGAGACAACCAATGTTTGGAACGCTTGGGAGTTTCGTACATAACCCACTTTTCATCACTGGTAAGCACTCGATTGAATAAGGATGCGGTAATGGTGGCGAGAAAGCAGCGATGCGCAGGCTCCCACTCGTTGTCTCTTGTGGACCTCCAACAGCGTTTTCGGAATCCACTTGCTAAGTTTGTACGTCTTACCTAGGCCGTGCAGGTGAAGTCTAACTGTTTAATCCGAAAGGTTGAACTGTCTTGCAAGTTCACCACACGTTAGACTACTGTCATCTTCAATGGCCGCCTTCAGGACTCTGTCATTCAAGACCTGTGGTCGTCCACAGCGAGGCTCATCATGGAGAGACAAATCTCTCGACTTGAATTTTCGAAACCAACGCCTTGCAGTACGTTCATCCACAGTACTATCCCCAAACGCTTGACATATGCGGCAATTTGATACAGCTGCTGATAAGCCCACTTTGAAGTCGTAAAGCAAACAGTCCCGAACGAGATCTCTAGACACTTCCATCCTTCTCACAGCTGTCCAGCTTATAACTGAAGGCCGGGAACGGTGCGCGTGTTTTTTTATAACCGGCTGTCCGAATTTGAAAACAATTGCTACACGCATTTCGTATATATTTCAACTTCATTCAATGACTAATCAAAATCGGACAGATCTTTTTTGGTTACCTTGTATATTACACGGAATAATAATACAAGATGTGGAAGGTGTTAGTATGACTGTCAGTCTGGTTTGGAGTGAACTACTATCGGCTCGACTCGATTCGTCCCTCTCTCTTGAGAGGCGTAGTATACATAGTGTTAGGAAGAGTTCATTCTGTAGTTATAGGTAAGGACTCATAACATTACTCCTTTTTAGAACATTCAAATTTTTGATTAAATAACTTATTTTACTTGCGTCCGCGGACGTACTCACTTTCGGCATAGCTAATTTTAACCTATTTTTCGGTAGAAGATACAATAATAAAGCTATGAGACTAGAACAGAATTTAACCCAGGCCTGTCGACCCCTGTTTTCGCTCCGATAACCGTAGCGCCACCTATTCAAATCATCTAATCTAAATCCGCAGGCAGTAATTGATTATAACATTCAATTTCATAAATACGGAAATCTTATAAATGCATATTCTTCTGAAACCTAATTCACGTTTTCGGTAGTTTTAACTCAGTCAGCCATTTCTATGCAATGTCTAGGGAAATATCTGTGAAAAATATTTACATTATTACCGGAATTGCCTTACCACTTACAATATGCCCGATAGCCACATTTGAGTGTTTGGCGCTTCATAATCTTACACAAATGAATAGTTTTATTTTTAATTGGGACTAACAGATATGTCTGTCATGTAAGCTAAAGTTCATGCTAATGTGAAAATATTTACACATTACCTATACGTGTTCGTGCAACTACAATCATATAAAATGTAATATATTCAATACCTACTGACAGTAGAATAACTACATCAAATTTGCCGTCGTTAGCTCCGTGCTTGGTGCAATATAGGTTTCTTTGATTGCTCCGTTTACGCTTACGTAAAGAATATAAAGAAAAAGCCCGTGGCATTTAACACTAATAATCATCGTAAGAATGAATGATTTCGCTTGTCAGGCGTCGGCGAGAGATTTCCCCGGAGAAATAGAAAATACCAAATATATAGGATGATGAAAGTAAATAAGAAACGAGTGTTCAGGTCTCAGAAGAAATCAAGGCCTAACTACTGCAAGCGTTTTGCCTCTTTCGTCTGTAAAACAATTTGTTTTATTTTTTTTTCCTCGGTGCTCTTAATGCAGTTGATCGAGGTTTTACTTGAGGTAGAACTATATTCCTTTCAGAAACTCATTATTCCAAACTGGTAGTTGATTAGTTTTTCCAGCATAGAGCGCTTACCTTACAATTTAGGTCTATTCTCTTCATTAAGATCATACTTGCAATATGTGCCGTTTTATCAAGTATCCCTACACAGGAGCTCGCGTATTAGTAAATAAGAAGCTTTCCTAGTTCGATTCAAGCTTCTGTTACATGAACAAACATTGGAATTGACTTTTCGTGAAGACACCTACGAAACCGACTATTCAGAATTAAGTGCTGGGAGATTATGAAAATTTCTGATTGAATTTCTTGGATGACAAGTTTTAATTATAATATTTATTATTTCGTGACTAATGTCCTCTTATTTATTACGTATAGGAAATCCATTCTTTGTCTAAACTACATCCGGTAGCAGACACCTGTTCGGAAGATTGGATGTTTTCAAAAGCGTGGAACCATCTTTAAGTGCTGTTGTTCCAAGGTCCACTCTGACCCGTGATGTTAGCACATTTTAAGGTCCCCGCTATGGGTAAATAATGAACCCCCAAAAACCTATGAAATTATAAAGTACATTGTTACAGTAAAAATTACCAACAATATTAATTTATAGTAAATATACCAACAGTACATTTTAAAGCAAAATGTGTAACTCAACGTTTTATAGTAAAATGACCAACAATAAATTTTATCTGTAGTAGAAGGAATGCAATTGCGTTAAGAATATTTAGATTTCCCCATTAAATAACGCAAAGAGGTTCAGATGCCGCTAAACATAATCAACGAATCGAAACCAAACATTCTTTGCATGGAAAGTTCATGTTGAAGCTGATGTTCCTCCCAACGATTGTGAAGATTATGTTCCTCGTGAGGGCGTGGTCAGCTCATTTAATTACCTTTTGTTCTCTTCTCATATTCTGGGTGATAAGCTTGGTGTAACTAGATTTAGTTCCCTACATCTACATAGGAATGTCAGATCCTTTAACATCCGTGTAAAGATTTGATGGATCTTTTCCGATATTTGATATATGACATCGGGTTCGTAACGATTCGATAATTTCTGCCAGAATGTCTGGGATGAGGAGTTATCGCTATTTAGATTATTTGCATGCAGACTAATTCCCTCATTTGTCCAAATGTAAAGATATTGATAAGTAGCAATTTAATGTAAAATTACGACAGAAAGTGTCTTCTTACGGCTAATAATAAAAACTTTAAAGGCTAAGTGTTGTAAAAGGTACCTCTGCAAATGCAGTGTATGTAAGCATTTCAATGTAAATACAAGGAATAACAGGTAGTGAGTTTAATTTTAACAGATCCTCAAATGGGGCTCATGGCAGGTAATGGGTTTAAAAAATCATTAAGGCTAAGAATTCAGTATTTAATGTTAAACATCACAATGTTAAGCTACAAAGAAAAGAACTGTTTTGTATTAAACATCGCAATATTACGCTACAAACATAAGACAAAATGACACTTTTGTATTAAACATCACAATTGCATGCTACAGGATAAAGAAAACGACACTTTTTGCATTAAACATTAAATTATTAAGCTACAAACATAAAAATGACGCTATTGTATTAAACGTTACAATGTTATTTTACAAATATAACAAAGAAAATTACTTTTGTGTTAAACATCACTATATTAAGCTTCAAGCATAAAATAGGGCTCATTTGTATTAAATGTCACAATATTAAACTACAAATATAAATATGACTCATTGTTTTATTACAATACACAATCTTACGCTACAAACAAAAGAAGAAAGGAAACCTGACAATGTTAAGTCACAAATATAAGAAAAATGATGTTTTGCATTAAATATCACAATGTTAAGCTAAATAAATAAGAAAAAAGACACTACAAGGAAATGACACTTTTGTATTAAACTAAACAACGTTAGGCTACAAAAATAAAAAAAGACTCTACAAACATAGCAAAGGAAAGGACTCTTTTGTATTAAACATAACAACGTTAAGCTACAAAAATAAGAAAAGAAAACTCTACAAACATAAAGAAACAGACTCTTTTGTATTAAACATAACAATGTTAAGCTACAGAAATAAGAAAAACGACTCTACAAACAGCAAAGGAAAGGACTCTTTTGTATTAAACATGACAACGTTACGCTACAAAAATAAGAAAAAAGTCACTACAAACAAAACAAAGAAAGCGATACTTTCCCCAATGTGAACAAAGATTTTGAGATTTTCTAAACTCTGTAGACAATTTTGATTCTATTTAAAACTATTTTCTTACGTTTTCTCCCTAAAGAATTTTCAAAACTAGTCTTCTTTATAAGAAGCGATCAATTATCCATTCCCTTATGAATAGCATATAATAGGGTAAAATTAAGTTATTGCAAAGATAAGTTTCGCGATGATGTATATTCATTCTGAAAACCGTTTCCACTGGGTTCCTTGAAACACGCCATGATGAGGATCGATAGTAAAATACTGGTTGTATTTTTTATTTGTTCTCAATTTTCTCGACTACGCTCAGGTGTCTAAGTTTCGCTTTTCGGGCAAAAAGCCAAAAACAGATGTTTTTCCTTCATCGATTACATAAAAGTGAAGACGTCGTGTATTGGTATTCTGTTCAGTATTTCAAGTGTATCTGAATTGGACACGTTCTTCTTCGCTTCTGAGATCTTTGAAGATACAGTTATTGCTGGTAAGACGACACGTCGTT
>OZ038495.1:29352377-29392377 GCA_964036315.1 Acanthosepion esculentum | reverse complement strand
TAATACATAAATATATATATATGTAATACATATATGTAATACATAAATATATATATATATGTAATACATATATGTAATATATATATATATATATATGTAATACATATATGTAATAGATAAATATATATATATATATGTAATACATATATGTAATACATAAATATATATATATATATGTAATACATATATGTAATACATAAATATATATACATATATGTAATACATATATATATACATATATGTAATACATATATGTAATACATAAATATATATACATATATGTAATACATATATGTAATACATATATGTAATACATATATCTAATACATATATGTAATACATATATGTAATACATAAATATATATATATATGTAATACATATATGTAATACATAAATATATATATAAATAAATTTTAACTTTTAGGTTTGTCAAAGATATTTAATGAATTCCAATGTTCTTGTTTCAATTGGAACTTGTAGTAATTTTTCACATATTTCTGTGTTTGAATTAATTTTTTTCTCAAAGGAGAGCGTATTCTTTTCTTGCCACTTGAATTTCTAAATGTTATGAAATACCGGAGACTCTTCAGAGAGATGTGAAAGAAATATTTAATTTACTGTTCTCTTCGACAGCCAGTTATTCCGTATGTCTCTTTATCCGATTCCGCACGCTGCACGCGATTGCTTCTTTGATGTCGTCGAATTAACCGAACATGATGAGGTGGAGATGATTTCTTGGGCGCAGTTTACGTCCATCTAAGGCAAATAATTTTCCGAATCTTTTTTAGAACAAGTTCTGGAATATGCAGACTGGGAATCAAAAATTATTATATATTACAATGTTTCACGGGATCATATGTGTTCCTGATAAACAACTATTGCGCACATATTCGAACAAGCCTTTTCCAAATATCTGATATTGCAACCCCCCAATCCCCCCAAATAAAAACAGAGACGGTACTGAAATGAAGATATCGATTTCTCAAATAAATATAAACAAACTATATTAATAAAAGTTCATGCATATATATATATATATATATATATATATATATATATATATCCAAGTATAGGATTTGTGTATACGGAATAAATTCCAATAACCCTAAAAATACTATTCCTAAAAATGTGCAAAATACAGAGTATAGCAATTATAATTAACTCGAAATTAGAACATAAATATGTTATAAAATATCTACAGAAATAGCCATTTTGTTTCAACACTTCTGGTGTCTTATCAATGATGGTGTTGAATGTAGAATTGTTTTTTTGCAAATCGCTAACCGGTGAGAAGAAAACAAACCAACATAGTTTACAAATTCAAGTGCCCTTTGGGAGATTGTATCTCCAACGAACTAAATAATATCTATGTTGGTCACACCGCAAACTCGCTCTCACGTCGCTTGACACTACATTTGAATGATAACTCTAACATCTTTAGGCATTTAAAACAACATCCCTGGCCGCATAAACAATTCCGGAAAATCCTCGTCGAAAACACAACTATACTTAAACATGAAAACAATAAACAAAAACTAAAAATTCTTGAAGCAATATGCATAAAACAGTTGAAACCTAACCTGAACAAAATAAAGTATGAAATCTCCACAAATATCCTTAAATGCCTATAATTGGTAACAGAAGCCATTGTTTTATACCAACGGCTTTCCATACTCAATACCCATCGAATTCACTCTCGCGTGGTCATGTGTGACGTCATGAGCTGTGGTGCGATTTTCGCTTTCAGCGTCTTATATGCACATGTTTATCGTTGCTTGGAAACAATCCATGTAAACAAAAACAGACTATCATCAATTTCTTGTTCGTGTATTGCTTAATATATTGTGTAATTGTCATCTTTGATAATGGCTTATGAAAGCCGAAAGCTTAGATTGGATTAAAAAATATGTATCAATATTGTGATTTTCTTTCTTCGTTTAATGATAATGTTATTAAGCTTATCAGACGATATGAAAAGAACTTACATAAGATATATAGACAACACTTATCTATATTATTTAATGAAACATGTATGAATAATATATATATATATATATATATATATATATATGAATATCTGAACTTGATTTTAATCCTTCATTATCTTCTTATCCTTAGCTAAGATTAATTATTGATGTACATAACATTTTCGTTTATGATCGATTTCATCACGATACTTCTGTTAAGCTTAGAGTATATTTATACATTATTACAGCTCAAATTAGAGTTCAATAATCTTATAAAATCCTCGAAGAATCCCAATAAGATATATTTAAATATTTCTAGGATACACCGGTTCAGGTCTTAATCTATCAAATGGACAATATGGCTTTTACACGATTTTGAGAATTTTGCCGTTACACCAGGTATATATATATATATATATATATATATATATATATATATATATATATATATGTGTGTGTGTGTTCACGTGTTAATGACGGGCTTCCCCATTCCGAGTATGTTTGTCTACTAGGCAAATTAAACTGATCCCTATTGAGGATATTCTCACACACATTTGTGTTTCTGCAAAATCCACAGTGTCAACATTCAACTCTGCTGATCAGACTTGGAGTTTCTCGCAGACAGCGCATAATCTGGGATGATCAGTCGTTGAACGTGGCTAGTATCCATAAATCCTCGGAAGTTTTATAAAAAAACTCAGGCCACAGTACAAATTTACAGACCAATAAATGCAGCTCGGGTAAATTGGACTCCTGATGGATTTCCTTGATTTACTCTTTGAATTAGAATCTCAAACTCGGGTTTTCCCGAAAACCATGCTACTCTCGCTATAGAAGATCATCACAAATCCTATTCCTTCGCATTTCTTTATGCGTCAAATATTTGACTTTCGAAAATATCCTTTTAACAGAAATGAGCGCTGCGGTTACCATTTTTCTATCATATTTATATGTGTGTCGAGTTCAATTCATACTGCTTGTCTAATGTTACAGTCTGATTCTATTTTCCGATAAGCTATGTTTTTTTTCTAAATGTTCAGCCTATAGAAGTCTTAAGAGACAGGTATACTAGAGAGTTCAGCCTATAGAAGTCTTAAGAGACAGGTATACTAGAGAGTTCAGCCTATAGAAGTCTTAAGAGACAGGTATACTAGAGAGTTAGTGAATGAGTTTGTTATATGTGCGTAAGAGGAGCAAGTAAAGGCAGATTATGAGGACATAGAGGATAGATGTTGATCCTAGACATAAAGATTTTAAGGTTGTTGTTATCGCGGAAGCATCCCCTCGTGAGTAACTATAATCGGGAAGATACTGTGTGAAAATTCTTTCCAATAGAATACGAAGGCGAATGAGCATGATTCGACTCATTGTATATGACACAGAGGGTCTTTGCTCTAAACTTCTGAAGTGGTGGAACTAGTTATATAATGATGCCCGCAGCTGCTATATAAATCTCCACTAAACATTCGTCTCTCTTCTATTTCTCTCTATTATTTCTACATCTTTCTCTGTAACTTCTTCCCTCTCTCTTAGTTTCCCTTTTTATATTTATATTTAATTTCTCACTCTCACTCTCTCACTCTCGCACTCTCTCTCACTCTCTCACTCTCTCTCTCACTCTCTCTCTCACTCTCTCTCACTCTCTCTCTCACTCTCTCACTCTCTCTCTCACTCTCTCTCTCACTCTCTCTCTCACTCTCTCTCTCACTCTCTCACTCTCTCTCTCACTCTCTCACTCTCTCTCTCACTCTCTCATTCTCACTCTCTCTCTCATTCTCACTCTCACTCTCATTCTTTCTCTCACTCTCTCATTCTTTCTCTCACTCTCACTCTCACTCTCTCTCACTCTCTCTCACTCACTCTCTCTCACTCTCTCTCTCTCACACTCTCTCTCACTCACTCACACTCTCTCACTCACTCACACTCTCTCTCTCACTCACACTCTCTCTCTCACTCACACTCTCTCTCACTCACACTCTCTCTCACTCACTCTCTCTTACTCTCTCGATCTCTCACTCTCTCGCTCTCTCGCTCGCTCTCTCACTCTCGCTCTCTCACTCTCTCTCTCTCACTCTCTCTCTCTCTAATTTTCCACGTCATGCCAAACTATATAGAAGACAAAATTCAGCTAATATACATCTAATGAAGTCTTGGTTGTCAATAAAATTACTCTTACTTCGACTATCTTTTATGGTCTTGAGGCCAGTAAGGATAGACTGGTATTATTATCCCAAATTAAATCTCCCGGGAACGCTATATACAAACCAGGTGGCACCGTCCTTCGTAGTCGCCTTTTCAATAAATTCCCAATCGATTCAAAGCTTTCGAAATATTCCATTCCTTTAGTTTTATCATCGACAACAGACAAAAAATAGATATTGAATTTAAGCCTTCTTCCTCTAGTATATAATTTTTGGATAAGTATAGTGATCCAATTGAATTACAGACATTCTTTATTTGGGGAAACTCTCCCTGACTATGCAAATTTAACTAATAACTATTCTTAGCAGTTACGTTGAATACAGATTGCGAGCTGTGGTTACAGTAAAATGAAAATTGTGTGTTGTCTTATTTCATATTTATTCAAATAAATACTTTACGTATTTAGGTACCAAACAGTTTTAACCGAAATAATAAAAAGATGTGTAGCACAATAAAAAGATACCTATCTCCACTTGAGTAAATCTTAGTATCAATGCTTATATACTCTTTACATTATTCGAATTATTGTCCTCATCTTTGTCGCCATATTTATTACAACGTTTCGGCCGTTGCACGCTCCGACCTTCTTCAGGTGGTTGGAATCTAGAACTGAATCCTTTATCTCGCTCACTGGGGTAGACTGGTTGAGTTCCACGTGCCATGTTTAATGGATGTCAGTTATCAGTTATCTCCTGTTAATTCTCCTATCCAAGTTATCCACCATATTAACCAGGTATTGAACTCAAACTCTTTGGGTCCTGTTACTGGATCTAACTAACGCCTTTATCCACTGTGCCATGTTTCCTTGAGGACACATGGCACAATCTACCCCAGTTAGCAAGATAAAGGAGTCAGTTCGAAATTTCAACCACCTGAAGCAGGCTGGAGCGTACAACGGCCGAAACGTTGTAATAAATATGGCGACAAAGATGAGGACAATAGTCCGGATAATGTAAATAGTGTACATAATACCTCATCTCAGAAATATAGACAGATACTGAAAGGCCGAAACGTTGTAATAAATATGGCAGCAAAGATGAGGACAATAGTCCGAATAATGTAAATTGTGTACATAATACCTCATCTCAGAAATATAAACCGACAATGCTTATATACTTACCAATATTGTTCAGTGCATGTTTCTCTGTATTCTGTATTTGGAATAGAACGACATTTACCACTAGAAAAAAAATTCTCATGTCCGAATTCAGTGTAAACAATTACTTTAGTATCTGACTAAAAGCTATGATTCTCTTATTTCTAGACTATTGAACCGGGAAAAGAAAATCCTTATAAATAAATGTTCCGATTTATCAAACAAAATTTGTCATCTATGTTTTTCTTTCATGAATCATATTCGTGTTCAAAATGATAGAATGGATTTCAGATGAATTGCTACTCTTCGTGGTAGAAAACGCGTCTTCGAAAAAACGATGTCTGCTGTCAACGCAATGGCTCAATAAAATACTACATAGCGAAAATTGTTTTCCTAAGTAACAGGTTCCTGGAAAAATCTTGTTATTTAAAAAGACAATCTTCGCTGTATACCTATATCGTTATGTTTTTGTCTTTAGATAATCTACTTATCTACCTATATCACTGTCTATCTATCTATATATTTCAGTCTGTTCATATATATAAATTTATATCTCTGCGATCTTGCTATGTAGATTTAATAGGCCAGTTAATGAAATTTGAAGAAGAAAAAGCAAAAGTATAATAGGATTGATGATATTTATTACATATTAGTAAGACTTTTGACTGAAACGAAACACAACGTATTAGTCGATAGTACAGGCTACGATGAGTTTCCATAGGGTGAACGTCCAGTACGACAATGAGTCTTGCCACGAACATAAATATAGGTTTTATTTATATATATATATATATATATATATATATATATATATATATCTTCGGCAGAATTGAGTCACTGTCAGTCACTGTGTGTTTATCTAAAAATAAACACGCTAAAATTCACCTTCATCCCTGCCGTGCGCCGAGGGCTTAGTGGTAGAAGTCCAGACTGAAGCCAATTCAGCCGGGTTTCGATCCTAGCTAGAGGCAACCGGACGGCTAGCCACACTGAAGAGCTGCTATACATCGAAACAGGCTGTCTGTGGATGACAATATATATATAGTGGAATCTTTCGACGTATGAGGGTCAAGCAGCTGAACCGACATCAGCACATATGATTTTTTATTATAGTGGTGAAATCTGTGTGTGCGTTTATATATATATATATATATATATATATATATATATATATATATATATATATATATATATATATATATATATATATATATATATATATATTCTTTGAATTCTCTGTTGGTTACCTAAACAACTCTCAAATATCCAACCCGCTCTCAAATGAATAACACACACTATATATATATATATAGTGTGTGTTATTCATTTGAGAGCGGGTTGGATATTTGAGAGTTGTTTAGGTAACCAACAGAGAATTCAAAGAATCTATGAGAGTGTTTGAAAGAACTTGTGAATGGTACACTCGATGTTAGCAACAGTGGTCAAATGGCAATTCCTTATGTATACGAGACCATGTAGTTCAAATACGGATCGTTGTTAGGAATCGTTTACTTTCGGTAGGACTACGCATATGCGTGATTCTAGACTATCGTTTATATCTCAGTTCCAGCTTCCCCGCCTCCAGTAGAATCGCAGAAATTTCATCCGGGATATCCAATTATATTCTATAATGTTCAGTGTTTGCGAGCAATGGATGTTTATTTGTATGTCGACGGAATCCCGTCTTCCGGGGTTTCATTCGCCCAAGACACACACGCCGAAACGCCTGCAGTGTGTTAATGGTTGCAACTATCGCTTTCCGATCTTGTTTGCGGCAGGAACAATGCTATCTATGTACGCCCAGAATATTGTTTAACGTTATCACTGCAACAGGAAAGTGATGTGTTCTTCCAGCACTTCTACATAAGGCTCGTGCGCAGTATAATCAGTAAAAGGTTCACCAAGGTCAATAGCCGACCGGCGTGATCGCATGATGTGTGTGTGTGCGCACGCGCGTGCATTTAGAACAAAGAATTTGTTTTGAAAAAAAAGCACGCTCCACCAGGGTATTTCTGGAAGATAACGCTTTTATGACAACTAAGAAAAAGGATCTATTTTCTCACCAGACATATTCAAACATTACGCTGAGAGAATATTTCTGAGAGTATTAGAAATCTTACCAGGATCCACGATAGGGGGCCACAATCATTACCAACATTAGGTATGCAGACGAGTTTGTGCTGATAGTAAAGGAAACTAAACGACAGTGTTGATAGACAGAAAGGGACTTACAGGAACTAATACTGACGCTCTTAAAAGAAAGCGAGAAGTAAGGAGTAAACATCAATTGTAAGAAGGAAGTGTTTTAAGAATGCGCGGAAAATGCGACACCGAAATCCGGAGGCGCATTGGAACAGCGAAAGGTGCCTTCCAAAAGCTAAGTAAAGTATTAAGAAACAGGAAAATTTAGCTAGAAACGAAGAAAAAGGTACCGGACTGTTATGTAATATCGATCCTCTTATATGTCAGTAAATACCGGAAAAACATATCACAGATGATGAGACTTGCAACAAGAGCAATGTGGTCTTACAGAAGGATGCTAAGCAGTGAATGAACTGAACATGTAAGCAACGATGAGGTTTTCGGGAAATGGTAACAAATACATACTTTTACTTATCATCAGAAAGAGACCGTTGGTATTTCTAGGGCAAATAATTGAACAAAAAGAGGACATAAAGATTGCAATTTGAACAGAAGAAAACGGCGCATAAACTCCCTAGACAGTTTGTGCAAATGGGGATTTGAAGAGGGGCAGCAAAAAGATAAACTTTACTAAGCACGACAAAGGACACGGAATTGTGAGTTAATAAGAGTTTTCGTACTGAAGTGACACAGCACAAAGTGAAGAAAAAGAAGTTTTAGTAATTATAGTCCTAGCTATAATTTAAATTATATAAGCCTTCTGACGAGTGGATGCAATCTACGCGAAACCCAGAGTTGGGGCAGCCAAGTGAACATTTAATTTTAACTTCATATATATATATATATATATATATATATATATATAATAGTTTTGATCTCTCTCTCTCTCTATATATATATATATATATATAACAATATCGATCTATATACATATATAGTAACAATATCGATCTATATATATATAGTAACAATATCGATCTATATATATAGTAACAATATCTATCTATATATATATAGTAACAATATCGATCTATATATATATATATATATAGTAACAATATCGATCTATATATATATATATATATAGTAACAATATCGATCTATATATATATATATAGTAACAATATCGATCTATATATATATATATATATATAGTAACAATATCGATCTATATATATATAGTAACAATATCGATCTATATATATATATATATATATATTAACAATATCAATCTCTCTCTCTCCGTATGCATATATATATATATATATATATATATATATATATATATATTAACAATATATTTATATACATAGTAACAAATGAAAAAAATTAATGTTCACTTAACTGTAGATAGATAGATGCCGTTTATTCAAATGGACAAATTAGTAGGCGGGTGAGTTAATATTATTCACACCAACTTGTTTAAAAAGAAAATAACTGGAATTCCAAATGATTACGTGACTTTGATTATCATGAATAATTTTGATAATTTTTTTCATCATCTCCAAACAAGTAGCCATTCGCAGTGGAAAGATAACGAATGGGAGAAGATAATGAAAATGTTTATGCTACACACCCTGGTGTATGTTCTTTGTAAATGACCAAGAAGAATGCAAAAGATATATGAACTTTCTGTTGTTTTCGATAGTATCACTGTCTTAGTATGACGTCGGAATGAATATTCACGTGTTTCCCGGGTTTACTTAACCGGTTCCGACAGAAATTAAATCAACACAACCTAGAAAACAGCATAAAATCGAACAATCCTTTGTGTTGTGTGAATTTCTGCGTAGAATAAGTTTTGTCTTCATTGCCCCTAGCAGTATCTTTGTTATCCTATTACACTTTAGTTAATTGAAAAGATTCAACCGATAAGAATGTTTTAGAGAAGCGACCAAACATAAATGAATGGCAAAACAAAAAAGAAGATATTTTAGCGAGAACGAAATAAATGAAAAAAATGTTGAAGAAGAATAAGTTCTAATGGAATGAAAAATATAACATGGAGATAACTGAAAATAACACGATCTCTTCCCAGGCAAATCTCAGCTAACAGAGCAATAGAAGTCAAAGTATAAGTAAAGCAAAACCAAAAATCCTATAAAGCGATTTGAAGATTAGAAAAAGGAAAGGAAACAGACGGATTAACATAGAAAATAAAATAATTTTACCGAGAATCAAATTGATATGATTCTTATCATTACGCAGTCATAAAGCAAAATTCGAATTGGCTAAATCTGGCGCATTGTATAATATATTTTCGTTTTTGGGAAGAAACATTATACAAAATAAAACAAGTTGAATATATCTAAGTAAATGACCCTGTACATAAGAATAAGAAAACAGAAATAAATGACGTAATGTTCAACCGCGACGATGACAAGTAAACAAGAGAAGATTCTATAAGACAAAGAAAAAAATAGCAAAGCCAATGATGAAGATGCGATTAGAAAATCACATAAGTTTAGAAAAGTAGGATACAGAGTTAATCAAAATAGAAATGGGCAAAAAGTACGAAGATCGAAAGTTCGAATTGAAATAAAAAGAAACAATCAATTGGATCAAAGTAGCTGGTGGGAGGAACCAAAGACAAAGGCATGGTGATTAAGACGATATAAACAACATCGCAAAAACGGCTTAATAAACAAAAGAACAAGAATACTGGCAAAATAAAAGAGAATATGCAGATGTCAGAGACACCGAAGAATTCTGTAGACCTATGTGGGACAATCTCAAAAATGAAATAAAAATGGCGAATACATAAAATAAGACAGAACTAAAGTTAACTAAGAAACTATATGTATTACATTCGTTCTACTCAGTAATTTATTCTCTGCAAGTTCTCGGGCTAAAATATCAGAATGTGAGTGTATGTGCAGAGCGCATAGTGGTGAGCGAGTCGAGAATAGGATTCGACAAACCGGGTTCGAGTTCAAGATTTCATTTTCGCACATTTTGGAAAGACATGAATCCCAAGCAGCTATGGCGTAAATAACAGGGCTGAGTGGGCTTACTTATGTTTAGGTGACAGTTATTATTGTCCTCATCTTTGTCGCCATATTTATTACAACGTTTCGGCCGTTGTACGCTCCGATCTTCTTCAGTTAGTTGGAATGTAGAACTGAACCCTTTATTTCGCTCACTGGGGTAGACTGTTCTAGTTCCACGTGCCATGTTTAATGGATGTCAGTTATCAGTTATCTCCTGTTAATTCCTCTCTCCAAGTTCTCCACTGCCTTAACCGGGTATTGAACTCAACATTCTTTGGTTCTGTCACTGGATCTAACTAACGCCTTTATCCACTGTGCCATGTGTCCTTAAAATATAGACAGATACGGGAGAAAACTCCGAATTCAGAATCCGGCTAAAAATAGCGATGGACTTCGGAAGTTTCATCCCTATTGTTTTGGCTGCAATACATGCAGTGCCCTTTCAACTTTTTATTGGTTACGGCACTTGTGCCGAGACAGTGACGCGAAGCAGGAAGTAAGTGTCATTTTACTTATTTATACAGTAGGGGAAAACATTGCTTAGATGAATAGGCTTGGTTTGTTTTGTTTTACGGCATATCAACCTCAATAGGTCATTTAATGTCGACAAGTTTTTTTCCTGGTAATATTTTTGTTTTGTCAGAAATCTATTTCTGTTAATATTTTTTCCTCAAAAATGCGTAGCTGGTAATATTATTTTTCAAAAAGGTATAGCTGGTGATATTATTTTTTCAAAAATGTATAGCTGGTAGTATTATTTTTTAAAAAACGTATAGCTCGTAATATATTTTTTCAAAAACTTATAGCTGATAATATTATTTTTTCAAAAACGTATAGCCGGCAACACTACCGTTTTAAAAAAAAAACAAAAAAAACGTATAGCTGATAATATTAATTTTTCAAAAAATTACAGCCGGCAACATTATTTTCCAAAAACGTATTATCAGAGGCCTTGCTGTTGTACGTAGTTTATCGTCATACCCAGGACGCGATGAATAGGGATTTAGTATTTTAATACAGAAATAAGACACGTAAATAATGACAGGCACGTTTTTACATGGTAATCCTCTTTATTGTTGCGTATATGTGAGCATGTCGTCCGTTAGAACATCAAAGTATATCACTAAGTCTAAAGAGCTGAAATTAGGTAATCCATTTTTTAATATAAGATATGTGAATAGAAATAAAGTTTTTAATGGTGAAGATACAGATATGTTATGCTGTGAAATTAGCAAGAAATCCATCGTTAAATAATGGAGTAATCAGTTTGAAGCATATGGAAGTTGACAGATTAAGACTCTGGTCTAAAAGAATTAACGAATGAAATGTTTAGCAAACGACAGTGTAATGGCTACCAAGTGAAAGTTAACCTAATATGTAAATCCATTCACCATTATTACCTTCTTCATTATAACTCGGAACCGATTCAGAGTAAATAATGAAAAACTTTCTAAGAGACATGTTGACTTCCATGCAATAAATGGCTGATTTCAAACGATTTACCAAATATGTTAATGAACGGCGAAACAAATATGACGTTAACATAAATATTTTAAAATGATATGCAGGATATGTAAATACAGTGTAACCCGGATATAAGAGAGTTCTCCGGACCGGAGAAGAAGTATCTTATATCCGCGTTTCTCTTATATCCGGGTTTGGTCTATTCTGTTTTATTAACACAGGCTCTAATTTGGGACCAGATAAAAAATATCTTATATCCGGGTTTCTCTTATATCCGGGTCTCATATCCGGGTTACACTGTAGGCTTAAGGACGAGAAAAGAAATTCAGAGCTAAATGGATAGCCCTGAAACTAATGCTACTACTTTTAAAAGCTGATCCAATTAATAAAGTGTATTAAAATCTCCAGCAACTCCCAGTCTAGTTTATTTGGTAGTTGAATACGGTATGAAAAAACTTAAGATATTTTTTTGCATTTACTTTATCTTACAATTGTTTATCATTGACGTTAGTGTCTATGAAAGAATCGATTTGAGTTTTTAAAAAATCCAGTAGTGAACAGAGAGACTGTTCAACATTTTAAATTTGTTATACCATATATGATGGTAAGATGATGAGTGTTATTAAAAAGACACTGATTCATTTTGGAAATTTCTAAGTAAGAAATAAATATGAGAAATACATCATAATTAAAAGGACAGTTTGGCAAATGGGTGTTTTTCTATAAGAACGAAAATTTAATATTACGCTTGTTGATAATCATACTGTAGGAGTTTAATAAATCTATTGTCAGTAGCAGCCTGGAAAGTATAAAAATAGGAGAATCCTTAAGTAATTCTCTTTTTGTATTTTCTCCCTTTTGAAGTGGGTGCCTTCAACTTATGCGCCAAAGTAAAAAGGAATTTGGACGCTTCATATGCATATACGCCTACACAGGCAAGTCATACTCAAATACATTAACAATTTTCGTTGAGTATTCCATTTATTTATCGGTAAAGAAAGAAGGTCTTAATCTTTTTCTTTGTTATTTTTGTTAAATAAATTGTTGTGTATATGGATTATCTCCCCTTTGATAATCCACGCTATAAAAGCTGTACATTTCCGCTTGTCAAGTAGACGAGTAGTAAGATTCTTAATTGAATAAAAGATTACTAGACTGAATCTCTTGTCCTGTTTTCATTACAATTTATTCAATTAAGAATCTTACTACACGTCTACTTGACAATCAGAAATGTACAGCTTGTATAGCATGGATTATCAAAGGGGAAATAATCCATATTCACAACATAACTGTTGTCTTATATTGTAGGTCAATGCACCTTTTCACCACCATTATTTCATGTAAAATACTCTTCTAAAGACCTTATAGATTAATTATAGAAATAATCAACACACTAAAACCAATGAAAATTTGAAATACCAGAATTTTTTTCTCTTTCTTTCTTTTATTATCCATATCTTATTCTTTGATTAGACTTTAATAAAGCTGAATCATGTTAGATTTATAAACGTTTGTGTAAGTTGCAATATTAAATTAAATCAACAATTACAATTTTGTTGGAAATCACTTATCCAAAGATGATGTTAAAGTCTGAATATTCAAAAATGTCATCATCCTCTGAATGTATAAGCATACACACGTCCATATGCAAGCAAAGTTGTATCATTTAAATTTGAGCCCTGCGTTCCTGAAAAATGTTTCCCCCTTATGACTGAGTTTCTTATTTAATATTCGCAAATAATTGGTATGTAATGTTCCACGGTATATATTAAAATAGTCACAAGTGTTTACCCACCGTTCAAAACGTTGTTGGGCATTAAGTCATTTTTCACTACCACTGTTCAACCAATGGCTGGGCATTACGTCATTTTTCTCTACCACCGGCAAAGCGGTGGACAGAGCTCAAAGCATTAATAACCATGATATCAGCAGCAGCCCTGAGGGTATAAAAACAGGCGAACCCTTAAGTAACTCTCTTTTTCTGTTTTCCCTCCTTTTGAAGTGTTGTCCTGGGTATGACGATAAACTACATCGGCGTCCTGGGTAAGACTATAAAATACTTTCAACAGCAAGGCCTTTGACAAGGAGGTTTTGAGGAGCGTGGGACCAACTCTTAATTGCTGGTGTTCCCAGGTCCACCCTGCCTTGGGGTGGTAGCACCTGTTATGGTCCCACCTATGTGCAAATAGTTAACACCCAAACTTGTGTCAAAATAGGTTTTAATGCCAGAAATACTTTATAAATATATAGCATAATGAGAGGCCACGTATACTTTCTTGATATGTATATAATATCTGGATAAAATAAATGAAACAAAATTGTTTTTTTTTTTTTATGAAAGTATTTATTTCTGTGTTTTTGTATATATTTATTTATTTAATATTTCAGACCACCTGGGTCTTTCCTCAGAAATCAAATGAGATACTGTGTTTGTGTGTTTGTTTACAGCGTTTGTCGTGAAGCGTGCATGTCACGTGATGTGCAATGCGACTTTGTTTGAATTTTTGGCGGAAGACTGATGATAGTGTATTAAATGTTGTTTAAAAGGTTTTTTGACCATAACTCAAGAAATATTTCTCAAAATATTTTTAACTGTTGAAATATTTATGTAGATTTAAAATATCCACGTGTTTGTTTACCCCTAGTTTATATGTGTCTAATTTTAGAATTCAGTATTTTTCTTTTTTTCTTCTTCGTATGTGTGTTGTACTTAAATTACTGTGTTTGTGTGTTTGTTTTTAGACTCGGACGACACGTGGTGTGGAACGCGATTGTGTTTGATTCTTTAACGGACATCTGGTGTTTTGGTTATTGTTTAAAAAGGATTTTTTACCATATCTAAAGAAATTTTTTAAAGAAATATTTTAACTATTGAAATATTTATACTGATTTAGAATACCCAAGTCTTTGTTTAACCCTAGTTTATATGTATTTAATTTTAAAATCCAGTATTTCTCTTTTTTTCTTCGTATGTGTGTAGTGCTAAAATTTGAGTCTATCAATATACATTTGCAATTATCTATCGAATGTCGTGGTCTATTGAAGTGTTCTGCTACTGGGAATATGAATTATTT
Source organism: Acanthosepion esculentum (assembly GCA_964036315.1). NCBI lineage: Eukaryota > Metazoa > Mollusca > Cephalopoda > Sepiida > Sepiidae > Acanthosepion > Acanthosepion esculentum. The sequence goes on along the minus strand of OZ038495.1, from coordinate 29,377,441 downwards.
TGTCGTATGTCTTGTTTATGGTTGTTGAAACGAAGCCTAAAGTTAGTTCCAGATTCGCCAATATATCCACTATTAGGACATATTGTGCAGAATAGGTAGTAAATTATATTATTTCTATCACAAGTGAGGCGGGGTGGATGTATTGTGATTTTGGAGTTGGGTACGAGAAATTCACTGTCTGTTATTATGTGTTTGCAAATTATAAATATATTCATACTTATATATATATATATATATATATATATATATATATATATATATATAACATCTATAGATTTCTTGAAGGAAAAATATTCTCAGAAATAGATTTTTGAAAAAAAAAATATTCCAGCAATAAAAATTTTGTCTGCATTAAATAATCTGTTCAGGTTGATGTTCCGTAAAACAGACCAAACCAAACGTTTTGAAGTGTGTGCCATCAACTTTTCAAACCGAAGCAAAAAATCTGTGAACGCTTCACACACAAACACACCTACACAGGCAAGTCATACTCAAATATATTAAGTTTCCTTGAGTATTCCATTTATTTCTCGGTAAAGAAGTTCTTAAACTTTTCCTTTGTTATTTTTTGTTAAATAAATCCTGTTGTATTGCAGTTCAATCGCTCTCTCTCTCTTATTTTGTACTTTTTCATCACCATCATTTCATGTAAAATACTATTATAAAGACCTTATACATTAATTATAGAAGTAGCCAACGCACTAAGATATGCATATTTTGCATTTTTTAACGTTTTCATTGCGCGTTTTCCCACCTTGAGTGCTGTTAATAAAACATGAAATATTTTTATCTATTTGTAGAGTTTGAAAATCGATGAAATAAAGCTTTGCCTTTGCAGCCACCTACAAGTTGGAAAATCATTGTTTTCTTTCCGAAAATAGACATTATGCCGTTTACATGGAAAATTACAGGTGTTATTTGCGGTAATTATACTTTTAGAAATGCTGCAATAGATTAGCATTTTCGACACCATTTAACATTGGTGATTAGCAAAGATTTATTAGCAATGAAATGCAAACTCCCAATGTTAACAAGCTACCGACGTTTGTTTAAAGACAATGTGAATTCCTTTTAAGCTTTTTGGTGGAAAATTCTTTTAAAATATTAATATGATGCTGATTTAGTCTCGCCTGTAAAATTGTCAAGTATAATAGGAAACATGTTCAAAGTACGTACGTCTATACCAAGAAGTACTTCAAGAACCAGTGATTTAAAGGCAAAAAGAAAATCATATAAATGCGTCTAAATCAACAGCATTTAAATAGGAATAGGCAGAAAAATACCCGATTTAAGTAAATATTGTTGTGTGTTTGGTGAGAAAGGAACAATATTTTTCAAGAATACCAACGGAAATTGCATAAAATTCAGTATATTTCTGAGATGAGGTATTATTTGCACTATTTACATTTTTCGAACTATCGTCCTCATGTTTGCTGCTATATTTATCACAACGTTTCGGCTGTTGTACACTGCAGCCTTCTTCAGGTGGTTTGAATGTCGAACTGAACAATTTATTTCGCTCGCTGGGGTAGACTGTTCTAGTTCCATGTGCCATGTCTAGTGGATGCCAGTTATCAGTTATCTCCTGTTAATTCATCTCTCCAAGTTCTCCTCCGCCTTAACCAGCTATTGAACTAACAAGTCTTTGGATCCTGTCACTGGATCTAGCTAACGCCTTTATCCACTGTGCCATGTGTCCTTGAAGAAAAATTGTAAAGTAAAATTATTAGTGGATAAAAATAAATTCAGGAAAATTAGGAGAAAACGAATAGGAGAGGAATTCAGGGAATATCAAAAATATAAGAGTTTGTTTTTAAAATTTCGAATATTATTTCAAATTGAAGGAAAATCCAGTGCATCGATCGTTACTTAATTCACTGTCAAGTTTAAATGTCAATAGGTTCGATTCTCAAATTTCAAAATGTTCTAATTTAGAACGTGAATTAATTTATCTTACAGTAAGCACCTATGAAATAAATTAATTGTTGAAGAAAGTGAAAATGAATTTGCCGACGTCTGTAACTTTGGTAAAAACAACATCATGGCTTCAGCCCATGTTAAAAATAAAATCGATAGCATACGACAATATGTTGAGAAAATGACTGAATAAAAAACTAGATAGTCTAACTTCATAATCAATGGATGAAGATTTGTAAATAACTATAAAAGAAAACAAATCAAAAAGTAAGATGATGTTAGTATTCTGAATTAATTATAAAACATCAATATTACAACGTCTTAGAAATTCATACAGTAATTGTGTGGAAAATCTTGTACATTGTAAACTACAAGTAACACGAATAGAGATATGGAAAATGTACTGATCATGACATAGGGAAATTTCGAAAGAGAGGTTGACGCTCGGAAATTGCGAGTACGCCACGCATAAATAGAATCAATAAATACAGTAAGAAAATGTCAAAAACTTAGAAATGACCATGGAATTTGCACGAGGTAGAATAAAAAATATCATCGCTTAGTCTGTAGGAAATTCTAAAATAGAAGAGTGAACGGGAATCAACCGAATAGGATAATGGACAGGAAAACACTTTCAAAACATTTAATCGAAAATGCTTGAAATAAAACATTCTAAAGTTTGAAATCGTGAAGTATATGAAATTCTGGGGCTTGAAGAACATTTTCCTTTACGAAATACACAAGACTGACAACACGGACACGACTTTCAGAGGGATCTGCAAATTTCCCCATCAAACTTACCAAATCTGACTAAATGGAAAAAACGTTAGATTCTTTTAATATTGCTTCTTGGTCGTACTGATAAATAGCAGTATCTCTACAGAATGCCACATACAATGCATTTAATAATATTTTTTATAGTTTATATACCTCTATTTTCCAACCAGATATTCGACGACTTCCTTAGAGAGGGCAAATCACCGAGAATACTTAATACATTTGCCAGCGTAGACTAGAACAAACCCACTATCTACAATTCTCAACTGCTCCTCGAATTATTCATCCAGTCCTGGCTTTTCGACAATCGTCCAATTGATCCAAGTAATATCGTCTCAACACGAACGTAAACTTTTCTCAGTTTATTTTCCGAGTTCATTTAACATTAACTACGATTTTATTGTTTTTGATTTCTTAGATCAAATTTGGTTTGGCTGTTTTAGAATCAACAGTAAACATTATTTGAGACTATCTGAACCAGTCTTTGTTTACGGCCATATAACGTTGAACCACTGAGATTAAGCAACGCCGAGCCAGGTCAGTACCCAGATGGGCGACCGCTTGAAAATATCTGGTGCTTTAAACTTGGATGTGTGGAGGTGTAATGCATAAGGGTACAAAATTGGAAATCGGAGAGCAGAGTTCCAATTCCAGTCGAGTTCGTTATATTCACTTAGGCACAAATAAACTCGGAAAAGTGTGAATCCATACGTTTCCCCCAGCTATGGGTTTATTATTGTATCTGGAAATCATATATCCCGCGCCCGAATTCTTAAAATCTAAATCAATTTTCTTACTTTAAATAACCTGCTAAAGACTGATAAGCCGTAAAAACAAATCAGTTAAGAGGTCAATCTGAGCTAATTTGTGAATATTTGGGGGGGGGAAAAAGGTCAAATTACGATCTTGGCTGATCGCAAAATTTAGTTAATAAAGGTTATAGAAACCCTCAATTTTCAGGTAGGCTGAGCAATTCATGTCAGCCACCTGAAATAAACTATTTTTATAAGAAAAAAATGTTTGAGTAAAACATTTTAAAATAGAAGTACCGAATTTTTCCAATTTATCGCCAAAATTCAAATTAACTGATTACCTGTATCAGTAATACAATTAAGTAAACCTGATAAATAAGGTGACATAAAAAAAATCCTAAATTCTTCTGTTGATAGTCATGAATTTATCCTATCACTTTTAACCCTACATTACGGAAGGAAACCAAACACATTGAGAGCATCCTGTTTTCACAGTTGGAAATAAACTCCAACTAAAGACATCCCAATTCAATGCCCCTATTCCATTGTACATTATACTGCTGGAGTATCAAAAGGGACTTAAATAACATTGAACATGACAGACATTTAAGAAAGAGAAAATGTTTACCATAGTTCTTATGTTCACGACACTGTTATTTCTGCTATTATTTTATTAAATGATTTGATGAAAATACTTGTTGATCATGGTATATACTTGGTATTATTTTTTAAAGACTTAGGGTTTGATTATTATTGCAAAAATACTATTTGTCAATAATAAGACCAGTATTTGTTTGTTTAAATACGAATTGAGAGGTTTCTACGATTTTATTTTGAGAAATATTGCCATCGTTCAATATCATATATACAGAAAACAAATGAAAAAAAAATGAGGCATTTCTGTGCAGCAACAACGGTAGCTAACCAAGAAAAATTAAGGTCATTTTAAGATTTAGCGATGACATTCGATAGAAAAAAGATCTTTGGTGTCTCGACATCATTTTCTTTATTTATTTATTAATTTTTGTTAACCAGTGGTATTTATCTTGTTTTATTGATATTCTCATAGAATATTTCCTACTGTTTTGGAATGTTTAGTTCAAAGATTTGTCCTTTTCTTTTCATTTTACTAAAGAAGAAATTGTCATATTGGCTTTCCTCATACAATATATTTTCTTCGTTTTCTATTTTGCTGAAAGAATATTATCCCTTTCTATTAAACAAACGTTTCGCCTGGGATTCTACAGAAGACACATTTGTAAATTTGCTGCTTCTTGTCTATATTCTCGTTGAAATAATTCGTTCAAACACATTTGTTTTTTTTTATAGTTATGTCTACGAATACCGTATCAATATTAAAATTTAATTTGAAAAAAATCATCATGTCATTTTCTTTGCCATTTCTATCTTGTCTTTAGGATTTGCCATGTCGCTGTTTCACTTTCAAGATTTTGTTTGTCTTTTCGGTGTTCCAATCCGATATGTGATTTTTAGTTTTGGTTTTTCTGGTCCAATATTTTTCTTTTGTTTTTATTTATTTCGTATCCACCATTTATTATTTTGTTTGGAGGTTTCTGGTTCAAAATATGATCTTCTTTTTTTTACTATTTCGGAATCCGTATCTCATATTCCTCTTGAGCTCTCAGATCCAGAAATTAACTTTTTCTCTTGTTCCTTTTCTGATCATATATGTGACCATTTCCGAGATTTGTAATCCTACTGTTGTCGTTCTTCTCAGTCAATACTGACTTTATAGATTTAGGGTTTTTAATAATATTTACTTTTCTTTTCGGATTTAAGAGTTCAATATTGATGACTTTTCTTTCCACTTTTCTGATCCATTTTGTTTATTTCGGGGTGGGTGTAGTTCTTTTGCGACCCAAATGTTGTCATATTGTTTAATCTTATATTTTTCATTCTCTTTGTTTGTTTGTTTCGATTTCATTTTACTGTTCTAACATTCGTTCTTTTTTTTTAACTCAAGAGTTTTCTTTTTCTTTTGCTTCCTCTGATCCAATATCGGACATTTTTTATTTTGTTTTCGCCATTTTCTAATACTGTATCTTTATAAGGTCATGTATTTGTTCTTTTCTTACGGAACTTTCGCATCCGATAGTTTTTCTTTTCCTTTTAGTTTTATTTTTCTAATCCAATATTTATATTTTTTAGGTCCTTGTGCAATATTTGCTTTTTTTTTTTTTTGATGGCACGGGATTTTCTGGCTAAATATTTGCTTGTTATTTTCTAGGTTATGTTATTTAAAAGTTTTCCCTTTTATTTTGTGTTTTTCAAATAGAATTTTATCCTTTTGTTTTTACTCGTTCTGATTCAATGTTTCTCTTTTGTTTTTCTGATCCAATTATTATCATTTTTTATGTGTGCAAACGAAATTCTTCCGATTGACTTTCAACATATACTGACAGGCAGAAATGCTTATGTCCGGCAATGCAATACATACATATTGTACGAAACCTTTGATTTTGATTGCATTGTTATTTTCTTCAAAATAAATAACATGAATAAATAAAGTGCAATATAAATAAATGTTTGACTGTAATTTATTTATATTCTGTACAGAATATCGAGCTGATTTTCGATTTTGTTTTTATTACATCTCCTGTGCGCTTTACTACAGTACTGTATAAATATTTTGAAATAATGTTAAAAATGATACAAATTGCTCAAGAATGGCATTAAAGATATCTGAGGTTGGTTGACACAAACCATTAGACATATCGTATACCTGAAATAGAATTTAGGTAGAGTTTCTCATTTAGCAACTACCTCGTTTAGCGATCAGGTCATTGGAACGGAGAGCGTTCGTTCAGGGAAGATGAACTGTTCTTTATAATGAAAACGAGTGCGGAAGTTCACTTGGCATTTCTGCATTAAACAGTCACACAATTGAGGCTTTCGTAAGGCTTGCACTCAACAAACACCTCCTGAATTTCAAATCTCACAGCTCATAGAGCGTCAAGAAAGGGACATTTTACTGTCTATATTTAGAGAATGAAACACAAAAGAAAAGAATATCATCAGAATTAAAAACCCTCATCATAGTAACAAATACCCTGCAAGCAAATTATTATCTCTATCGATGGAAGCCATACATGGAAACGAAGATTACATGTGTGTTCCATAATATGCAGTGGTGCGACTATCTACATCTTAAGAGTAATCTAGAAGGATAATCGAAAGACTGAATTCCAGGGTGAGACATTGAAAACAGGTGTAGCTGAGAATGAATGGCCATCATTCTCTGTATAATGATTTTAAGATAAAATAATTAGATCGTTGAATAGCGAAAAAATACCGCATATGTTAAGCTCTATAAACATCATCAGTAGACCTAGCATAGCGATAAACAACATGTAGGAATTTCTGATTTAAAAATAAGATTCTACTACGTGAGTACAGATATTATGTTTAACCTTATAGAATGACACACTTAGTATACAGCTTAGTAAATTAAATCATTAATTACAGCATATACAATTTCCTATGATATCACACACCAAGAATCAAAGGAAATAATAATAACAATAATAATAATCATAATAACAATAATAAATAGTATTGTTTCTATTATCATTATTATTATTATTTTTATTTCCTTTGATATCTGCCGTTTACTCATTTCTTTCCGGGTCCCGCCGAGAGACCTAAGGTTAGAAATGGTATCATGACACGTTCCACTGAAAAAAAAATTACATAGATAAAGCCCTTCGTAAAGTGTTGGCTGTACATGTCAGAATAATTTTTTGTATATCTTTGAGGCATGGACTTTCAGGGATCCCTTCAATTAGTCTACTGGAATCTTTTCCAACCAATCCTGAGGCTCCAACTACAACAGGGATTGTTGATGTTCCCATGTGCCACATTTTTGAGATTTCTATTTCAGTGTCCTTGTATTTTGACAGCTTTTTGAATATCTTCAAAGATACATTGCAGTCTGCAGGAACTGCCATATCAATAAGAAGGCATTTTTTGTTTGTGGTCCTTTTTTATTATTATTATTATTAATAATAATAATAATAATAATAATGATAAGATGTACGCGGTGATGTTTCCCCAGACCGGAAATAATTTTAAGTAACTGGCTGTCAAGTCTCAAGATTACAGACAGCAAACACTTTCCGCGGGATATTTACTTTTCCTCAGATGGTTGAGGTTTCCAACGATGTTATGCTGGGCGAGATGCCGATTGTATCAATGTGTTTGTAGAGAATCGTTGGAATCGAATCAAGGTCTCCAATGACAATTGGCACAACATTGGCATGTACATTTCAGTTGCTCTCAGCATCTACTCTCACCTCTGAGTCGTTCACACCCTTCTAAACTTCTTTGCTTGAAATTTCCCGAACGTCAAGCCATGCTACATCTATCAACACACAGTCATGTGAGTATAGATCTATAATACAATACATTCATTTTGTTTATTCGCTAAAGAATATCTGAAATTAAATTATCGTATAAATTTAGCATTTCATTCCTGAGAGGAGTAATTATCAATATTCTTGCATTATTTTGAACTATTGTACTCATCTTTTTCTCACATGCTCCATCAGTGATATCTAAATTTAATTGGTAGAGCAATTTCATTGAATCAATAGCTTTGTCGTGGTTAGTTCCTCATTAATTTTCTAATGGTTCACTGGGGGCGCTCTCCCTACACTATAAACACTGGGTGACTTCTTGCCTCGTTCTCTTTTTCACTTTGCATTTCATCGGATACATTTAAAAATGTGATTTCTTGCAGAAATCTGCGTTTTGCCCACTTGTGGGAAAACGCCATGAAACACACGTACACGTACGTACAAACATTCACCAAAATACAAACTCTTTACGTTCACACACAAACACAAATGTTGATGTATTTGTCACTTGTAAATTTGCTGTTTATATATATATATATATATATATATATATATATATATATATATATACATACATACATCGGTCCTGTTTGTTTTCTTAAGATCTTCGGCTTCCTAAACTTGAGTCAGCCATATTCTTGTAGTTGGACGTTCTAGCAGGAATAAACAGCACATGTTCCTAATTCAAGAATACTCAAACCCACATGGTCCGCTACAGCTTCAGCTAACGCAAGGAAAGTTGCTTCTCTAAAGCACCAGAAGTTTTTTCTCGCCTGAGTTCATCCTGCAAATCTACAAATAAACCATTGGTCCTTGCATTGAATAATACTGCCATATACGGTCTGGTGTCTCCGCTGCTCACCTCGAGGTCCTCGACAAAATCCAGAGACGGATATGCAATGTAATAGGTCCTGATCTGGCATCTCGACTACAATCACCTTCTTACAAACGTAATGTGGCTTCCTCTGTCTTTTCTATAAATATTTTTATGGACACTGCTCTGTCGACGTCCTGGGTACGACGTTAAACTGCATCCAACAGCAAGGCCTCTGATCAGGAGGTTTTGAAGAAGCGTGGAACCACCTCTTAATTGCTGGTGTTCCCAGGTTCACCCTGACCCTGGGTGGTAGCACCTGTTGGGGTCCCAGCTATGGGAAAATAGTGAACTTCCAGGTCTTTTCCAGCACATTGAAACAACGATGTTGCAAGTTTTTGAAACAATGATGTTGCCAGTTTTTGAAACAAGGATGTTGCCAGCTATAAGTTTTTGATATATTTAGTAAATACTGGATCTGGCATTAAATAACCCATAGTGGTTGATATGCCATAAAACCCCAAACAACCAAACCAACTGCTCTGTCGAACTACTTTCACTGACATGAATTTAAAAGTGCTACAAGGTTGGCACCTAGGTCCCACCATTCCACTGTCGAAACTGTTAAATGTAGCCATCTCTTGTAAAACAACTGCTTCTCTAGCACTTACAGCCAGTGGAATTGCCTTCCTCTTAATTGCCTCCCTGATAGCTATATTCAAATGTAATGTCAATCGACATCTTCTGATGCCCTGATCTTGATTCCTGTTCTTCTCTGTATCTTTTCCTCAAACACACCTGTTTACTCATTCTCTCACTCCGTGTAAACCCTTGCGTGCTAGTGGCACTCCCGCCTTGCTTGGGGTGATATGCTTTAAAAAATCCATTTTAAATACTGGCTTATTTCTCTGGCTTTCTTTTCTACATCTTTTAGTAATCTACCAAGGAAGATGGTGGAACTGATTTTTAGTTTTTCCTCCGCTGGCACTAAAAATATTTCCACTTGGTTTATGAAAATACTTAAACGTATAGTGTTATAGGTCGTTATCTTTCCGCTATTTTTAGACTGCTTCATGTGTGTGTATATGATTACAAGAGGAAAATCATTGAGAATATATAGAAATTCAAACGGCAAAATCAATGATACTGCTGGCTCGGGGAAATCAATATCCTGTTGACTACAAAAAATAACATCACCAATGTAGTTAGTAACTGATGGCATCACGGTTTTATTCTATAAAGAGCCAACTAAGTACGGTTATATTTATTAATTTAATCATGTTAGATCTTCTTGCAACATTTTAAAATACAGTATATGTCATGTTGGAGAGAAAGTCCAGTTAGCTTTGAAGATAGAAAAAAAAAAAGAAATGACTTTTTGATCTTAAATAATATATTCCATAAAGATATTATATTTCCCCATGCTCGATAAAATAAACCCAACTTTTCGAAAGATTCTTTTCCCACGAGCTTCGATGAAAAGAAATACAAAATATTGGTTTTAAAAATCTCCATTAAAAATGCTGCAATAATCTGATTACACGATAGTCAAATGGAGCGAGGACAGGATGAGGCCAAACTTCTATATTTAGTGCCATAAACATTTATTTAATGATTCGAGTAATATGGGGTTTTGTATTAGTGTTCAAGTGCAACACACCTTTACGATTAACCGATGGTTGGAGATTTTTCTACTGAGTTTGTAGAAATGCATTTAAGTAACTGCAATAAATGTCTGCATCAATTGATTTGTCTCACCTCCTCATAATAGACGAAACCCTTCAAAATCCAGCAAAAATAGAGTATAACAGTTTCGTGTGTAGTCCTAGTTTGGAGAAGGAATCTCTTTTCAATAGGTTTTAGACATTTCTATTGTATAAGATTACAGAGAAGCCACTTTTCACCATTGGCGATGATTTTCCCCAGGAAGCTTTCAATAACAAGTCTACACTTCAGTAACGAAAAATGATTGACGTATGATTTATTTCGGTGTTTAGACACTTTTCTGAGTTCATAAAATGTTCGAAGTGTTAATTTTATTGCACTATGAATAACTTTTGTTAGGTTTCCTTACAGTTGTCCACAAATATGGTACCTAGAATCTCAACATTGACGGAATTCGATTGCACAGATCAAGAGAATTCTCCGTAAGAAAGAATCCCGGATCGTAACTTACCAAACAATAGCCGACATGACTGGACACTGAAAGTTTTTATTTCCATAATCTAAACGAATATTTCTTACTGTATCCATTGCCGGATCAAATTTGAATTAATAAAGTACTCAGAGTCTGATTTTAAAAGGGTAAAAACGATACAAAATTTACCCAATCTGGTATCATTTGAGCTATACTGCAACACATGCATACGACATGTATTAAAAAATATAACCTCAAAATCATCATGTCAAAAATACGACAGGACTACCTTTTCTGCCTAACTGTTATAAAAGAATAAAGTGTCGCTGCCGACACTTGGGTTTGAACTCAGATCACCAGTGTGCAAGCACGGGTAATTCCATTTCTAATAAGTAGACTACGTGATAGTAAATGAAATTAATATATGGGAATTAGCGTGGCGTCTAATGATCCCTATTTCTACTCTATCCTCTATTACTATACGTATCACTATTTCTACTCTACACTATTACTATACGAAGCGCTATATTCACGATTCTATATCTCTATACTAAGCACTAAACAGATTACTATTCGTTTGATACCCTCAAGCAAGTATTATCGACCAAGTACTATTAGTGTGAGTGTTATTCGAGAGCGTCTGACACCAGAATTGTTCAACGGTGTTACTAGAGTTGTATCTGCGATTACAAACGAGCATTACGAAAGTGACAACGAGTGTTCGTTGACATCACAAAACTAATATTACTTGATTCGCTCTGCTGATCATAGTTTACGTATTGAATCTTATTTTTGTAAAGAGTATTCATACTCATCACCTCGCCTCACTATTTTAATTGGAATCAGGCATCGTAAATACACCCCTTGTGCTAATCAATTGAAACAAAACGAATAATTCCGTTACATTGTTCGTATTTTTCCAATTAAACATGGCCCAGTGCACATGTTAGTACATTGCATGTTCATTCCCACGAAGTTGTTCCTTGCAAATTGACCATCGATTCTCGAGTGAATTTAAATCAGGGGCGTTTCCGGGCCAGTCTATTGTACTTTGATTTCCTCACAGCTAAGGCTTGCCTGTGTATTCGTGCAGTGTTACAATTTTCGGGCGTTTCCTTGAAGTAACGTCCATCGGATGCAATGGCCGTAGGACAACTAATCGAGTCGATAGCGTCTGGGTGTGATGAAAATCTGATGCAATCACGGATAATGCAATATTTTTCAAGATCAAACAAATTTTATCATACACCTCGAAAATAGATTCATATCACTGCACACCGCTGCAAATGATCGAAGCTGAGGAAGAAAAGAAATCAATTACACCTTGTCAATTCAGCGGATCTAAAACTGATCGTATGGTGAAAGAACGAAAACTGAAGAGGTTGTTTCGGTTAATTTGCTCAATGGTCTACATACAAACTATACGTAGCCAACTACGAGAGATTGGATAGGATTCGTAAATCACTAAGAAGTCGAATGTTTTATTCCATAGACTTAATCTCACATATTATACCTCACCATTGCATAAAAGGTGGTCGGGAATGGATATTCCCTGATACATGCAGCACGGGAAAAGCGGAACTGTGGTAAATAGGCACTTGTTTTCTCCACATTTGCGTGGGATCCCATATTACCAACGACATTAGATTTTGATGCAGATGTGATTCGTTTAAAATTTTATCTAAGTTCTGAAGTTAAAAGAGGTAAATTATTAACAGCTTCTCTTTCTGCCAGGTGTTAATCAATATTAATTATACAAAGTAAATCAACAACGGCGTTCGACTTAAATTACTTGAACAGAAAATTAGAAAACTCCAGAACTTGACAGCTGCCTGAATAATTATCTGCAAACCAGACACAAGTCTGGCATACTTTTAATACGAATATTGTTAGATTAAACATTCGACCCATTGTAGTCATGATTAACTACATAATAGCCAAATTGTGAGGAATAATTAAAATTTCTTTATTTACGGGAACATTGGGAAATAGCGTATAATAAATCCACGTGATTAAGAACGTAACGGGCCTGAGGTCTATTATTATTATTATTATTAGTAGTAGTAGTAGTATTTCTGTTGTATACTCATTTCCTTCCGGGTCCCAACCAGAACACTAAGCTCAGACATGTCATCAAGAAAACTTCCACTGTAAATTAGTATAAAAACCAACAAACTAAAAGCACACACAAGACATAGATTAAGTCTTTGTGGGTTTCGAACTGTGCTTAGAAGAACAGATTCTTTTGTATTTCTTTAAGGTGTGAGCCGTCAGGTAATCAAATCAAATCCATGGTCCCACTACAAATGAAATTATTGATGTCTTCATGCACCACTTATTTAAGTTTCCAATTTTTAAGATATTCGTATTTTGACAATCTCTAGGGACTGCCATGTCAATATGAAAGCGAATTCTATTCTTGTGGTCTTTGATCACGATGTCTAGGAGATTAGCTTTGATAGTCCTGTGTATGTGTATTGTAAAGTCCCATAAAATTGTAACATGTAACCTGGCCTGGGTGATGTCCATTTCTTGCAGTTTCCTTCCCGTAAAAAAATGCTTATTTTCCAGTGCAGATATTGGCCCAGTCTATCAGGTTCAGTTTTGTATTCCGTGGATGTGAACATTGTGCAATCTGATACAAGATGTTTGATGGTTTCTGGATATTTATCACAAAAACTGAGTTTCGGCTTAACACGGTTTTCCAGTATATGTGTTTGCTAATTTCTCGTTAACAAGCATTGGTGCCATGCAGCAAGAACTTCTTCTTCTTCTTCTTCTTCTTCTTCTTCTTCTTCTTCTTCTTCTTCTTCTTCTTCTTCTTCTTCTTCTTCTTCTTCTTCTTCTTCTTCTTCTTCTTCTTCTTCTTCTTCTTCTTCTTCTTCTTCTTCTTCTTCTTCTTCTTCTTCTTCTTCTTCTTCTTCTTCTTCTTCTTCTTCTTCTTCTTCTTCTTCTTCTTCTTCTTCTTCTTCTTCTTCTTCTTCTTCTTCTTCTTCTTCTTCTTCTTCTTCTTCTTCTTCTTCTTCTTCTTCTTCTTCTTCTTCTTCTTCTTCTTCTTCTTCTTCTTCTTCTTCTTCTTCTTCTTCTTCTTCTTCTTCTTCTTCTTCTTCTTCTTCTTCTTCTTCTTCTTCTTCTTCTTCTTCTTCTTCTTCTTCTTCTTCTTCTTCTTCTTCTTCTTCTTCTTCTTCTTCTTCTTCTTCTTCTTCTTCTTCTTCTTCTTCTTCTTCTTCTTCTTCTTCTTCTTCTTCTTCTTCTTCTTCTTCTTCTTCTTCTTCTTCTTCTTCTTCTTCTTCTTCTTCTTCTTTTCTTCTTCTTCTTCTTCTTTTTCTTCTTCTTCTTTTTCTTTTTCTTCTTCTTCTTTTTCTTTTTCTTCTTCTTCTTCTTCTTTTTCTTCTTTTTCTTCTTCTTCTTCTTTTTTCTTCTTCTTTTTCTTCTTTTTCTTCTTCTTTTTCTTTTTGAAGACGTAATAACCATAATATTATACATTGTTTGCTTTCTTTGAAGTGAACTTCCTAAATGTTCTCTTCAGTTTTTCGTTATATGTGCTTTGTATTTTCTAGTTAGCAAGCATTGATCCGTGCAACAAGAATATAACCTTATTATTATTGTTGTTATAGAAGACATAATAATATTATACATTGTTGGCTTTCTTTGAGGAGTAAGTTAGAGTCTGCTTCCTAAATGACCCAACGTTCGTCTCCGTATTTTTAAAAGATTTAATAATGTTGTATGGTTTCTTTTCGTGTTTGGCTATACAATTCTTCCCACATCATTCGTAAAACGCTTCGGGTCTGTTCCAAGAACGTCTACAATAACTGAAAGCGCGTCACTTTAATATTCAACATTTGTGCTGAGTTCTCATGGAATTGGTGCTTATTTGTGTTGCTTTCCATTTTAGGTTTGTTGGTTGCAACAGTGGCACCACTGTCTGACAAATAACTTTCTTGTTTATGATAAATAATTCTGGATTTCTGCATCTGGTGTTTCATTTCGCTTCCACACTTCAATAAAACTTTAGATTTTTTATTCCTTAAGACAAATAATAATCTTCAAAATTCGCGCAAAAATCGACTTGAAACATCAACTTTCAGAACATACCACAGAATTCACTGACATGTGAAACAAATGCGCCTGTTCAAACACTAAATATTGAAAAATGCTACGAATAATTGTCAAAAGCAAGTATTTCATGCAATTGAGTTATCTGTAAACTGATATTCTGCAGGTTATTTTCTCAAACTTTTCATATGCAACTATTCTACGGTTAATAATGAAGCAATGCACGGGAAATGATGCGACTCAGATACAATAAAACTAGTAATAATTTTGTTATTTCAGGAGAATGAGGAAAGGACATAGACTGTACTTTAGCATACTTATAGTATTATATGTGTTGCCTCTGTAGTTTCCGTTGCAAGTTATTTTTTATACGGGGAAGAGCTACTAGACTCACCCCAAGCGGGTTTAAATTCATGATTGTACTTTTATTAGATCACTTCTTAATCAAAGTTTGCGAGCACAGTATACCCTATAATTATACCCTAGACGACATGGATTCATAATGATAATCTTAGATCTCGTATATTAATCAAAGTCAGATTTTTAATTACAGCAGGGGGAATCATGGAAGGATGATGTGATGAACCGGAACAATTTTACTTAGGACTAACATTTGCATAAACACTGATATTGAATACTGGGAAAAAAACTTGCTGCCAGACAGTATTGACAAAGATCTTCTGCATTCATGATTTTAATAATTTCCCCCTCTTCTGCATGGCCTGAAAATGCGAAGATACTTTGAGATAAAAGATAAACAAGCCAAAAATCTTCTTAAGCGACTACGTTTTCAACCAATCAAAGGGATTTTTGATAAATCCTAAATATTAAAAAAATAAATGAAATTTTCAATAAGAACAGGGTAGAAGTATGTCATTTTATTATTAAAAATAAACAAACAAACGAGAACGACATTATACTAGGGCAGCTTAAGTAATAACAGATATTTTGTCGAATAGAGAAAAAACTATACGCTTTACGTTAATGCCTGGCTTATTCTCTGCTCAACCTGATTTATATGTTCTGATGAATAAAGTCTTTTTTATGTCGACTATAAAATTTACAAGACTTTTGTTTTTATTAATTGAGTTAAGGAATATTTCATAGTTTTTCATGCATATCATCGCATTCTAACAAAGTAACAAAATATGACAGCGAAAATAGAACAAAAATGCCGCCCGTTTATATTTCGTAAAAATCGTGTCGATCGATTTCTTAATGTAGAATATCGCCCTTAAATGAACACACTCATATCATATTTCTATTATAGAAAGTTAATGTTCTTTTAAAGCAAACATAGCTAAAGTTTATTATTTCTGTCGGTGTATTACACAATTTCAAACAGTTTTCATCTGTTATTTATGATCAAAAGCTACAATGAAATTCTTAAAGAAATATGGAAGAATTATTGTTTTCGTCAATACATGCCTACGAAGCAGTTTCTTTCATTTTTTATATGAGAAGTATTTTTTTGAGGCATTATTCTTTTTCTAAGAAGGGATTTAAATACAGTGTAACCCGGATATAAGAGAGTTGTCGGGATCGGAGAAGAAGTCTCTTATATCCGGGTTTGGTCTATTTTATATACATTAACACAGGCTGTAATTTAGGATCAGAAAAAATCTCTTATATCCGGGTTTATCTTATATCAGGGTATCTTATATCCGGGTTACACTGTATTAATAAAGTAACGTTAAAACACTTTTTACTACACTAATTCACTGATGTACACTAATTCCCTTTTCAGTAGACGAATTCACTTTTCCGTATATTAATTCACTGACGATTTCAGTTGGATAGAACCGATTTCAAGGAATATTTCCTTCCTCACATGGAACAATAGAAAACAGCCACAAGACTGAAGTTAATTAAAAAATATTTTGAATGAATTGTGCAAAATTATAAAAAAGTTAGAAATGTCGAAGATGTACAGAATCAATGATATTGACCATAATATGTTTTTTTCAGTTTTGGAGGAGGTTGATCGATGAAAAACCATGGGAAAAATAATTTTTTTTAAAAAAATATGTGTCCTGCGATTGTTCTACTATAATAGTCTAATCTTCGCAAGAGAAAATTGGGTAACCCAAAACTATCTTCATATCATTGCCTAAGAAAGCAGGCGCAAACGAATGTGAACTCCACCGAAAAATCAGCCTAATGAGCCACGTAACGAAACTCATCATCTGTATTCTGATGAATAGAGCGCGCAGTAGGATCAGGCCAGAGATTGGACAAGAAGAGTGCGGGTTCGTTAAAGACACCGGGACAAGGAACGCGATATTCATGCTCAGAATGTTATCAGAAAGAGCGATACAGATGCAGAAGGACGTGTACCTATGTTCCATAGACTACGCAAAGGCCTTCTGACAAAGTACACCACAAGGATCTCTTAGAAATGCAAAACAACCTTGATATATTTGGGAAATATATCAGAATAATCATGAAACTATACTGGTAGCAAGCTGCATGCATACGTATAGAGAACGAGTTGAGAGAATATACAAAAATAGAAAGGGGCGTAAGGCAAGGATGCGTCATCTCACCAGACCTATTTAACCTATACAGCGAGGCAATTCCGAGAGAACTGGAAATCCTACCGGGATTCAATATTGGCGGCCACAATGTTAACAACATAAAATACGCAGATGACACAGTACTGATATAAGACACGGCAATGAATGTACAAAACCTGCTACAAAAGGTAGCGGGAAGAGGCAGCTGAGGTTTCTGGGACAAGTTATCAGAAAGAACGGCCTGGAGAATCTGATACTCACAGGTCGAATAGAGGGAAAGAGAGACAAGGGAAAGTAACGCATGACATATCTTACGGGCTTGAAAGAGAGAACGCGGCAGATGGACGAAAGCTACAAGCGGGGAAGTGGAGAGCCATGATCGCGACGCGTACACAAAAGGATTTTGTATCAAAATTAATTCATAGTGGTGGAATCCAGAGGATGGCATAGGTGATCTGCATGTCATCGATGGAATTACCAATACTTAAGGTTATTGGAATTTATTCAAAGAAAACTTGTAGCCTTCATTTTGATGCGTGCTAGGAGTGTTGTGTTTCAGTTCGATAATGGTCAAAAGATGCTTCTAAATATTTTATTTTTAGATTGTTTGAGCTGATGTCCATATTTTAAGACTATATTTCTTTTATTCCATCTAATATCGCGTTGAACACATGTAAGTGTATTCCAATTATTCTTCTCGCTAATAAATGTCTACGCACGAGGGCGTTTGAGTGAGAGTACAATTGAAAAAAAGTAAAACAAAAAATCCACTTATTTTTTTATTATCCATTATTTATAAAGATGAGACATGTCATCTTATAGAAATTCTAATAGAGTCTATTTGGAAAAAAAAATTAACCGCATTCGATATTTGTAATAATTACTTCTGTGTACTTAGTCTAGTTGCGATGAAAATAATTTAATATGGCATAGATGTACTTCAAACATATAGAAATCGAAAGTAAAGAAAATATTTTGAAAATTTGGATGAAAGTAACATGTTAAACTCAAAAATAGTACAATCAATATTAATTCTTTCATGTGAATATTTGTACTGTAATGTCTACACACACAGGAAGATGCACGTGAGCACACACACACACATATATATACACATATATATATATATGTAACTAAGAACCTAGAAAACCAGGCAAACCTACCTAGGTTTCACCTACGCGGATCGTCAGGGTACGCTGTCCAAAGAGGTAACATTAGAACAGAATATAAATAGCTTACAACATAAAAACAAGGCTATATATATTCTGTTCTAATGTTACCTCTTTGGCCAGCGTACCCTGACGATCCGCGTAGGTGAAATCTAGGTAGGTTTGCCTGGCTCTTTAGGTTCATAATTTGATTTGCTCTACTTAGTGTATTGAGCACTTTACACACTTTTGCATTACGCGTTTTTTTTTCTTTGGATTCTGGACGATTGTTTTCGCCTCAATTACATGTTCTTAGTTCTCTCTTTTTTATCCCTTATTTTTCCATGGGTACTGGTTTGTTCATTTAGAAGCAGAAACATCTAAGGTTTTTCCAGACGAGTATAATTACTTATATTAATAAGATTATTATTATTATTATTATATACATACATACATATATGTGTGTGTGTGTTGACACGCACATGTATATATATATATATATATATATATATATATATATATATATATATATATATATGTATGTATGTATATATACACATTTACACATACATACATACATACATATATATATATATATATATATATATATATATATATATATATATATATATATATATATAAAGATGTTGACATGCAAACGCATATATATATGTGTTTATGTGTGTGTTTTTCTGTGTGCGTGTGTGTGTCTAACAGTATGAGTTTACTTTATGTTCCGGGCAACTCGAACTATTTTTTCCTAATAGAACATACTATATACATATAGGTATACGCGTGCGCGCATGTGCGCATGAGGGTGCTTATATGAAAGTAAACAAATAATGCAGATAGATATTGTGCATGTATTGGTGCAGCAATTTTTCAGTTATGCATGTTTTTTAAGCAAAAAAAAACTCTTTCTACATCTAACTATCTATCTATCTATGCATCCATCTCTATATAAATATAGATAAATACACGCACAAACGCATACACACACTCACATATATATATATATATATATATATATATGCATATGGATTGTGGAAAATATGGAAAAGGATGCGACAGAATGATAGAATAAGAGACATAGAAAGAACGTTTATAAATCTAACATGTGTCGACTTAATCACCAGAGAATTAGATATGGGGACATATCTTCATATGTCCTTGTTACTTCATGATAGATTTCTATACGATCGCTACTTGTCCTTAACCTTCTATATTATATATATATATATATATATATATATATATATAGGTACTTATACACAGCTAAATGCAATCGTATAACTATAATATAATCACGCATATAGACATACAATATTTACTTTAAAAATAATATACATGTACACATAAATATCTGCGATATCATATAAAGTTAATCTGGTAATATTAAAAATCATACAATTTTACGTATCACACATGAGCAAACAAGAATATATATATATATATATGAAGAAATATAGTCTCAAAGTGATAGAGCGTGTGTAAATATAAAAGTGAACATAGAAGTCAACACTTAGAGGTGACAGGCTGTTTCATGCTAGATGCAATCGTCAGGCCTGACGATTGCATTCAGCATGAAACAGACTCTCACCTCTAAGTGTTGACTTATATGTTCACTTATATATATATATATATATATATATATATATACACGCTCACACTTGTATGTAAATACAGTTTGAGTCAAAATTATGTTCACACAAGCATGAGAGGATGATTTTAACTACAAAACTTAATTAACTTTTATTCTGTCCTGGTTTTCTTCCATGTCTCTACCATTTTTGATACACACGCGATCCTTTTCATACCCCATAACCTGAAATCACAGAGTGTAATTGGCTCATATTTCTTTACAACTACAATGCTGACTAAAAATGCTTACTTACAAATGCTGTAAGAGTTTGCCATTGATAACGTACCGCTTTCCAACAGCATTCATTAACGCTTCATTTTACCCGTACTGTTATTAATTGTCTCGATCAAATTTTCCACAATCGTTGAATAGGTCCCGGCGGACTGTTGTCATGGCCACAACCCTCCGCTGATCTGACACCCTGTGACTTCTCGTTATCGGGTATGATATTGCGTGTAGAGCAAAGACATCGAAGAACTCAAAGACAGAATAAAAGGTGTAATATTAAACATTCCCTGTGAAATGTGTCTCAGAGCACTGAATTGTACAATCAGTATTGGAACATTTTTTTCTGACTCGACAAAGAAAACTATTTTTGGACATGTTAGTTATTCGGGTTGAAAAATTGATTTATTACGTGAATCTGAAACAAAGAAAATCATGTTTAAATCCACGGACGTATTTAATATGTCACTGAATCTATTTAGGGAAGATTGGTTGTTTGCATTTAAAATAATTCTTTATTACGAATTGGTGGAATCTGGCTACAAAATTAAACGCATATCTACAATAATCAGCTTTCTCAAGTAACTTATTAAAAGAAGAGATATTTTTTTCGGTTTTTTGTTCCTCCACAAACGAGGTTATCTGTATATATCGCTGGTTTCTGTGCATAAATCGTGCTGTTGGACAGACGGAGTTTGATCTGTAAACTCTGAATAAAATTATTCCTCTAATACCAGTGTTGACATCATTTTGACTCACCATGTATGGGTGTGTGTGTCAGATCTTTGCAAATTCTGAATGTCGAAATTTTAAGTACAAATTAATGCCTTCAAAATGGAGGATGTGTAAGTTGTACTTTCGCCATATTATGATTTATGAATTTCGGAAAGGCGTAAGTTTTGGGACTTTGACAAAAAAGTTTTATCTGGATCGTGCAGACCCTAACACTAACCCTAACCCTAACCCTAAACCTACTCATCGAATTGTCAAAAAGTGGTTTGGCAGATTTCGTCAGGCTGATCTTAAGCTAAAGGATTAGCCATGCTCCGGGTGACCTTCCGATGTCGATGGAGACGTTATGTTTGAAATCGTGGAGAATAAACACATGTCAACGAAAGCGATTGCTAAGTGTTTGGAAACCAGTTTCTCAACTGATTTTCGCCATCACAAGAAAGTTGGGTTCAAGAAAAACGGAAAATCGAAAAGATGCCATTTTCCATCCCGACAACGCAGTGCCGAAGTATTACAAAGCAATATTAAAAAGTTTAATTGGGAAGTAAAAAATACGACTATGTTAGGCTCTGTGGTCATGCTCTAGTTTTTCGCTACAGAATCACGAAAAAGATCTTTACCAAATAAAAAGATCATCACTTGAAGAATTCCAACAAAAAATAAACAACAACTGAAATGCATAATAATGAAGGGGAAATTATGTTCCAGATATTGAATTTCCACACAACATTAAACAAAAGGTTAGGAAGGAAACTGCACTCAATAATAGAAATAGTGATAACAGGGAACTTGGCAAATATATTTTCCTGAAAACTATTACAAGTGCAAGATTTTGTAAATTTCTATCGTTAGCAATACTAAATTTCAGTGCAAGGAAACGATTATTTTTACTCTCATACCAGATAATAGATAGATACAGAGTACGATGAATAAAATTCCTTCTAAATTATGTACAATGAAAACTCACATCTCATTTTAACAGATATGTTTTCCAAAATTACACGAAAATATCTTGAAATACTAAAGTGTAAACATCGCTATTGGATTCAATCACGGCCTCCAGACAACTTCAGAATCTCCTGCATCTCATCTGGACGATCCCCCTGATTAAGTTGGAGAATGCAACCATATCTCTTGTCTTCAGTTCATATTTCTTGTTACCCAAAATAATCTTGAGGGTTGCTGTGTAGGGGTGTTGCGTAACCAGATATAAGGTTCGAGGTCGTTGCTGAAATTGTCTGACAGCGATGGCTGACTTCCTCTGCTTTGTGGCATTGTACAGAGTACTGTTGTCAGATAGAAGGACTTCCAACAGCCACCCTCTTGATCCACGTCAGCACTATCTCCTCAAAGTAGTCCTCACCAAACATTCAGGAGTTCTTCTCTTATCAGAACACTCTGAGTGAGTTTTCCGAGATGTCGCATCTTCGTAATCACCACTAGATTCCCCCAATACTTTTCAAATCCTCTGCCTGTCTGAAAATTGACACCCAAACTTATATGTTCGTATTGTAGCTTCCGGCTGGAATATTAAGCAGTATAGCATGCCGTTTTCAAATTGTTGGCAGTGAATTGCGTCATGCTGCTCTTTTTCTCAAATACGGTGTCCAAATAACCCTACTATACTGTGTAGTCGACAAAATAAATATAAAAAAAACAAAAATACGCGCATGCGCGAAATTAAAAATATAAAATGACGACAATTTACCCATCGGAACCTATAGATAGATAGATACGAAAAGACTTAGATAGATAGATAGATAGATAGATACGAAAAGACTGAGAGAGATAGATAGATACGAAAAGACTGAGAGAGATAGATAGATAGATACGAAAAGACTGAGAGAGATAGATAGATAGATACGAAAAGACTGAGAGAGATAGATAGATACGAAAAGACTGAGAGAGATAGATAGATACGAAAAGACTGAGAGAGATAGATAGATACGAAAAGACTGAGAGAGATAGATAGCAGTTTTGATTACTTTACATGTTTATGAATTTTAAGTTCGTTCAATGTTTCTAAATTCTATGTTCATAAATAATTATTTATGAAATTGCAGAATCGGCTTATATTATGGTTTATTACATACTTAATAGTAAAATCATAGCTAATGTTTGTCATATGTTGTCAGCTCCAATGATATAAGTAAAATATTCTTTCCTTTAGCGTAGCATTTTTGATATCCACCAAAATATTTTGACGGACATTTCATTCAAAGGAATCCGAGCATCTTCCTCATCCATAATCCTTAACATATTTTTCTCTGACTGTAAACGAACTGTGTGCTTAATCTTTAAAGAATGGTTTTGATTTTGTCTGAAAGTAATAGCCGATGTATTTTCGATATGTCTCTTTTTTTAATCACTGACCAGTAAATAAGTTTTGCATTGTGGTGAAAAAAGTGATAGTCTGAAAGTGATATATGTACAGATTACCTCGTTTGCGGAGGAACACAAAATCCAATAAAATATGTCTTTTTTTAATAAGTTACTTGAACAAGCTGATTATTTTTGATAGGCGCTTAATATCGTAGCCAGATTCCACCAATTCGTAATAAAGAATTATTTTAAATGCAAACAACCAATCTTCCCTAAATAGATTCATTGACATATTGAATACATTCGTGGATCTAAATATGATTTTCATTGTTTCAGCTTCACGTAATAAATCCATTTTTCAACACGAATAACTAACATGCCCCAAAATAGTTTTCTTTGTCTAGTAAGAAAGAATGTTCCAATACTGATTGATATACCTTTATGGAAGTTCATGTGATAACCTATTTTCTTAGTTTCTAAATATTTCTTAAGCTTAAAGGATGTAAAACACTCGATTCTTCTATTCTTTTTTATTCAGAGAGTTCACCTCTTCTTATGTTCCGTAAGAATTTGTTACAATCCATCTCTTTTTGAATTCTGACCTGTTCTAAATATTTGGGGGCTTTGATGGAAAAATCTAATTTTCGTATACACGGATAACGATTCCCAAATCGTGCAAGCACTTAATTAATCAGTATCAGATTCAGAGATTTAGTGTTTAACTTTCAAATAAAATTTGAAGAGTAAACAGCGTCTATTGTGCAATTTATACATTCAATATTTTGAGAAATAATGCAAAGTTTTGGTTTTTCTGTAACCAATTCGTAAAAGTAAGAGCGGCACGGTGATTAAGGAATCAGAGACCCGAGTTCGAATTCCTGTTAAATCCATTACATTCACTTACTTGCTAATACTCTTGGGAAAGGTATGTGATGTGGACCCGAAAGGACACGGAAGGAAAACACGGAACACGGGTTAGAGGTAAGAAAGATATATTAAACAGAAAAGTTACAAAGAATAGTGTAAGCAGAGCTTACTATCCAGTGGTGTCCGGTATTGGCATCGTACGCGGCTGCGCATTACTGGTGCTACTACTCCCATGATACTACCATTCACATAATAATATAGTACTGGGAGAGTCCATGATGTAGAGAAGTATTGGTCTCACAACACCCCACTTCCAAGAGTTTTCCTCTCTTTTTTTCTCTCTTTTTTTTCTTGAAGGAAAAAAAGTAAAACTGTTAATACCTCTTCCTCTTAGGATTCACGTCGAGTGTTTGAGTAAATTTTCTCTTTCCCCCCGAGCGTCGTATTTCCGAAGAGACTTGAGGTGTGTCAGGATCGAAATGTTCGAATATTACGTCGATCGGGTGATACTGATGCGTCGTAATGTGGTCCACTTGATACGAATTGCAAAAGTCTCTGAATTCACTTGATGTGAATTGAGTGCCGTTATCAGTCACTACACAATCTACCACGCCAAAACGCGCGAATAGCTCATGTAAAAATCCGATCGTGCAGTTGGTGGTTGGTTTTTTACATTGCAGGACCTTAGGCCATTTTGAGTGGCTATCCACAACAATAAGGTAGTACATGTTGTCTAGGGGCCCTGCAAAATCCACATGAATTCTCTGCCATGGATGGTCT
>OZ038495.1:29344877-29347377 GCA_964036315.1 Acanthosepion esculentum | reverse complement strand
TTAGCAGATTTCAAAAACACCAGTTTTAAAAAGAATACATAGTTTAGAAAATACCTTTAATGAAGGTGAAAATTTGCCCCGTGTAGATGATGTGAATGCCATTAGAGGGTAGATATTCTGACAATATTTTCAAACTGTCCTTAGCCGATTTCGGATGCAGTAGTACACGTTCACTACCTGTGTTTGAAATTTAAATAGTGATCGAGTTCATTTGTTGACGATTACATTGCAATCATGCATTCTGCTATTGAGAAGGACAAGTACTTCTGTCCAATTGGCTCCGTTTTAGAGGCTCAGATTGGGAAACTTCAAGTTGCTAGATGATTATTCCGGTAAAGTTATGAGTGTAGTGTATGCGTCCTCTCGGGTCATACTAGAATCTACTTTACCCTCAGTGCGATGTCAGAGAAGTTAGAATCGACTGGAGGAGACCAACAAGCCACAGAACGCAAATTCAAGTAACTGACTAGCCGCATTTTGCGTTGAAAGAGTGTGAACGAGCTGCATGGCAGAGATAGATAGTTTGATGAGATCAGTCACTACCTTCATGACAGTGATGGCCGTTGATTTGTACGCCACTCTCCTGGTGAACCTCGTCCAGAGGGTATTCACCAATGACTTAAATATGATGTGCATTGCTACCAGTTCTAACTCGATTTTTCTTTCTTTTCTTTCTTTCTTTTCTTTCTTTCCTTTCTTTCTTTCTTTTCTTTCTTTCTTTCTTTTCTTTCTTTCTTTTCTTTCTTTCTTTTCTTTCTTTCTTTTCTTTCTTTTCTGTCTTTCTTTTCTTTCTTTCTTTTATTTATTTATTTATTTATTTATTTACTTCAAAAGAGAAAACTGAACTGTGCCACGAAATCGTCTGGCGCGAAACTTGGAATATGTGAGCGTATAAATCTCTATATGGGATTATGCAGCGCAAACCTGCTCTATTTCTTCGACGATTAAAAGAAATATAAAGTGTTTTGCAATTTAATTTTCCGTCAATATACTATATAAGACCAGCATCTATCTATCTATCTCTATCTTCATCGATCTATATTTATATCTATTTGTATGCCTATCTATCTATCTATCTATCATTCTATCTATCAATATATATATATGTGTGTGTATATCTATCTATCCATATATATCTAATATATATTTGTATCTATATCTATCTATCTGTCTATTTGTATATCTATATGTCTGTCTGTCTATCTATCTAACTCTATGGCTATCTATTTCTAGCTCAGTCTATCTATCTATCTATCTATCTAATAACTAATGCTCTATTTTTTATTTCATTTTTTTAATTAAATTCAGTTTCACGGTATCGCTTAAGAAATTCGCTTTCCTGAATTACAATTCTCTATAAAGTTATCTTCAGTCAACTTTGCCAATGCAGCAATAGCAAAGATATTTCTCAAGTTGAACGTGCAATGCTACTTTATTCTGAGAAAAATCACCTCCTTTGTAATACTTTTTGGTTTACTGGCTTCGCGTAAGCATTTTTATTCGTGATGAAATATTTATGTCAAGCTAAAAGAAGAGAAGAATAAACTGACGGAAAAAATAACACGTTTCAGTAAAGAAGGCATTCTGACAGATTTTATGAATTTATTGTCGTTGAATTTAACAGAACTTTACATAAAAATGTTATATGCTTTTTTGCGAGGAGTTCAGCTTTCTTTGCAGTTGTTGCCAATAATATTAAGTTGAAACTGGCCGCCCGTAAAATTAATGTTGCTGGAAATACGAAACCAATTATTAGGGTGATACAAGGAAATCAGGAATGGCGGGAAAAGTGTATTCATCAATTTATCTGTGGAATGAAATAAAACTACTGGACAGAGATGAAAACTGAAGAATTTGAATCAGCTCAAATACAAGGCCATGAGGATCTCTTAGTAGCATAGAAATGTATAACATATGGCCACCATAAATTTATAAAGTGAAGTGACAGCAAGCATTTAACATTAGGAGCAGCTTCAATAGAAATTGAAGATTCAATGTATGCAGGTAAGCGGGACAAGCACCGCAGTATTCATAATCAGGCGGAGTAGGTTTAAGGCTCCAAGTAATCTAATTGCGAATTGTCTCATAGGCCTTGTGGATTGGAGCGTTGGTTCGTGAATATGGTGATCCAATGACTGGGCCGTCTAAACACAGGAGAAAGGAGGCGATCAGTAATTGAACAGCAGTAAATAAGAACTAGACGAGCTATCCCTAGACATGGACACTGGAACGAGGAAAATATACCCTAGTAGATAAAATAAAGTGAACAGTTTAAAATTCCATGAAGTGTACACAGAGAGACAAGCACCTAATCATTGTGATAGCATCCACAAAGGTGGGTCATTAATCACGTGTAGCTAATGTAAATAAAGTTTACACCTCATACCAGAAATTCAGACAGAAATTATCTCTCTATTACTTACAAAATTATCATGAGTACAATGCATGATAATTAAATACAATATCGACAAAAATAGCATTGATAAAATCTGAATGAGGA
>OZ038495.1:29337377-29339877 GCA_964036315.1 Acanthosepion esculentum | reverse complement strand
ATATATATATGATTTAATTACAAGAAAAAATTTATATATACATACACAATTGTAAGTATGTATATATACGTTTATATGATGAGTAGGCTTCGTGTATATATGTGTGTGCGCGCGTGTGTGGTCCATCTAGTATATTTGTTTTTGTCAGTATCTATATAGTTGCTTTCCATACATTCATATTATGCATTACTAGCAGCGTGGCCCGGCGTTGCGCGTGCTTGATTCAAAATCGTACAAATCATACAGCAATCGCTATAACTTGACTTAAAATAGTGTTGCCCTTCCTTGCCTTTAAAGTAGTGCCCGTTGCCGTGCTGATTTTGCTACATGCCTTACTTCTTGACTATCTCACACTACGAATTTTTCTAAGCTCTATACTAAACATTAAATCTGTTACGAAAAAAGAACTAAACAAAATGAACACAAAACGATCAGCTTTAAAAAAGGACTGGTAACTAGAAAAACCGAATGAAAAAAGAATGTTAACAATAGATACTTTTTCACACTCAAACCAGTTCTGCTGAATTAGAATCAACGTTGATTTTAAGCAAGC
Source organism: Acanthosepion esculentum (assembly GCA_964036315.1). Lineage (NCBI taxonomy): Eukaryota > Metazoa > Mollusca > Cephalopoda > Sepiida > Sepiidae > Acanthosepion > Acanthosepion esculentum. The sequence goes on along the minus strand of OZ038495.1, from coordinate 29,339,324 downwards.
GAAGGAGCCAATTGGAGTAAAGTGCCATGCAGATTTAAATTTTTCCCACTTGTGACGAATGCAACTATTTTTTTTTGCATGCTAGCATGCTAGTTAACATTCGTGTCAGTCAGCTGTTGGATCTCACTCTGTCCAATAGAATTTTCCTGCCTATTCGCGGCAGCCAGCTATAGGCTCTCACTCTGGCCAGTAGAAAATAGCCGCAAACTTCATGAAAACTGCCGTAGAAGCATGAAAAAATCAATTATTTTCACTATCGATGGGTGTTGCGAAATGCAAAGTTGGTCTTGGCTTTCCACTAACTTGGAGGATGTGCATGTAAATTTTGGTGCAAATCCGTCAAAAATTGCTGCCGTGCATTCGTTACACACACACACACACACACACACACATCCTGCTTTTTATAGATAGAGATATTATTATAAAGAAATCTATATATTTACATGTGTCTTGTATGCTGTGTTTGCGTTGATATGTTTGTGTGTGCAAGCACTCGCGTGCTTCCGTGTGTGTGATCCGTTTAGTGTGTTTTGTCACTATGTCTGTATGGTTTGTGTTTATGTGTGCCAGGTTATGATTTGTTTAGTTCTCGTTTAAATTTGTCTATAAACATTGTTTATTTTATTTGTCGGTAAGAGTAGTTGTCTGTTTGATATATATTGGCATAATTTTAAATTTGCCTTTGTTGCATTTATCGATGTGCTGTGACACAAAGAGTTTCCTTCTGTCTGGGTAATTAATGTTAGTTTTGTGAAAGGAAACGCTGTTGTTTACTGTTTGGGTGATACCTATATAGGATTTGTTGCATTTTGTGCACTTGAGTGTGTAAATCACATTTTTGAAGTTGAAGTTTTTCTTTATTGTTAATGGTGTGGGTCCTCAAAAATATAGTAGTTTCCTTTATAATGTTATCTCAAATCCCAGTCTTTTCTTGTTGCATTTTGTGACTCCTTATTTCGTGTGTTAAGTTTGGATGAGGTTAATACATGTTTTAGTTTTTTTATTGGCATTTACTTTTAATTATTTTGGTTGATTTTAGTATATCTTCCATGTTATCATTCTTGTTTCTGTAAATAGTCCTGGATTGTTCTCGCTGTATGACGAGAGGTATGCGAGAATTTGTTTGTTGTTGGGTTTCGTAGTTGGTGGAAAAAAAATTTTTCTTTTAGTTCAAAACCTTTGTTTATAAGTAGCGTGGGATAAACTCGTTTTTTGAAAGTTTAATGTAATTCTTCGAAGGTGTTTGTCACCCACTATGGTGTAAATTCTACGTGAAAACTAGTAAGTCTGATAGGTACCACAAGGTAAAACTTGCAGCTGATCTCGAAAATTAAATCCAATCCGTTAGTAATTGGAGCAAGAAATGGCTTGTAAATTTTAATGCAAATCGAAGCTGCAATCCTATAATCACCTTTTTACCCTTCCATCATCATGGCCGATGTTAACTTCCAGGATAGAATCTCACTGCGCATTGTGAGTTTCACGTTTTCTACTGACATGAATTGGAGTGATTATATTGAATCATTTTCTAGGACTGCAGCTAAGAATGGTGGTTCACTGTGCATTGCCAGAAAAGTTTTCTCGTCAGAATCCGTCTTGTTCATTTATAAATCTACTATTCATCCACACATTGGATATTGATGCCGTATCTGGTCTGATGATCTGTTTCTCGACAAAAATCCCCAAAGATTTCTGTAATATCAACGATCCTGACCTATTATCTAAACTTCAGTCAGTTTCCTACCAGAGTCTGACAGATCGCCCAAATATCTAAATTTCTGTTGCATTTACTTGGCTAGGTTGTGTAGTTTTCTCAGTCTTATATTCTTATACGAAAGTTCAGCAATGCATAGACTTACCGTACAATATGAAGATGCGAAAGGGCAAGAGGTGATGTTCAAATGTCTTTGCAAGAAATATAATGTTTAACCTTAGATTTAAAGAGAT
>OZ038495.1:29312377-29332377 GCA_964036315.1 Acanthosepion esculentum | reverse complement strand
GTATAACGAAAAACCATGAAAAACTGTTCAAAAAGCCTGTTTTTCGGCTATAACTCCCTGGTTATCCGATGCTTTCCAAATTTGCCATGTAAATTACATATGTGAGAGAAATTGTTTTGCATGAATGTTTGTTTTAGATTAGTTCACTTAAATGGACGAAATCTGCGACAAACTAAGTCCAAAACCGGCTTTTGCACTTCAGACGATAGTGTCTTCATATGATTCCATCCTAAATTGGCATTCGAACAACCTTTGATGCAAAGAATTTTCAAGAAGGATTCATTGAAGCTTTCAAAGCGATAAATTTCCGATGAACCTCTTATTAACCCAGATTTACAGTAAACGTGCAAAAATTGAGGGGGCGTTGATCTGCACGTCTTTAGTCAAGTTTTTGCTTGATTATTAGATTCGTGAAAAATTCCATATAATTTGAAAGATATGAGGGGCATGAGAAATTTACTGAATATCTAAAACATTGAAACAATTTAACCACGAGCATATACCACAGAAAAATATTTTATCGATCGAATTCCTTTATTATGAACAAATAAACACCTACGAAGGACATACATTAAAAAAGATGGGATGTGGAATTGCTTACTATAACAACGGATGATGCATGCAAGAGGGGACGCAGGTAGACATTTCTAGACACGGGATGCGGGTATATAGTTATTGCAATATAACTGCAGCCATGCACACCCGAGCAATCCAGGGTACCTCGACTAGTTATTCATAACATTCGTATGATTACGAATATATATATATATATATATATATATATATATATATATATATATATATATATATAAATAATAAAATAGGCAGCATATATTTTACATTACAAAGAGATATCCATTTTATACATAAGGATCTCATCATTCAATGGATTATTAGTAGTATAATGCTTATAATTATGTCTACTAGCGAAGGGATTTCGCTAATAATTGCATTAATATTGCTAATTGATTCAAGGTATGATTAACACTTTGTAATGTTATATATATATATATATATATATTTATATATATATATATATTAATTGATTTAAAATGTTTTTATCGCTACACAGTGATAACCATGTTTCGAAAATTGAAGCCAAAGCCTTTGAATTCAATTTTGTTACCAAATTAAAGACATTAGTTCCATTTCAATTTTCGAAACATGGTTATCACTGTGTAGCGATAAAAACCATATTTTAAATCAATTAATATAAAATATTAATGCTCTGTAAATTTACATTGAGCACTATTGTGTAAAAATAAAAATATCTATAAGAACACCGTATTTTATATTTTACTGTTCTATCTTTATATATATATATATATATATATATATATATATATATATATATATATATACACAAGTATAGGATTGGTATGTAGAGAATAAATTCCAATAACCAACAAATAATATTCTTAAAAGAGTGCACAATACAGAATAGAGCAAATCTAATTATTTATTCGAAAATTATAACATAAGGTTCTAGGTTTCTTCAAGCGAGGGGTGTTTGATTGATTTGAACCTTTTAAAAGCTTTTATTCTACATTCAACACCATCACTTGATAAGACAGCACAAGTGTTGAAACGAAATGACTATATGTTATAATGTTCGAATATATATACATACATGTATAATATATATATATATATATTCGTGCGCGTGGTGTAATGTAACAGGTGTAACGTATAGGAGCAAAGAGGTATGTATCAATGCATCCCCCTGCCTGTTACAAAGTCTATGAAGTCAGAAACAAATAGATATTAATTAATGTGTTAGACATTATACTTTACGTTTTTATCCCCGTCTATAGAATACATTGTTCTTTTTCCTTGTCTGAAGGATAAAATTGCAAAAGATTAGGCCGACTGATATGAAACTTATCTCTTCTCACCGCTTTTGCTGTTTTCTTATGGATGTCTTCGGCTTCCTGAACGATCCAAAAGCTTATCAGATGTACATCTCTTGTCGTCAGTGGCCACTGGCTTCTGATGCAATTATCATCTTATCTTCCAATCTCAGTTAACCTGACTGCCGCGTGCATGATTTTTGATGAATTATTCCTCTGCACAGAAATCTGATCGATTTTCTTTTTCGTTCACTTTTTTACAACTGAGGATTTTGATGTATTTCCATGGTCGACTTTATTGGGAATAATTCTTAAAGTTCCTCTTTTCTCCGCGGATGAAATTAGTTGGTAATAAGCGTCAAATTCACTCTTTATATTAACATATTTCCCCCCAAAAAAATGTTCTTACAGATTTGAAAGAGAAAATGTCTCGGTGCTTTAAAATTCACGTATAGGATCGAAATTAATTTAACTGATATTTTATAATGCTCATGAAAGTAGTATTACCAAGTATTTTTACCGTATATACTCGTGTATAAGACGAAATCATGTATAGTTCGATCCCTGAATTTTTTTGGCATAATTTTAAAATACCGAATAATGTATCAGTGTATAGTACAACCTGTAACAGAAAATGCGGGTTTTTTAGCCGCTTCAAATCGGCTGCTATAGCACCCAGATACCAGCGTAAGTGATCGCGTCACACTAGTCGCCTGTACGCTACTCCACGTAACAAATATAAGCGAGTCCTCGAAGGAGCTAAGCCCCGTTTGCCGAGAGATTGAGGCACCGCATAACAAATTCTTGTGATTATTGGCGGCTCTGTAATTAGGTATTAAATAAGTGAAAGGTCTCGATTCTTCCCCTCTTCAAACAAGCTGATAAAAAAGAAACACTTTGCCCATGAATTCTCCTCAAACTCATCTGGAGTATTCCTGCCTAACCTCCCGTTTAGTAGTGAGTCTCTGTTAAGTGATATGCATATAACACCTTCCATGGTTTTCTGCTATCATTTCTAACGTAGATCCCCACAACTTATGTGGACCCGATGGTATCCCTATAATAGTCATTAACATGTGTACACCTGAACTGGCTCATGTTCTCTCTAAACTTTATAATAAATGCCTTGCTCCCTCCTGCTTTCCCGCCTGCTTGGACTCTGTTGTTTAAGCTTTTAAGAACTCTAGCGAAACGTCCGACCCTTCCAACTATCAGACTATTAGAATTCTACCACTTTTAAGGAAACTCCTAGAGGCCTTAATCAATGTTGAATTGGTTCAGCATCTCTCATTGCAGGGCTTTTCACCAGGTCAACTTCTGATGTACTGACGATAACTGTGGAAAGAATCTATCATGCACTCGATAAAAACGGGGAAGCCCGAGTTTTAGCTTTGCACATCTCGAAAGCCTTTGACACGGTTTGGCATACAGGTCTTTTCCACAAGCTGAAAAGTTCCGGGCACATTTTTGAATTGATCTAGTCTTTCCTATCGAATCGGGAGATGAAGGTGATCCGGAACGGTCACTTGTCTACGTCCATTCATACAAACGCAGGTGTCTTCAAGCACTCCATCCTTAGTTCTACTCCGTTTTTAATTTTCATTAATGTCCTCCAAGATGACATCAACTATCAACTTATTATCTACGCTGAAGAAGCAACAATTTACTCCTGCCTCTATAGTAAAGCTGATCAGTCTTACCATGTTAAAATGACAGTATCTACGCTCACGGCACAACCATTTACTCCGGACTCTTTAGCAAAGCTGGTCAGTCTTGCCATGGTATAATGACAGCATCTACGTTGACGACACAACCATTTACTCCTGTCTCTATAGCTAAGCCGGTGAGTCTTGCCATTTTTAAATGACAGCATCTACGCTGACGGCACAACCATCTACTCCTGCCTCTAGAGTATATCTGATCAGTCTTGCCATGTAAAATGACAGCCGATGGCCAAAATCGACTCAAATCTATCATTAACTTATTCGAAAGATGGCTTGTTAATTTTAACGGTTCAAAAACTAAATTTCGCTTCATTAATCATCTGATAAATTCCTCACTACCTTCCATCAACATAGCTGATGCTAACCTCCAGGAAAATGAATCGTTGCGTCTTCTCAGGGACACGTTCTCAATGACATGAAAGCGATATATCGAATGCATTGCTTAGTCGTCTGCTCAGAAAGTCGGTTAACTGTGTCGTGCAAGACAATTTTTCTACGGAATCTATCTTGCACAGCTATGAGTCTACCATTCGTTCAAGCTTTGAATATTGCTGTCATATATCGCCCGGTTCACCTGCTATTTATAGAGAGCTTCTTGATAAGATCCAAAGAAGAATCAGCAATATTATTGGTCCTGATCTGGCGGCTCTGTTTAATTCACTTACCGCACGCTGTAAGATTGCCTCTCTGTTCGATTTTATAAATACTTTCATGGTAATTGTTCGGATAATCTCTTCACTATGGTACCTAGACTTCATGAATTTAAACGCAGTACTAGACTTGCGTCGATATTTCATCACTTGACTGATGAGACGGGTAGATATAGCCATAAGTTCTATGCTAACATATGTATACAAATGAAAATTGTTTAAATAAATCTCAAATTATGAAACCAAACTATTTAATATGATTATTATTGTCATAAATTAACCTTATTGAAATAAGTGTATACTTTGAAAGCGATAACGTTCTGTTTTCTTGTAATTGTTCACGAATTTATTGCACTCATCTTAATTTCTTCCATCCCTGCCTGATGGTTGGTTTCTTGCTTATGTTTAGATGCATATCAGCTTCAATGCCGAACTTTAAAATATTCTGAACAAAATTTTATGGTGTCAACTAAATATATTTTAACAAAATTGTATACATTGAACTTCAGATAAAATGTACAGCTGGTTATTTTGCGGAAAAATATATTGTTGGTCATTTTACTATTAATTCGTATTGTTGAACGTTATTTAATTTATTCGGACTATTGTCTTCTCTTTGTCGCCATATTTCTTACAAAGTTTCGGCCGTTGTACGCTCCGGCCTTCTTCAGGTGGTTGGAATGTCAAACTGAACCCTTTATTTCGCTCACTGGGGTAGACTGTTTTAGTTCCACGTGTCATGTTTAATGGATGTCAGTTATCAGTTATCTCCTGTTAATTTTTCCCTCTGAAAGTTCTCCACTGCCTTAGCTGGATATTGAACTCACACACTTTGGGTCCTCAAGGACACATGGCACAGTGGATCAAGCCGTTAGTTAGTTCCAGCAACAGGACCCTAATTAATCCATTCTCCACTGCCTTAACCGGGTATTGAACTCACACTCTTTATGTCCTGTCACTGGATCTGACCAACGACTTTATCCACTGAGCCATGTGTACTTGAAGAAGGCTGGAGCGTACAACGGCCGAAACGTTGTAATATATATGGCGACAAAGATGATGACAATAGTCTGAATAATGTAAGTAATGTACATAATACCTCATCTCAGAAATATAGACAGATATTGTTGAACTTGTTTTACATAAAAATGTATCGCTGGTATTTTTACAATAAATAATGTATTTTTATAATTTCATAGCGCTTTCCTTTGTGGGCAAGGTCACTATTTCCACAGGGTGGACCTGGGAACAACAAAAATTAAGACGTGGTTCCACACGTATCAAAACCTCTATTCTCGCGATAAGATGACTTACTGTCGGATCTAGTTCATTCCATTTTTTGAAGATTCTAAGTATCGGTTTAACTAACCATCAACTGTCTCAATAATTTTCTGTTTGATGCTATTCATTCGTATTAACTTTAGCAAAATATTCTCATTTTATTTATCATATTACAATTTAATTATAAACAAACACATTTTACTAAACCTGGAAAATAATTCACTGTATACAAGTAATAAAGCTTTTGCATTTCAGTCTGTATTATCTGTTCTTTTCAGTTTTATGTACCCTTTTTGTAAAAATATTTATAACTTGTTTTGGAATTGAATACAATGTATAGGGGCCCAAACCTATCTAATTGCCGTCCTGGGTATGACGATAAACTACATCCGACAGCAAAGTCTTGAATTGCTGGTGTTTCCGCCCTGACAACAGGTGGTAGCACCTGTTAGGGTCCCAGCTATGGGCAAATAGGTAACCCCTAAACTTAGATCAAAACACTATGAAAGTGTAAAAATTGGTTTTAATACCAGAAATACTACTTCGTTGTAAAAAATTGTTACTAGCAATACATTATTACCAGCAATACATTTTTGAAAAAGAAAAAGTTAATACGAGCAATTCATTTTAGAAAAAAATATTATCAGCAATATATTTTTGAAAAAAATAATTTTACGAGCAATAAATTGTTAAAAAGACATATTACCAGCTTTACATTTTTTGAAAAAAATATTGCCAGCAATAGACATTTGAAGAAAAAAAATATTAACATCAATACATTTTGTGAAAAAAAAAAAATACCAGCAATAAAATTTTTGTCGACATTATATAACCCATTGAGGTTGATATACCGTAAACAAAAACATATCTAAGTGACAGAACATCAATAACCCTTAATAAACGTTTATTGTATTATTTTGCGTTAATGTGATTTCTTGTCATTCTGCATCATGCATCAGTCTTTCAATCATTTCTTTTAACTTACCTATTGTTTCAATTTTAAAATGACTAAGTAGCCATTTTTATTACGTCCGAGATTTGTTTTTAAATTATTTTCTACTCTTGTCTTCATAACTTTTACGTTTCTATTCGACTAATATCGCCAAATTTTAGTCGAATAGAAACAGTCATTACTTTAGATTGATATATTTTTAAAAACTTTGTATTATATCAGAATATTTCTCTGTATGAATATACATTTAAAAGGCGCTTCTTGATTGGGACCTCAAAAACCTTTTCTCGAAGACCTTAAAATGACGCTCTGCATTTATGTTAATATCATCATCAATTTTAACGTGGTTTATACTGTTATTACATTACATATTCAAAATATTAGTCCACCCCCGGCTGTTTTTTAAACCTTATTAATGGACGATTGCTTATATATCATCTACTTCATTTATCTTTATTACTGTTGGGAATTCAGTTTTCACGTACTACTTCTAGAAATTTACACGTTTCTCTTTGTATCGTTTACTTAAAAGTGGTAGTGTGCTTGTCTTCATATCTTTAACCAATGTTCTTAATATTCATCCTGTTTACATTCACAAAAACTCACTTCAAGAATAGTCTTGCCGCTCAATCAAATTTTCTTTTTATTACTTTTTAAAATTTTTTTTATTAATTACCATTTTGTGACATTTTTAACGTCTGATATTTTCTTGCTGTTATCTCGAACATGTATTCTATTGCTTTTTTTTATTGCTTTGCGATCTCTATTAATTTTCTTTTTCAAAATGTCGGACCGTGATCTTCCAACACTCGCTACTTATATAACACTGGTCAACAAAAAAAAAATGAAATAATTTAGAGACGCCAAACGTCATTTTTTTTTTGTAATGCTCGTTTTTAGGAGAGACTTTGCAAACCACAGATACAACAATAGAAGTAATTCTTTTAATAAAGTTGAAATAGGGAAAAAGCCTGGACGTAGATTATTATTTTGGTAATATTCAATGGCGGCACCCTCGAGGATTTTTCTTCTGAGTGAGTTATTTTCTTTTTTTATGAGTGTAGCATTTGTAAAATCAAAATTGTGATTGAATTTATTTCTATGTATGACTAGTGCATTAGGTTAGTTGTTTTTGTGGGGTCTCTTTTGTGCTCAGAAATGCGTTTTTTAGATTTTACTTGTTTCTCCAATGTATTGGGAGGAACAGTTTTGGCAATTTATTTTATAAGTCCCTGCTTAAGAAATATTGCTAATAGTGTTTGAGGATCAGAGTATATCCATTATGGTTTTGGAAGTGTCTGTGACTATTTTAAGATCATTTAGATGGGATAGGTTGTTCTGGATAGGGGACGTGGCAGAGTTGGTCGGTATTATTATGCATCTGTTTTCATGTAATTTATTATTGCGGATTATGTTATTATTTTGTTTCGTTTCTTTATTTTGTATGTCTTTCTTCTTTCATTGTGGATGAAATGATATGGGTATTGTAGGTTTTTCAATGTGTTTTCTATGTATGTTTCTTCTTTAGGTAAATATTGGGGACTGCAGATTCTTAATGCTCTCAGAGAGAAACCTATCATAATTCCAGATTTAATTTTAGATGATTTAATTTTAGAACAAAAATGATCTGATCAGTTTCTACTCAAAAACCACTCTCCTAATTATTTCAAGATGAGGTCGACTGCGCTTGCTCTCTGGAGATACGTGTTCAAATACAAGTGTCAGTAGCGACATTTTATTCGTATATGATATATTTTTAACTAATTTAAGGGCGTTGAATCTGAAACTGACCTTACTTTTTCTTGGATAGCTTCTGATTCTAATGTATGGAAATGTCTCATTTGTTTTTAAAAAAAAAACATTTTTTTCATTTATTTTCTGTATATATGATATTGACAGATGGTAATATGTCTCAAGATACAATCGTAGAAACCTCTCAATTCGTAGTTAAACCAAACAAATATTGGTCTGTTTATTAAGAAATACTATTTTTGCAATAAAAATCAGATTCATTATCTTTAAAAATAACACGATTGAATATACCAAGACCAACAAGTATTTTCATCAAATCATTTAATAAACTAACAGCAGAAATAAAACCTTCGTGAACATAAGATCTATGGTATAAAATTTACTTTTTGATTGTATGTCATGTTCAATGTTATTTAAGTCCCTTTTGATACTCCATCAGTATCATGTACAATGGAATATGTGCATTCAATTAAGATGATTTTAGTTTCTTTCCAACTGTGAAAGCAAAATGCTCTCAATGCGCTTGTTTTCCTTCCGTAGTGTAGGGATAAAAGTGATGGGATAAGTTTATTGTTAACAAAAGTAAGTTTTTAGGGTTTTATTTTATTTTATTTTTTTTAATTATCAAGTTTACTAAAGTGTATTCCTGATACAGTTAACTTGAATTTTGGCGATAAACTGGATAAGATTGGTAGTTCTATTTTCACATTTTTGACTCAAAACTATTTTTTCCCTATAAAAATAATTTATTTCAGGGGGCTGATATAAATTGCTAGGCCTAACTGAAAAATGGTGCGTTTCTACGATATTTATTAACTAAATCTTGCGATCAGTCAAGATCTTAAATTCATCTTTTTCCAAAAATGGACAATTTTAGTACAGCAGAAATGGTAGTTAACCATGAAAAACTAAGGTCATTTTCGGAATCTGCACCATCAAATTAGCTAAAATCGTGTTTTGTTTTTTGGAACCAAAAATGATTTTGACCAGTGTAATCTTGGCTGGTTAATACCGATCCGATTGCGAAAACATTGATTCTTCAAAATATCCTCTAAATTCGTATAGAATGTGGAAGTCTATCATTTATACTCTCACATTCGTTTCGTTCATTTTATTTGTTCTCACAATATAAATTGTTTTCATATTTTCATCCGAGCTGTCCCTCTATTGGAAAAAAATTAGGAGCAATTATTCGCAAATTTGAAACGTTCTCCTAAGTGTTCTCATCTATTTTAAACTTGATCTGTTACAAATGTTTTGTCTTGGTCTCTAATTGGTTCAGTGTTTTGATGATCGGCTTGCAGACACGATTTTAACCTCATTCATTTTAATCAAAGCTCTATTCCTTTTAATATACTGTCATTCTTCTCCGGTTTCATACTGAGAGAATAAAGTCTGTAACTGTTGAAAATTCTGTTTCTTTTCTGCAAAAGCTAAATTCGATCTTCTGTTCTAGTATGATCGTTTTACCTTTTTTCAGTCGTTAAGAATGGTTCTCTTCCGATAGTGATGGCAGTTTCTAATTTCCAGTCATACTGTTTGCATTATTAATCACATCCAATCTTTTTTTTACTACATCCCGTCTACTTCTTCAGCATATTTGAATATTTTTAAGGAAAGCGTGCTGTCATTGGGAATTAACCGTTCCAATTTTTTATTTTTTATTTTGTTAACTATGTTACCATAGAAACATATAACTTATTTTACTGGCTGACACACTTGCAATTCTTTTTATACATTTCAGAATGAAATAATTCCTAAAATACATACAGTGAGTATTTGGACAGTAAAAGAATTGAGTTAGAATCATATATTCAAAGAAAAGCATTGTCTAAAGCTCACAAAATATTCGTAAAACAATTATAAATGCAAAGAAACAGCAAAAATAAATTATTTGACACGTATATATATTTCATATACAAATTATTAAAACAGGTAGTGAAAAAAGTATTTGGACAGTTCCGAAATTATGTTTTGAGTATATTTCATGCTCGAATGTGTTAGAATTTTATGGAATAGTCTAGAATGTGCATTACTCAAAGGTGTTAGCTATCTTGATGGTCACTTCATCCCAAGACGTCGCACTAACAGTAGTGCAGGATGCCAAAGCAAAGAGAGATGTCGTAAGATCTTAAAGATAGAATTATTTCTGCACATAAAGAAAAAAGCTATCGTAAGATTTCTAAAGACCTATGTATACCTGTGATCACTGTTGGGTGAAATGGAAAGCCTTCGGTACTCATGAAAATATACCAAAAACAGGTGCACCGCGCAAAATATCACAAAAATGTTCACGGAAAATAGTACGGCGAGTAAAAATTGACCCATTTGTGACTAGGAGAGAACTTGAAAAAGATCTCAGCAATGCAGGAACTCACGTATGCAAGAGGACCATAAGTTCTGAATTTCAGTGACAACAATTAAAATCTCGCTCTCCTTGCAAAACCCCATTGCTAAAATAAAACGTCATTTAAAAACCAGACTTGAATTTGCCAAAACTAATTTACAAAAGCATGATGACTATTATAAGCAGATTTTATGGTCTGATGAAAGCAATATTGAGCTTTATGGCCACAATGATGCTACCCATGTTTGGAGAAAGGATGGAACAGCCTTCAATCAAAAGAACACCTTCCCCACTGTGAACCATGGAGGCGGTAGCATTATGGTTTGGGGATGCTTTGCATATAATGGTACGGGACAACTGAAAATTATTGAGGGCACAATGAATGCAGCCAAATATATTCAGATTTTAGAAGATTGCTTGCAGTCATAAGTTGAGAAATTAGAAATTGGACCAGATTGGGTTTTTCAACAGGACTATGATGTGAAAACACACAGCCAAAGCAACACGTGCATGGCTTCAAAACAATAACATCAACGTGTTGAAATGTTCCAGCTAATCGCCGGTCATGAATCCAATAGAGAATTTTTGGAGAACACTGAAGAATCAGATTCGTGAAAGGCGACCAAAGAACCTCAGTGAATTGAAAGATTTTGCAGAAGAAGAGTGGGCTAAAATTCCCACCAAATCATGCCAGGCGCTTGTAGAAAGGGACAGGTACAGACTGAGAGCTGTGATTGCAAATGAAGGAGGACCAAGTAAATATTAAACACATTTAAAGCATAATTTATATTCTGTCCAAATACTTTTTTCAATACTTGTTTTAATAATTTGTATATAATATATATATATATATATATATATATATATATATATATATATATATATACGTGTCAAATAATTTATTTTTGCTGCTTATTTGCATTTATAATTGTTTTACGAATATATTGTGAGCTTTAGACAATGCTCTTCTTTCAATATATGATTCTAAATCCATGTTTCTACTGTCCAAATACTTGTTTCACCTCACTGTAATGTCATATATTTTGCGATATTTCTGAGATGGGGTATTATGTACACTATTTACATTATTCGGACTATTGTCCTCATCTTTGTTGCCATATTTATTACAACGACACATGGCACAGTGGATAAAGACGTCAGTTAGATCCAGTGACAGGACACAAATAGTGTTAGTTTAATACACGGTTAAGGCAATGGAGAACTTGGACAGTGCAATTAACAGGAGATAACTGACATCTATTTAAGATGACACGTGGAACAAGAACAGTCTCCCCCAGTGAACGAAATAAACGGTTCAGTTCGACATTCCAACCACGTGAAACCGACATTCCAACCGGAAATAATAAATATGGCGACAAAGAGGAGCACAATAGTCCGAATAATGTAAATAGTGCCATATATTTTCATGTATCAAATAATTCATAAACATTTTAATTATCTACGCCCCTATTTCATAAAATTACAATTATCTACGCCCCTATTTCATAAAATTACAATTATCTACGCCCCTATTTCATAAAATTACAATTATCTACGCCCCTATTTCATAAAATTACAATTATCTACGCCCCTATTTCATAAAATTACAATTATCTACGCCCCTATTTCATAAAATTACAATTATCTACGCCCCTATTTCATAAAGATTTCAATTATCTACGCCCCTATTTCATAAAGATTTCAATTATCTACGCCCCTATTTCATAAAGATTTCAATTATCTACGCCCATATTTCATAAAGATTTCAATTATCTACGCCCATATTTCAGTAGAAACTGCTTAAATTAAATGATAATAAATGTCAGGCTTTAAAAGGCGTGCGAATATATTGACCACAATCACCATATAATTTTTTTAAATTTTTGTTTGTTTCCAAAACACACGTAATTTTGTGCACCAATGTATATTCAGTCTCACCGAAATTCTTTAAGATGAAATCACCAGCTATGTGAGTATTCGTCTAATTTTCTAACTACGCAAACATCCTACTGCCACTCATCGATCAAGAAAATGAGAATGGAAGTCCCGTTAACAAGCGTGAGCGCTGCTTCGAAAGGGCAAATACACCTGCGAAATTGGTGCGTTTGTTATGTAGACTGATTCCAGCAGGTCATGGAAGAAGCATCGAATCATTCACTCAACAATTACATTGATTAAATTGAAAATTCGAGCTGCGATACTTTCTTAACAAACGCCTCTAATAATTTTCACCTGAGAACTTGCTTTCTGGCGGGTGTAGAATAGCGGTTAAGTGTCACCACGTGCTGTCTTCTTCGTTGACCCAATCGACCGTGGTAAACAAGCTGACGATCATAGATTGCCTTGCATGTCATTGCTCATCTAATTTAGATAAATCATCGGTTTCCTTTTTCCTTTTTTTTTAATGTTTTTCGTTCTTTGCTGTTTCTTCTTTTCCATTTACTTTCCTTCCTAGACACTTGCGTCTTCATTTTACCATTAGTTTCCTGTCTTCTTTCCTCTTTTTGCTTTCACTTTCTTTTTGCTTCTTTTTGTTCCATCGTCCATTGTATTTCACGTCATTATATTTCCGCGTGCGGATCTTTGTTCTCTGACATTGGATATTCTAGATTTTCCTTCCCTTTCTTCTTTTCTTTCTGCATGACGACCGTTCAATGATTTACGTGCTCTATAGGTTGGCTTTTTTTATTTCATAGTTGCACATAACAAAAGCATTTCCTTTCTGAATTCTCTTTCATTTAGATCGAGTATCTGAATTCTCTTTCACTTGAACGAGTGTCATGGACTGAATTGCATCTATTCAACAATAGCCATTACATAACGGAAACTAAAAATGCAGCAATATGTAAATAGTTTAACGACGTAAGTTAAGACCACTCTTAGTGCGGAAGCATCTAAATCCAATTCCACAACGACATAAATAAATCGCAAGTTCAAACTGAAAGATCCAGGGCAGAAAGAAATGCCAGAATTACGAATCGCAGGTCCATTGTCACAAATGACAATACACGTAAACAGTCTGAAATCCAACACTCAAGCTAACGGCCGAGGTAGAAAAAAAAACGACATTTTCAATTCGAGAACACCAACCTCTTTTATCGACGGATCAGTTTTTCTATTGGTCAACAGGTGGGAGAGGACACACAATATTAGCATATACGAGATGCATTTATGGCAATACCTGCGACTGACTTGATTCTATTTTAGATATTCTGCCTTCGGCATATCGTGCAGAACACATGTGCCCTTTTTTCTCCGTAAATAACTTTATCTTTCGCCACAACTAGTTAACTGAACAAAAGATCAAACTCAACCACAAAAAAAAAGACGCCAGGTTTACCATCTTCCGCACCAATGTAAGAGGTATACGTTCGATATTTCTAGAAGTAAAATGGCATCTTCACGATGCCAAACCTGACCTCCTATTCCTGTATGGAGCTGGTAGTGATACATTTATCGCAGTGCATGCTCGCATTCCCCGTCTACTTACCTCTATATAACTACATATAACTGTCAAAATCCCCACGGTCACAGACAAGGTCGCTATATTAAAGATGGGTTTTCTATGTGGTAGAGGAAAAATATTAATAAACGACAATAGTACCGCTTTCAATTTCACACTGTATTGTCCGCAGGTTGATGGAATTGTAATGTTCGACCGCATATGAGAAGATTAAAAAATCCTCACGGAATATTCCTCAGTTGACTTTAATGCTTGTGGTGACTTCCAAAATCACCACAAAAGGTGTTTAGTTCACTCAAACCAAATGGATGAAGAAGGCAGATATTGCAGAGACCTCTCTGTCGTCTGCGCTCGAACTCAGATCACTGACGAACCCACCCCCATTTCTAATGCAATAGGATACCAGGTGAACATACTTGTCCTTTTTCTCAAGTACTAGTCTGAAAAATGCTTCGTTGAAGTTTTACTTCCACCGCCACTATGCATTTCAGATCGTTCACTCGTCAGTGTTAACGTTGATGCCAAACCAAAGGCATCCTCTGATAAAACGTTTTTTAGTTACACGAAAGCCTACTGGGACAGCTTTGGATCATACGTAGCGGAAGCTCATCTCCCAACCTTCTTCAAACGTTCTGCCTCCAAAACTGCTGCACTCGTCTTGGAATGGATCCTTTCTGGAATGAGATTTATAACCCAGAAAAATGTACAGCAAAAACCGAACAGCCAGTCCTGGTTCATTCATGAATGTACTTCAGCCGTAGCTCACCGTAACCGCCACTACAATATCGATCACAGGAAACGGTGTAGTAGGATACTTGTTGCATTCGGAACTGCCCACAATCATTGCAAGATAATTCTAGAAAATGCAAAGCGTTACTATGCACAAGCAATTCAGAGAAATTTTGAAAGCAAACAACTTGGATCCTGAGAGGTGTGGAAGATCTCCAACCAAATTCTGAACAGACACAAAGGGTCAGTGCCTAATATTATAAATGGACCCGATATCAACTCATCCTCGTCAAATAAGGCAACGCTCTTCGACACGATCTTTGCCTCTAACTCAAAGTTAGATGATAAAAGCCATCACATTCCCGACTCCCACCGTCTCACTGAGCATAATCTCAGTACTATTCTTACAGTCCTTGATGTCTAAAGACTTATCAAAAGTCTGGACCACAAGAAGTATACATGTCCAGATAAAATTCCTGTGATTGTCTTTAGGAATATTAACTCAGAGTTATCCTTGATCTTAGCGAAATTATTTAACCGCTGCTCGAAGGAGAAAGTGTGTGAAATGCAGATGAGTACTCATCCCCGTTACAATGCAGATCCATCAGCTTGCTAAGTGTCATTAGCGAACATTTTGAAGCTATAATCAAAACGAAGGTTGAGGATCTCTTCAATAGGGACAACCTCTTCAGCGACTCAGTCAAGGTTTCGATCGCCTCAATCCACTGTTACTATTCTAAATGCCATTAATCACAGAATCTGCGAGGAACTAGACGAATACATCTCAAGGACGATCGCATTACATAGTTCAAAGGTCCCTGACAAGGTGTTGCATAAAGAGTTACTACACAAGTTGTCGAGCTATGGAATCACTCGAAGACACTTCAGTTATATTGTCCTTACTAACAGGTAGGTCCATGAAGATAGCTGATCCCCGAGGCCCAAGCAATATTACTCAGTCCTGTACCTTTACAAAAGCCAGATCAGGCCTAAAATGAAGTACTGCTAGCAGATAGGATTGGCAGCTGCCAATTTTTTCATTTTCCAGTGTCGATAAAAAAACATCTTACTAAATCTTATTTAAAATTTTAAAACTGTTTTCAACATTTGTTCCTCTTACATACAACATATTAATCTCAAATTATAAAGACCTATTTGGCTATTTAGAAGAAAAGCGCGCTCCTGTGTCACCACTATCAAGATGATTACTAGATCCATCCAGCTGTTGAGTGCCTAGCTTTGAAAATGTACGGTGCTATTCTATTGTTATGGGTTCAATTAAATGATATATATATATATTTCCCTGGGCGATGGTTATTCAGAGTATATGTGGATTTACTGGGTTTGCATTATTAACTTTTATTAACTTATAAGAAAATCGCAGAAATCCACAGTTGAATTCCCTTTATATTAATTTTTCTGTTCAATGTCCAGATTTTGAATATCCAATATATTGATTAAATTATGTTCTCAATTTCGATACTGCTTTCTATTTGTTTTTTTTTCAGAATCACACACACCATTCTTCATGATTTTCGCAAGCAATTCCATATTTCTTTAATACTGCTTGGATTAAACCACGAGGAAATCAAACTAAAGATCCCAAAGTAAATCAATCTTCACTTATCCTATCATAACGTATTACATCTTGAGCTATAGCCAGACCGACGTTAAATTTTATTCCTTTCTAAATTCCTAAGTGTTTAAACGTTCAGGACAGCTTATCTTTTATTGTGCAATAGGCCGGAACTTTTTTTGTGTCAGCCAGATAATTTATTCTATTTGTGCTGAACTATATCCATAAACCAACAGTAAAGAAATATACAAAATCTCTTCAGACCAATTACATTCGACACAATTACCCATACATCAACAAAAATATTTATCGTCTCTAACTCAACATTCTGCAATGCATATATAAAAGAAAACGTTATTCCACACGACGAATACACGTCACCATAGCAAGTCGCCGAAAAGAATTCTTGAGCTTCGATTTATCCGATTCAAATAAAAAATATATTACATACGAAATTGGAAGCTGATAGCTCTTCTACTTTCTATAACCTCAGTAGCATTTGGATTGATTTTCATTTGGTAAGATTTAAAAGAGCAAATTTCTAATATTGTTTACATATATGTGATCTGCTTTACTCTCTCTCTTTCTTCTTCTCTCTCTTTCTTCTTCTCTCTCTTTCTTCTTCTCTCTCTTTCTTCTTCTCTCTCTTTCTTTTTCTCTCTCTTTCTTCTTCTCTCTCTTTCTTCTTCTCTCTCTTTCTTCTTCTCTCTCTTTCTTCTCTCTCTCAATTCCTGCTTTTAACTTTCTTCACTTTATTTCAATTGTCCCCACCTAGGAAGATGACCCAGGTAAGTCGAAAGCTTGGTAACAGCCTTAATTTTAGATATTTTTTTACATCTCCAGCTACCCTATTTGCGGAAGATAATTCACAATTTATAAAACAGGGTTAATTTAAACAGTAACAGATTAGAAATTCCAAGGTGAACTGTGATAGATACATTTTTTTTTGTAGCAATCACAGTTAAATGTCTAATTCCGGCACGAACTCAGTCTATACCGGGGTTGAATAAAACTGAGGAATCCCGTCGACTGAAATAAGCCTATTGTCCATATAAGGTAATTTTGATTTTATTATGTACTAATTATTTGGTCTGTAATAATAAATAATTTGAGGTCTTTTTGTGGATTCGTTTTAATATTTCATATTACTAGGATCCACTTGGATTATATACCAAGGGATTTATTGCCTTTACTAATGAAGCACTATGGCTGCTTGGAGCTTGTTTACGTTTGTAAAAAACAATACGCTATATTTGGCTGACTCGTTCTGTCGAGTGAAGATGTCTCAGTGGTAGAAGGTCTGACTGGCATCAAATCGGTTGAGTTTCGATCCGGGCTTGAGGCATTCGGTCGTCTTGTTGCACGGAGGAGCAACGGAACAGTACTCTCTGCGAATGACATATATATATATATGTGTGTGTGTGTATGTATATATATCTATGTCATACTCGTATCGCGTTTTTTTCTTTGGACCTTCATGCTGAACGATTGTTTTCGACAGCGTTCATGTTCTTGGCACTTTCTAATATATACAGGTCAGTGGTGCATTGTGGGTAGACTATTTTTGCGTTTTTTTTTACCGGAAGTCGTTAAATAACCGCCAAAATAGACTACCCACAATGTACCACAGACCCGTATATATAAATAGCAGAAAAAATAACAGCACTCATGGCCTGACGATTGCATCTCGCATGAAACAGACTGTCGCCTCTAAGTGTTGACTTCTATGTTCACTTTTATAATTATATATATATATATATATATATATATATATATATATATGATGAGGGAAAGGTGGAACTCGACTAAAAGACAAATTTTAATTGTATAAATTAAAAATGAACAAATTGGGGATGTAAATAAATAGTTCCATACGAGTTTTAAAATAGAAAAAGGGGAACTCACAGACCCTCCAACAAACGTAAGGAGCGTAAAAAGTGTTCCTTCTGTCTGCAGAGACTGGGTTGATGACTCTTAATTCAGAAACTCGAAGATGATGTGTTGATCGAGCACTCTATAAAACCGAAAACACGTGTCTTCGTACTCAGAGGCACAAGCATGATTGTCCAGCAAGTGTTGCCCAATTTCAGACACCTGGTCTGACTGGGTAGTTCTAATTATAGGCTGACTGAGACTGCCTGAACGCACAAAAGCAGGAACATGCTACGCCACCCGTGTCGCCAACCTAAGATTGGTACGTCCTATATATATATCGCGTCACAACGGCATTTAAATTTATACACAACTGAATTATGATGGAAATAGGACAGCCTATCTTTAGAAAAAGAAGGAAGCAGGGGTTTAGTATGGAAAACCGTGCGTGGAAGCAGGGGTATTATGGAAAACTCAACAGCATTGTAGGTTGACGAAATGGACGCTGAAACATTGTCTGACAATAACTGAGATTCCCTACCAAACCAAGGTAACTTTAAATAAACAGGGCAACGACCAGGACCAAATACCAGAGGTTCCATAAATCGCCTGATTTTCTTATCAATGACACGCCTGATAACATTGATGGGATAACCATTACTTCCGAAAATATATCTAATCTTAGTAAGTTCACAATCTAACATTTCAGGGGAACAAATCATGACGGCATGATAGACCAAAGTCCAAATCAGACCAATCTTGCGAGACCAACTTTCCCGCCTCATTTACTTCATCTGAGTGTCCTTGTATTCATATATATTTAATAGTGCCAATGAATATTTTTGAAAAAGTGTTGGCTGAAAGGGTACCTTATGTATGACGTCTGTTTTGTTCAAGGCTATATATCAGTTCTTCGGGTACAAATCTCTGTTCATATATATATATATATATATATATATATATATATATATATATATATATATATAAAGTGAACATAGAAGTCAACACTCAGAGGCGACAGTCTGTTTCATGCTAGAGGCAATCGTCAGGCCTGACGATTGCCTCTAGCATGAAACAGCCTGTCGCCTCTAAGTGTTGATTCTATGTTCACTTTTAATTTTACAGACGCTCTATCTCTGCTATTGAGCACTTTATCCCATAAATATAGCACATCTTAAGACTATATTTCTTTATATATATATATATATATATATAGTTGGGGGCGTGAGTGAGAGAAAGAGATAGGGTAATTCTAAACAGCAGCCGTCTCCGTTGACGCAACGCTCTTCATTCAAAATGAAACGAGCGATATGGCTGTTTGGCGTTTGTTTACATTCGTAAAAATAATACGCTAGAATTTTCTTTCCCTCTGCTATGCTCTGATAGCTCAGGGGTAGAAACTCCGAAAGATACCAAAACTGTCGGGTTTCGATCCCAGATTGAACTCATCAGATATCTAGCCGCACAGATGAGCTGTGATACTATATATCGGATGATAAATTATATAAAAACTATCCGAATATATATATATATATATATAGCTGTAAAAATTCAGAATTAAATATAACATGTCCTCTGATGGGCTTCATCAAGGTATTTAAGGTATTTATTTATGAACAGAAAAAAAATTCGTTAAGTTATAAATGCTTTAAATTTAAGAAGGCTTTAAAATAATCTTAAAGCTAACTTTGTAAATGAAAGTAAAATATGAAAGGCGTTAAGTGATGTTAATGTTATTCCTAATGTACGATAGTGAGTAAATGTTCTTAACGTTGTTGTTTAATTTTACTTTATGTATTAATAA
>OZ038495.1:29297377-29304877 GCA_964036315.1 Acanthosepion esculentum | reverse complement strand
ACACGATCAAAAGGCAATACATGAAAAGAGGCTTACTTTTGTGTGTATTCAGAATTGTCTTGCAAACTCAACAGAATGCCTAAATCTGATAGATAAATGGTGTCAGTCCAAAATGTCGTATATTATTTTCCCTAATTATATTCGGACTATTTTCCTAATCTTTGTTGTTGTTATCACAATGCTCCGGACGTTGCGCATCAGGTGTAATTCGATCTGGGTAACCTACAGGGAATTCTGAACTGAACCCTTCTTTTAGTCCACGATGATATCGTCAAGTTCGCATTTCTAGTACTGATCATTTTCCGTGTCCAGAGTACAGTGGATTGAACTCACATTTAATATGTCACCGAATTGACGAATCAACGCTTAAATGAAGTAGGCATGCGTAGGACAATTTTCTATAGTGACTTGCAGCTTTGAACATAAAACGCTTGCAGATTAATGCTGCATCTGCTGTTGCATGTCATTCTTCACTGCACTCATTGATGCTTTCTCTTTTTCTTACAGTTGCTGCTGCTGTTGAACAGTTGTAGTCCTTTGTCTTTTCTTTTTTTATTAGCGGCACCCATATTGTATTTATTTCTCTGCTAGGCCTACTAAGGAGATCCTCAGAACCTGGGACTAATTCTTTCAGAAGTCTAAAACTAAAATGGTCTTCCAATATTTCCACTTCATTACACAGGGGTTGATGACTACCCCAAATAAAGACCTCAGTTCAGAATACACTGTGTATTACACAGATCGATATACATCTGATGAAGGCCAAGGTCGCAACGGCCGAAGAGTTGTGATAATGACAAAAAAGATGAGGACAATTGTCCGAATATAATTAGTATAAATAATGGTAACTCTTCATCCAAGAAATTTAGACAGAAATTTTGTATAAGTCATATATACAACTAAATCATTTACAACCATATTAGGAATACGAAAAGGCAGAAATTCCGTGCATATATATATATATATATATATATATATATATATATATATATATATATACAAGCGCAGAAAATCACTCCATACCACTGTATCAAACCTGATTACTCACAATCATATATATATATATATATATATATATATATATATATATATATATATATATATATATATACATACACACATGTATGTATGGATGTATATATGTATATTGTAGATTAAATTCGAGAGACTGGCCTAAATTCTTTAGTAGGCGCTAACCCTGAGTAACAAAGTGTAGATGTTGTATTTGTCGTATTGTCTGGACGCTTGTAGACTAACTTCTTTCCCCCCAGTCTTTCGTACACTGCATATTTATATTTTCTCAAAGTTCGTGGTCGCCGTGATTTTGCGTTAATTTGTCAGCATAAAAACAATATGGCTTTCCCATATTGATTCTTTTTACGTACGGACGTCCATAAGTTAAGTTTTTCTTTTCAAACTACACGCTCCCCTGATCTCATGATCAACATCTCATGTTACATAGTCATCTATCCATCTGGGCGGGTGTCTCTTTGCGATCTCCGCAGTGTTTGGAGCTGAGCCTCATGAAAACCTCTCCCATTGTCTCCATCATTCTCTAAATCCTCAGGTCAAGAATATACCTTGACATCCTATCCACCTCAACATTGTTGCGCGACTGTGCCCCGGTAACCGTTCCTCTTGTCCATTTTGTCGTTCAGAGGGCTCCAGTTGGTTTGACCCAAACCTCCTCTCCAATCCGTATAGATTCAGGGCCGTCAGAGCGTGTTAAACATGTATCCAACTAGGATGTCTCCCTTGGTATATGTAAATTGCTCTGTGCGACACAGTGTCTTCA
Organism: Acanthosepion esculentum; assembly: GCA_964036315.1. Classification (NCBI taxonomy): domain Eukaryota; kingdom Metazoa; phylum Mollusca; class Cephalopoda; order Sepiida; family Sepiidae; genus Acanthosepion; species Acanthosepion esculentum. The sequence continues at coordinate 29,303,082 of OZ038495.1, read as the reverse complement.
CGCTGACCAGATTTAGGCGACATAATATACTAAAATACTACTTCTGCAGGCGATATCCCTCCTCTCTCGGCAATGATTTTTATAGTTCGGTGGTTTCGTTCTACGATACTATTTCCACTAGCCCTGTACGCTGCTCTATAATATTGCCTATTGTTCCACTTATCCAACATCTCCCGAAACACTTCCTAACGGAAAGCTGCTCCATTGTCCATGAGTACCTCTTCAACCAGTCCACATTCGAAAAATAGTTCCTCCAGCTCCTTCGCAATGATATCTACCGTTTCTGCTCGAATCTCCCTCCAAATGGCGAACCGGCCAGGGCCACAATCAACTATAGTCAAATACGTTTCACCTTTATAATGCGTCACATCGATAGATAATCTGGTCCAATTGGTGTCTACTTGGACCTCTCCTAATTCGTGGACATTTGGCGACGTGTCGATCGATTGACAACGATCACAGCTTCTAACCACCTTCTGTACCGTATCTCTTTACACGTCCGGGTAGACTTTCCGTACCAGATATAGTGTTCTGTCCGCTGCTACATGATTCAGTCCGTGAAACTCATTGAACCTCAGCTCGGCCTGCACGGCACGTCGCCGTAATAGCTTTCTCTACTTTCAGCCAACACTTTTTCACTCTGGTTAGAGCCTCGGACTTATTTCTGTCAAATGGCACGAACGTTACACTCAATTTTAAGTTAAATTCATCAATCATTTCCCTCATAATTCCCAAACGTCGCATGATAATTAGCTCTGCCGCTCCTTCTGTACAGATCCTTTTTTTCGTCCGTTATCATGACTGATCCAACTGCGGACAGCAACCGAATCAGTCCGGATCTCGATCTCTTTTAGACCCCATTTCAACGCGAGGTTTACACCCTTTATTCTAGCATCCAACTCAGCAACGTTGATATGGTTGTAGTCACGTTTCTTTCTTAACCACACCGCATCTTCGACTATCACACCATCGATCTCAATACATACACCAGTGGCCATACTGCTTGCGTCACACCATACAACGCCCTTTTTCAATTTGGGAACATGCATCTCTCTCGAACTGGATCGTGGTGTCGAAACTCTTCCACAACTTACCGTACCATACCGGTTGTTTCACTATCCACTGTCTTCCCAATCGATTACTTCTGTTCTTCTCTTCAAATAACTGCAAGCGATTCTAAGCCATCCGGCTATTGGGTAGTGGCCCACCATTTTTCTGCAGGTAGAGAACAGTTCACGCCTGCTCATGCACCTCAGGCAGGTCATTTCCTCTTGCAAATACCAGATCTGCCTTATCCGTATGAAGCCGAAGACCCAATGCTGCTGCCCTTCTAATGATTCTGGTGGCTTTGCTGTTAAGCCACATTTGTTAAGATGATTTACAAGGTTTGCCGCTGGTACAACTGTTTCATCCAACAGAATATCGTCAATATACGATTCCGTGTTTTTCTGATGTATTCCTCTTTTTTACCTCAGTTTTTAGGATTGTTGACATAATCTTCGGGGCTACTTTTAGTCCAAACCCCAACCTATTTAAACAATAGGTCTGTCCCTCGTACCGAACTAACTGGTACTTCCACATATATCTCGCGACGTGTATTTGCAAATATGCGGACTTTATATCAACAATTTTTGATGCCGTTGTCATTTGCCTCCACTTCCTCATTGTTTCTCCACAAACGTCAATTGCATCCCCACCAGGATGACACATAATGTATTTATTTAGTTCTCGGTAATCGAGAACTGGCCTGACCTTGTTTTTTGTGGGTTGTTCCACCGGCATTAAGGATAGCACTGACGGCTGAACATCCTGGTCCCACGGGGTTAAGATTCCTTCCCCAATCCACCGTTTAACTTCACTGTCGAAATCGAGCTTCTTCTCTTTACTCAGTTTAGCATGATAGCGACTAACGTTGTTTTTTTAATATCGGGGGTTCTGAAATCCATTTCCATTCCACGGTCCTCTTCTCCCGATCACATCTTGCACCAAAGTCCTTATCTACCACTTCGCATTGATTTTTTTCTTGCTACTCTTGCCCTTTCGTTGTATGTTCATAGCACAATCTCCTCTTCTGAACTGCACATTACCATTTCCGTAGACGGTAACCCCTCCAAGCTGGCGGATAACATCCATGCCCACAATGACGTCTACACCATCGATGATCTTTTCCATCACAACTGCCTCGATTCTCAGTAACCGTCCACATACCTCCAAAGTCACTGTGCTGATCCCTCTGCACACAACCTCCCGTCCATCCATCGCTCTTACAGTACTTGTACACCTACAATCAGTCGAAAGACACGACCGGATTAATGTTGCGGTGCTGCCAGTATCAATTAGGGCCTTAGCTCTCATGCCTTCTATCAGCGCTTCTATTGCTGGTAGTGTTCTGGTTTGCGCCATTGCTGATTTGAAGGGGTAACCGCCGGTGCACCGGTTGCCCCCTGTTCTTTTCTCTGTGGCAGTGTTTTACATAATGCCCCTGCTCGCCTCATCCATAGCAGGTCACCTTGATTGGTTCCCTACAGTCCATCAACAAGTGAGGACCCTGCAGTTATAACATTTGCCACTAAACGGTTTGATCACTCTTGGTCTTCCATCACGCTGTTTAGGTTCTCGTTTTGCGACCGATACTACTTCTGGTCTCCGAATGGCTGTAAGCACCTTGGCAATTCAAAATTATTTCACTGAGTTCCAGTTTCTCTACATTTGGCAACTGCTGTAGTGGCACCGAAATACTGTCCGGGAACCCATTAACAAACGCGTGCTTCACGATCTGTTCTTGTCCACTTCCTTCAAACCCTGCTAATTCCACCGCATCTTCACTAGCTTTGCATATGCAGAAAAAACTCCGTACGTAAAGGCTGTTTTTAACTTAGCCTCTATTTTCTTTGCATCCCGTTGATCCTCTTCGGTCAATTGGAGATATAAGGCCAGTGCGTCTCCTTCTAAAAACAGGGACATAAAACTTGCGAGGTCGTAGATTTTTGCAGTTTCGCTACCAATTTCACTTTTGCCAACCAGGCCATCAAATCACCTTCGCCACTAAATGTTTTCACCATATCGACAGTTACTTTGCGATTTCTCTCCATACCGTCTCGGCGCTTATAACAGATATATATGCCTAAATAGCTTGTAGTTAAAATCGAGAGACTGGCCTAAATTCCTTAGTAGGCGCTAATCCTGAGTGACAAAGTGTAGATGTTGCATTTGTCGTATTGTCTGGTCGTTTGTAAACTAACTCCCTCCCACACCTACTTTCGTACACTGCATATTTATATTTTCTCAAATCTCGTGGTCACCGTGATTTTGTGTTAATTTTTCAGCATAAAAACAATATGGCTTCCCCACGAGATTCTTCTTACGTACGGACGTCCATGAGGTAAGTTTTTTTTTTTTCAAACTACATATATCCATAATAATTAACATATTTACGAGGTGCGATGGATAAGTTGTCGCTATTTTATATTTTTCATTTCGCGCATGTGCGTTGTTTGATTTTAATTTTGTCGACTGCACAGTAGAGCAGGGTACCGTCTGTAAGACAAAGAGCAACACGAGGGAATTCACTTTGCCTGGAATTTGGAACGGCATGCTGTTATGGTTGGCATTATCGCCAAAATCCCCTATAGGCAAATACATATTTTGATTTCAATTTGAGAACAGTGCTGAGGTGTTGGAAATGTTGGATGAGTCCAAAGGTAATTACAAATGTACGGCAGCTCGGAAAAGAACACCGGAATATGTTGGCGAGGCCCTCAGACTCAACACGGAGGCCTACATAAAGTGCCTTGGGGAGGTAGTTCTGAGCTGGGTCAAGAGGGTGGCTGCTGGAAGACCCTATGTCTGAGAACAGGACTCTTCACCATGCCACACAAGCAGGAGATCCCAGTCTGGCTGTCAGACAATTTCTGCGATCACATCACCCCGTAAATTTGGGCAGCTGACCCTTCGACTGCAACCCCATTGATTATTGTGTTGGGAGCAGTTTAACGTGAGACCAACAAATCTCCCTGTAATACTAAAGATGAAGTGAAGTTAAGGTTTATGACAGCATTCACCAAGTAAAACAGGGAGACCGGTCAGAAGAAATGCAAAAGATTCCGAAGTCGTCTGTAGACCGTGGTTGAATCCAATAGCGATTTCATTGAATTAATTTATTCTTTAGTATTTCAAGATATTTTTATGTAATGTTGTTAATTATACTTGTTAAAATGATATGTCAATGTTATTTTCATTTTTACGTAATTTAGACGACAATTTATCCATCGCACCGTGTACCAAACTATAATAGTGGAAACTGTTTTTTTTTCAATGCTTAGATGTGAATATTTATATTATTTACGTTACAATTCTAACTTTGTAAATTGAAATAAATAATATATATATATATATATATATATATATATATATATATATATATATATATATGACCTCACACATTATGAAATGGACAATTATTTTAAGACATTCTTTTTTATAGATACAAATATTTAAGTAAATGCTCTGTTTATAATAAACAACATTTACCGGCCTGAATGTCCGAGAAATTCTCATAGAAAATATCCGTCCTCCGACGGGATTTGAACCTGTATCATAAACGGAACCGTCATATAGCCTGACGTGCCTTTTAACCAATTAAAAAATAAGCGCTTTTTTATTTTGGCCACTGTTGATAAATATCGTAGTTTTACGTTTTTCAGAAGGGAAGCATCAGCGTGACAGCTGTTCGAAAATGAAAAGTTCTAAAAGTATTTAAAATTGCGACCAATTTAAATACTTTTAAAAAATTTTCTTACATATATATGTGTGCACATATATATACGTAAGAAAAGCAATTTGCAAATAATATATATGTGTGTGAGTTTGCGTGTGTCTGTGCATGTTTGCGTTTTTATGGTTATGTTTCACGTGGTAAATATGTGCGTGGAGTTCAAATGAATTTTAACACCTAGATGTTTTTTTAAAATGATTGATATGCAATAGATCTAAACCAACAAAAATTCTTTATTTCCTGAAACGAAACCATGATATGCTGGCGACAAACTACGTCTAATATCTTCAAGATTTTATTATATTCTCTGCTGTTTCCACTATTTGCATTAACAATAATAGTAATAATAATTAGGTGACTGTCTTCAAACAGAATCAAGAAGCTAACTCACTAATGGAGTGCGAAGGATAAAATAAATATGGGTGTTGGGAAATCAAAGACTGAACCAGACGAGAGGGAAAAAGGACGAAAACAAACAGGAGAGGTTGAGAATCTCGACTTGGATCATAACATAAAGGAGAAGCCAGGAACGGGCGAAGAACGGCACTCACTTACATTAACTAGGTAAGCAAACAAGTCTAACTTAACCAGGGGTGTGTTTCACAGGAAATCGCCACGTTGTAACCAAGGCAACTTAAAAAAAGGAAATCAGGTATAGCCCCTTTCATATGAACCAAGCTCGCTATATTCACCCACCTTTTGCTGAAATCTGTCGACACCAAATGCTATCTATTAGTTCTGATTTTCATTTTCAGCTGATGCTGAAAGTATCTGACCAGAGCATGATGGGAATAGCCTTCATATCGCAATCTTCCCCGCATTAACGCCGTCAATATCACCATCGCACGAATGCGAGATCGATGAGGACGAGACTCTCTGGATGGATACGAGACGTCAGCTCGCCGGCATAGTACCAGGACGTGTGCACCTG
>OZ038495.1:29289877-29292377 GCA_964036315.1 Acanthosepion esculentum | reverse complement strand
ACAAGAGAAATCATTGCGTTCATGATTAATCCTAGCAAGATCCCAATGATATTTTGTCAAAATATTTTCTGATAAGGCCAAATTAAGTTGAATTGGATTCGTGTGTTTCCATATAATCTTTTTGCTATTTTTGTAAATAAACATAAAAGATTCAACGACCTGAATTCTAAATCATTTTCCCTATTTCATGATTTGCGATGATAGTTACCTAGACACTTTATGATTTGGGATCAGCTGGATCGATCTGTGGTAGGGTATTATTTCTATATTATACAGGCAATAAACTCAAATTTAGAGGACGATGTTGAATGTCATTGAAAGCTAGTTGACTTAAATATACAGAATGGGTGTATTCTTTGCATCTTTCATATAGCTTTGAGATTTGGCGATATAGACTTCAAATGGAAAGGGGGATAGGTGTAAAAGAATGCATTGGGCGATTCATCGTGAAAAAACATTTTCGTGAGCATAGATAATTCATTCACCATTTTTAAAACCTTTCTAGTTCAATAGTGGGATACACAAGATCTACGTGTGTGCTTATTGCTATTCACGACTTTTCGGCTGTTTCACGCTCTAGCCTTCTTCAGGTGATTGGAAGTTCGATAATTTTTCTAGTTCCACGTGATTATATCTCGATTTCAGTTTTTGACCACCTCCGATGCGAACAGGTATTGAACTCACAACTCTTTGGGGCAAGTCACTGGATTGCTTCAAACAACGTATTTATCCACTGGGCCAAGTGAAGCGAAGATAGTGGGAAACATGGCGTAGTGAATTAGAACAATTGGCTCTGCCCCGGTAGACAAAGGGTTCGACTCGAAATTCCAATCACCTGAAGAAGGCTGGAACGGAAAACGGGCGAAAACATCGTGAACAATGCAACAAATATGACGAAAACAGTCCAAACATTGTAAATAGTGTATATATATATATATATATATATATATATATATATATATATATATATATATATATATATATACTATTTACAATGTGTGGACTGTTCTCGTCATATTAATATATATATATATATATATATATATATATATATATATATTACAAAAGTATTTTGCCAACATCGACTGCTTAATACCAACTTTACTGTTAAAAAGTTGACTTGCATTAAAAAACTCTGTCATATCACAGAGATGAGTAGAATTTGTTTTTATTAATAATTTTAATGGTTATTCATGGCGTCTTCTTGAATATCTGTGAATTGTCCTGACATTTTACGAAAGACAGAAGTTGTTTCCATTTGCCTAAATTCCGGTTTTGAAATCAATGTTTTCTTTCTTCTAGATTCCTTGCCAACAAGGGCTAGGGGTCTATTCTTCCACCTAAACCATAGCTATTAAACAAATTATGGATTCATGCCTTATACGAAAGGAAAGCAATTGACTAAGCTGGAATTGGAGTTCGTCTCGCTGATTCATCGTTGCGAATATAGAGTCATTATTATATAGGCATTATGAAGAAGATTCACTCTTAACGTGGCATCGTGGGTCCTAATTGTAAAGGTTACTGATGGTGGGACTGAGCAACGTAGCTCATCAGAACACATGTCATCGAAATAGCAATAGAGCAGCGAGAGGTGGAAAACAAGTCATCACTCAAAAGGTAGTCGAGACGCTTTTGAACTCTATCAAGACAGGCAACTGAGGACTGGGCAGCTCCAGACCCAAATAGAGCAGCAGTACTCTTTTTTGGTCAAATCTTGCTCTTGCGAAGATAAATTGTCGACAAGCTCCGTTAATTGTTGATGTATTCGTTTTATACGGTTTAACAACCATTTGCAGGTTATTTAAAGCCACGAAATATTTTTAGATTGTAAGGATTATTTTTAGATAATAATGACGGCGGGTGTGGTGAATTCATACCTTTACTAATGTTTCCCTTGCACGAAAGGGAATATAACGAAATCGGCTCTCCGATTTAGAGCTATTGTCCATTACACCACACGCACATCCAATCTTATAGCACCTGATATTCTCAAGCAATCACCCATCTAGTTACTGGATAGCCTCGGCCTGGCTTCACTTCGGAGATCGTCCGGGAACCGGTGTTTGAATGTGCTATGGCCGTAAGCTTTGTTGTAATTTTTTCCGTTGGTAGATAGTATTATGTGTCTTGTTTTATCAAAACCATATTATTTATTTTTTTCTAATTCTGTGAATCCGATGGGCTTCATGGCGATCATTAACGTGTATTAAATACATAAATCTTTTTTAGTGTTATGCATATAAACAGTACGAGACGTAGAAAAATAGACGCACCCACAGAAAGTCGATTTTTACCAAGACAAGTGAGTAATAGAATTCGTTTATAAATACTGGGTAATAATACAGGTGTACATATCTATATTATACAAGTAAAAAAATGACTTAATAACGATAACGATCCCAGGCATATTGTCTTAAAGAATAAACGTTATCTAGAGAGGTAAAGCGACAAGTGTAAATTGCAACTCTTCCAGTGGCCTAGTCAGAGTCCTGATATT
>OZ038495.1:29282377-29284877 GCA_964036315.1 Acanthosepion esculentum | reverse complement strand
TTTATTTGTTTAGATGGCTGTGTGTATGTATTTATATGGAGATGTGTAAGCTTTTATGTATATATTATGTGCACGTATGTGTATGTCTGTATGTATATATGTGTGTAGATGTATATATGTGTAGGAGTGGATGTGTATGGATGTACGTATTATGTATGTATGTATGTATATATATATATAATATGTGTGTATGTATTTATATGTATGGGTGTGTGTGTACACGCCTATATGTATGTATGTATGTACGTGAAAATATAAATATTTATTGTGTATGTGGGTATAGGTATATGTTTTTGAACATAGAAATACAGGTCCTTCCTGGATTAGATACTCGTTATTTTTATATGTTTATATATATGCAAGATTTGTAACCTGTAGTCGATATTACCTTTTTCAAATTTTCTTGATTACACAGCGGCACTTTTATAAATGCCTTTCGGTTTTAGTTCAACCACCCCCATCTCCCCCATCACTTTTTCTTTTCCTCTTCCTCTCTCATCTTCTGAGCTTTAAGATTATATCGTCTATTGTGTGTAGTGAGTATGTTACCACAAAATGTATACTCTTTTTCCAGTGTATATTTAATGTATTAGACATTTTACAGTTATTTTTTGCATTGAAAAACATATTAAAATTGGACATTTTTGAAAAAAAATCAAATAATTGTCGGTTTTTAATGAATCTTTCAGATCATATTCATAGTTTTTTTTTTTTTTTTAATCGTATCACGCCAAGCAAGGCTGGAGGCCACTACCACGCAAGGGGTTAAAGAAGGGTTGGAGGATGAGCAGATAGGAGTGGCAAGGGAGGGGATGTGGTGAAAGAGAAAGACAGTGGGTCGATCAAGGCAAGGGGGCCACAGAAGATCCGGAGCGAGAGCAGATAGGAATGAAAAATGAAAGGATGTGGAGAAGTGAAGTGGATAGATCAAGGCAACTGGAGATGTCGATTGACGCTACACTTAAACCGTTGGAGATTGTATTTGTCAGGGAAACAGTAATAGGGAAGGGAGTTCCATATGGAATTATTCCAGAAACTTTTTTAAATATTGGTACAAATATTTTTTTACATCTGTTCCCGTAACATTACATTTTCACTCCTTTTTCGATTTATATTAGTTAATATCACTTTTCAAAGAATGTAAATCAACATTTTTTTAAAGCAGAAGCACAAGTTACCAAAAATCTGCTCTGTATCGTAAAATATGCCGCCATCATCATCATCCTCAACAACACCATCACCCTCATCATCATCATCATCATCTTCTTCTCCATGGATTAATACTCTTTTGTAAGATTTCTTGCAATTTCATTTTTTAGTCTCCTACGAACACAGTTTCATCTTCATATCATATGTTGTTCAGATTGTAGACGCCAATAATGAATAGGAATTCTTATTCTCTCAGAATTTGGTGTCATTATTAAAATAAGAGAGAAAATTGTTGTGTTGATACATAAACTTTTATTCCGATTAATTGCGACATGGCACAATGTCGTCATCAGGGTGTTGTTTATTTCAGGGTAAATATTGTAGTGTTCATCATTTTCAAAGTCAAAATTGCTGTGTGCATCTGAAAGTTAATTTTTTTATTTGTGAATTGAAGAACACTGAGAGAGTATGTGATGGCTTGATGAAGCTTCAGGGGAGTTAACTAGGTATGGTCTGTCGAGAGTGTTTAAGAAATAAGTATTAAAACTATTAGTGCAAACCTTGATTTTTTAAAGTATATATTGTACACATTTTAAAACATTTGTGTAGTATTAATTATTAATTTTATTACAGTCTGGTTTCATTTTTTTAATATAGATAACTTCGAAAAATTTAATTGTGTTTATTTTCATGAAAAATATAGATGTATTTTCAACAAGAATCTTTCTAAATCACGAATGCGGACATATTTTGTAAATGTTTAGAAATGTTGTACACATTCAAATGAAAACTCAGGTGCCGAGAGAACGAGGTCGTAGTGTTCCCAACATAATTTTTTTTTTCGTTGGAAATACAAACTGCGGAGGACATTTAACCTTATATTAGTAAAGAATACGGAAGAAATACATCAACTCTAAAAACAATTGCAAGATAAATCTGTCCATAAATTTACATACGAACTTAATAATAGCAATGATAAACACTAATAACAATAAATTACTTATCCACCCCGTATAAAAAAAACCTTCCTGCATAAACTCCTGCACCAGTAATTATAAGCGTGAACGTCCACATTACTATGAAATAGCTATTATAAAAAACCTAGTAAACCGTGCAGATCCACAAAACTGATTTTCTCCAGTTAATTAAAAATATAATACGAACTCTTATTAATAATAACTTTCCTAACTATATAGTTGATGAACAAATAAGACGTTATATCAAATTTTAAAGCTAAGCAAATAGAATAAAAATATTTTCTGAAGTAACCCAAACATATTAATCTTTTATATCACAACCACATACATTCTAATTATAATCAAGAAGAACCCCCCACCAAAAAAAATTATAA
>OZ038495.1:29272377-29277377 GCA_964036315.1 Acanthosepion esculentum | reverse complement strand
GACAAATACAGAAGGGATAAATCTTCGTATATATTGATGTTAAAACGTGCTCATCTTTCGCAGTGTTCTGATATTTATTTTCATTTTCGATTATACTTTATTTTCTGCACAGTTTTTAAGATTAATAAATCACCTTATTACCTTTATAAAACTGGTCTGAGATAATTATGCTTACAGACAGAATTGAGCTTGCTATCAATATTATGTTACATAAGCGTATGTTTTTGTTGGTTGTGGGAGGATTACTGGGCCAGGATTATTTACACGAGATCCCTGCAGGAAAGAATCATTTTATTATTCTTACAAGTTAGATTAGTCGATGAATTATTTAGTTTCCAGTCTTACGGCCACATCACATTGCAACACCAATTCCCGTACATTCATTTACCGGTTGTATGTTGGATCATCTCTTTTTCTAGGGTGAATAACGGTCATGTTCATAGAAAAGAAACTTTTTAATAATTCCTTTATAAACGCCTTCCTTTAATTTAGGTTTCTGTTGAAAGATTTGATGAATTATTGAATCAAAAAGCAAAATCAAATAACAATTAAATAATGATAATAAGGACAATTAAATTAACATATTTTAAATGTCATCATAATTTTTATATTAATAATTCATATTTTTCATTTGTTTGATTCGAACAAGATCCCAGCAGTAAAGAATAATTTTACTACTTTTAGAAGTTAGAGTATTTCTTGATTTAATTCCCAGGCTTACGGACACATGATGTTGAAACACTTGTTCCCGTACGATCACCGAAGTTAGGCAACGTCGAGCCCCAGTCAATACCAAGATGGATGAACGCTGTGAAATACCAAGTGCTCTAAGCAGGGATTTGCGGGTGGTGTGATGGATAATGACTCGAGATTGTTAATCGGAGAACCGAGTTCCAATTCCGCTTGGCTTCATTATATTCCCTTAATCGTAAATGCCCTTGGAAAAGGTATGAATCCACATCTTTTCTACCCGCCGCAGTAGGTTAATTAGTTACACTTGTATCACTAAATTATTTCTATCTCCAACAATAGAATTAAATTGCAAACGAAATATTTAGATTTCGGCATTTAAATAAACCGCAGAGTTTGATATGCCGCTAAAAAACTACAATTTATTAATTCACAATGATAAAAAACATGAATAGCTGATATATTTTATTCCAATTAATAGCAAACATTTAGTATTTCAAATGTAATGCCTTAAGCAAAAATAGTTTAATCTTTAAGCCTGACGGGAATTATAATTTGGTTCTTAATAATATATATATATATATGAAGAAATATAGTCTTAAAGTGTGCTATATTTATGGGATAAAGTGCTCAATATCAGAGATAGAGCGTGTGTAAATATAAAAGTGAACATAGAAGTCAACACTTAGAGGCGACAGTGTGTTTCATGCTAGATGCAATCGTGGCCTGACGATTGCATCTAGCATGAAACAGACTGTCGCCTCTAATTGTTGACTTCTATGTTCACTTTTATATATATATATATATATATATTCAAAGCATCCCTATCATAAAATTATTAGGGGTTATGGCCACATCACATTGAAACACCTGTTCCCGTACGATCACCGAAGTCGATTACCTGGTCAGTACCTAAATGAGTGACCGTTTGGGAATACCAGGTGTCGTGGGCGTGGATGGGTGTGTAGTGTAATGGATACGGTCTCGGAAAGATTCCTCTGAGAACCGAGTTCAAGTTCTTGTTGTGTTCGTTATATTCACTTACGCACAAATGCACTTGAGAAAAGTATGAATCCACCTTTTCTCCCCCAGCTATGAGTTAATTAGTAAGATTTGTATCACTAAATCGTTAGTGTCTCCAAAAATCTCCTACAATCTAAAAGTATATTCTGGCTTTAAATACCCTGCAAAGAGTTGATATGTCTAAAAAGACAAAGCAATCTCTCAATTAGCTTCCAACGTCAGCAGCAAGTAAAATGCCTACGACATGTAACTAAAATAGAAAATAATGATATGATCAAGATGTTAACTTTCTAAATTTGCTGGAACTGTTCTCCTTTTTTTTCTGACTGCTGTTGTTGAAGCCATGCTGCCATTTTTTCTTTATTTATTAACCGCTACTATATGGCATTTATCACTACCTGAGCCTACTGAGGAGGCACTTATAGCTTTGTCCCTAAGGTGATTCTTTCAGACGTCTAGTCTCCAGTATTCTTCTCTCTGTAGCATCTTACTTTATTCCTTATGTGTTGGTCACAACAATTTTGTTTACATATATGATCAGCCATTACTGATTTTATTGTCTCAAGTCTAACTACGGCGTTTCGATGCTACTCCAGTCTTAAATTTATTAACAGGGGGAAGGTGCTAGTTTCACCTTTACATTCTTTGCACAACAGCAAGGGATGAAATACACACAGTTCGTCTTCAGATTTTCATTTATTAACTTATTTTCATCAATATAGTTTGCATATGTCTATATCTCGGATATGAGGTATTATGATTACTTGTATTATTTACATTATTCCGACTGCTATCCTTATCTTCATTGCCATAGTCACAACGTTTCGGTCGTTGTATGCTTTGGCTTTCTTCAGGTGACTGCAATTTCATATCGAACCCATTATTTCGTCCACCGGGGTCTGTTCGCTAATGACTGAACGATACTAGTTTGGCTTTGGAAGTGTCGAATTTTACAAGCCAGTCCTTCCCTCACTGAACCTCGATTGATAGGATTTATTTATTTTATATAGATTACATTTATTTTTCTGTATGTTTCTTGTATTATTTTATCCTTCGCTTTTTACTAATCTATCTATAACCGCATAATAAGAAAAATGATTATCCAGCAACATTATTTGAAATAATACGTTTTACTTACATTAGTTGCATTATTCGGACTGAATATTGTGGTTGCTGATTTTATTGCCTCAAGTCTAACTACGGCGTTTCGATGTTACTCTAGTCTTAAATTTATTAACAGGGGGGAGGGTACTAGTTTCACCTTTACATTCTTTGCACAACAGCAAGGGATGAAATACACACAGTTCGTCTTCAGATTTTCATTTATTAACTTATTTTCATCAATATAGTTTGCATATGTCTATATCTCGGATATGAGGTATTATGATTACTTGTATTATTTTCATTATTTGGACTGTTATCTTCATCTTCAGTTACAGGGTTTCGGCGGTTGTACGCTCCGGCCTTCTTCAGGTGATTGGAATTTCGAACCGAATGCTTTATTTCTTCCACCGGGGTAGATTGTTCTAGTTCCACGTGTCATGCCTCTTCCGGATGTCTGTTATTTCAATTTAAAATTTTCAACTCGCCAAGTTTTTGGTTCTCCATTGCTAGCCTGGTATTGAACTCACAAAGCTTTTGCAATATGAGCACTAGTAAAATGGTTGCTGAGACATTAGGTGTATAAATCTCACATAATCAATACACAGATGTGCTCAAGGACACATGGCCTAGTGGCTAAAGACGTTGGTTAGAACCAGTAACTAGACCCAAAAGAGTTGTGAGTTCAATACCAGGTCACAACAGTGGTGAACCAAAAACTTGGAGAGTTGGCTTAAAGGGAAATAACCGAGACACCCGGAAGAGGCATGGCACATGGAACTAGAACAATCTGCCCCCAGTGGGCGAAATAAAAGGTTCGGTTAAAAATTCAAGTCACCTGAAGAAGTTCGGAGCGTACAACGGCCGAAACGTTGTGAATATGGTAATGAAGATGAGGATAACTGTCCGATAATAATGTAAATAATACAAGTTTTCATATTTGTAACATCGGCTCAAAATCTGACCATCAATATTTACATTGTAGTCTGCGATTTTAGTGCTTACATTGTTTCATGGTTGTATATGCATGGAATTGTATGAATTATTTTTAACGGTTTAATGATTGTGTGCTGGATCATCTCTGTTTCTAAGCTGAATAATATTCACATTCGTAGAAAAAAAAACATTTGAATAATTTCCTTTGCTAACAAAGAAAATAGTACTGAGCTGTTACGTGACATCTGTTCTCCTTTACGGCAGCGAAAGTTGGACGGTCTCCTCAACGATGAAAAGGCAACACTAGAAGCAACGGAAGTATTGTTCTACAGAAGTATGCTAAAGATATCATGGACCGAGCGTGTGAGCAACGCTGAGCTTTTGGAGAGGATGCAAAGAAAGATGAAGCTTATACTTAGCTTCAGGAAGAAGCAGATGAAATTTCTGGGACACGTAATGCGAAAGAAGGGCCTGGAGTATCTGATACTCACAGGTCAAATAGAGGGAAGGATGGACAACACATGACATACCTGGCAGGTTTAAGCAAGTGGATGACAGAACGTGGTCTGGATGTGGTGGCAGAGGGATGAAATTTATTGAGAGTTACTAGGTGGAGAGCTATGATCGACTACGCGCTGAAGGGATATAAAAAGAAAGAATAAAAACCTTCATTAATTTAGGTTTCTGTTGAAAGATTTGATAAATTATTGTATCAAAAGCAAAATAAATAAAAAAAATACCCTGATAATAAGGGTAATTAAATGAACATATATATAATGTCATCATAATTATTGTCTATTAATAATTCATATTTTTCATTTGTTTTATTCGACCAATATTGAGAAAAAGCGATAATTATAAAATAAGTAATAGAATATATTTAGTCTGCCATTCGAGTTTTTGAGAGAAAAATGTTTAATTTTTCTTCTTATTGTTGTCGGATCTATTTTTTATCCTTCTTCCAAACTATATTCGGCGGCCATTTATAAAAAGAATCAATAGGAAGTTCCCGAAAATCCGATGTCGATGCGTGTGCAACGTAATTTCTATATGAAAAGAAGTCGATGATGAATTTTTGGTCGTTTAACATCATGTTGGTCCATTTCATAAAGATGTAGGCGATATCGAGACAATCAATAAATCTCTGCCCGCGTTTAATAACAGTAGCCTCATTTCCATCAATGTTTATAGCCATAATTGCCTTGTAGAAAGGCACGGCATTTAATAAATCGTCCATCAGTATTGTCTTC
>OZ038495.1:29232377-29267377 GCA_964036315.1 Acanthosepion esculentum | reverse complement strand
ATACTTTTAAAAATCAATTGTAATTTTTTCAAAACTTAATTTAAGAATATCAGAAATTATAATGTTTATTTAAAATATTTTGAAACAAGCTTAACTTAGTTTCTGCATCGAAAAGATGTAGTTTGAAAATAAAAAAAGCATTTCGCGTCACTTGACAGGTGACGAAATATATTTTCATATCGTATTGATAGCTTACATGAGGTTGATTTATTCTACCGAAGGAGAGAAGTGAAATTATTTAGATTTAAGTGAATAAATTATTTACCTCTTTATTTTTAAGGGAAACTTTCAGCGCTCTATTTTTTTTTGTACTTAGCTTTCACCTTAACATATACGATGCTTTATGGAAAAATAAAGAAATTAAAATAAGACTGTTGAGAGTGAGATTAAATTTCATAAAATAGAAATAAGACGACTCACTGAAAACTGTAAAACAACTTCACAAAATTTAAATTGCAATGAAATATGTAAATGAAATTAATGGTACTTTTAAAAATGTAGTAATATTGCTGCTGAAATTGACTTAGGTTGATGTTCAGATTTTTTTATTACTAAAATCGCTAATTCAAACTGCTAAATTTGTGTTTCGCACAAAGAATTTGCAATGAAGAAATGAACGTTCAGCGGAGAACGCTTACACTCAAGCTACGTTACGTTTTATTGGTTGTGACCTTCCGTACTTTTTAATTAGTCATTTTAACGATTTATGAACACAAAATTACATTTCTTATTTACTGCGGGTCTTCTGATTGGACGAAGTGATACAATTTAAAAAGCGCTATAAATGATCTATCTCATAAGGACATTTTCGAAAGTGAATTCGGCTGTCAACTAATTTTATAATATTTTAACAACTTAAATGTAAAAATCTAAAATAATTAAAGAAATAACAAATAATTGTATTAAAAATTCATTTTTCTTCGAAAAAAATTAAGCCTTCAGAAAATATTATCCATATTCATAAAAACAACTAAAAGCATTTGAAATTAATAATATTTTTGTATTATTGAGTTTTGTATGTTACAATTCAGGGCTGATTTTCAGGTAGAGAGGTTCCAATTACCACCCCCCAAAAAAAAACATTATTTGCTTTCCTCAAAGCCTTGTGCCTTTAAATTACATAATCACTAAACTGAATGGGACTGAATTTCTACAGTTTTCATAAAATTAGTTATGGGGGAGGATAATAAATATAAAAAATATTTCTGCCATGACTTTAATAAAAAAAACATATTTATAATAATTCCCATCATCTGTGAATAGTTTCTGAAAGTTTTATTAACATCGGACAATTAGTTTTATTTTTGCAATTTTCCAAATTAATGTCTGTCATACAAAAAAAAGTGCTACAAATAGTATATGTTATTTTACTAATTCCAGTGATACAAAGAGAAACAAGGTTTTTTTTATCACATTTTAGAATGTTCTAAAAAGAAGGAATTTGTTTTAAAAATAACTAAGAAAAAACATTGGTCTTTCCTCTTAATAATAACATAAACATTTAGAAGATAAAATTTTATTTTCGTCAAGTTTGGCATCTTTTTCATCATGCTATTTTAGCGATCTCATTGAGGTAGCTATTTAACGAAGTTCTTATATATACGAATGGTCCTGGAATTTTAATTTCTCGAAATTTCCTAAAATTTAGAAAGTGTGGATTTAACAGATGTATAAAGAATATTTTTAGCAAGATTTTCAAAAAGAACTATTTAGAAAATATTTTGATTTATTTGTGAATAAGTCCTTGAAATTTCATTAAAATCCGTCAATTATTTGATTTTTTTAAAATTTTCGAAATAGTTTTTTTTAGCACAGAAAAGACGGTGCATTTCCAATATAGACTCGCTGACGCAAAACAAAACGAGATTTTTAAGCAAAATTTCGAACCTTCTAAAAAATGTAATAAAATAAATCTTTTCCTCTTTCATGTGAATAATAGCATAAACATTTTGACGATAAAACTTTGTTTTTTAAAATGGTTGGTGCTTTTTCATCATGATATGTTCGTTTTTCGAAAATATTTGGAGTAACTAGTGTTAACATAAGTTGAAAAAAAAAATTATCAAAATTTTCTAAAACAAATTTCAAAATAATTTAATTATTTTCTGAATAGGTTCTGAATGTTTCATTAAAATTCGATAATTACTTGATTTTTTAAAGAATTTCAAATCATTGTGTTTTTTACCGGAAAAAAGCGCAAAAAATAAAAACTCATCGTAATTATTACGTCCACCGCTGAGGTAAACAAATCTAGATTTTCAACCAAAATTTTGAACGTGCTAGAACGGATTAAAACATCAATAATTAAAAAAATACTTTGTTCTTTCCTGTTAATAATAACATATACATTTTGATGACAAAACTTTGTTTTTATTGAATTTTTACGTCATGCTATGTTGATTGTGGAGGTATCTAGTTAACACTCACTTAATTTCATGAAATTTCGAGAAATTCCGTTTTTAGGGCGGGGATTTTTTATTAGTTAAAAGTAAGGCTCCTTGGAGAATGTAAAACATCAATTTTTATTTCTAAAACATTTACCCCATTTACCGAAAATCAGCTCTGAAATGTAAAATAAAAAATGTAATAAAACAATTATATTATTTAATTACAGCACTTATAATTGTTTTTTATAAATAAAATTTATTCAGAACGCTCTTGTCTTAAAAAATTATTTTCAAAATAATAATGAATTTGTATAAGAATTGTTTTCTTGTTTTTTTAATTTTAACTCAATAATTTATAGTATTAATAAATCGTTTAAATTTCTGGATTAATTCAAGGCGGTTAGCTGATATTGTTATTAAGTGATTTAAAAAGAATTAAAAAAAAAACAGTGTATAAACGTTCCCAAGTTATAACTATGGTAAGACATAAATGATATTATCCTTTAAAGCTCCCTATGACTTAAGATTTGTCTGGTGCTCTGCAATTCTTTCACTTTCATTATTCAGTTCTGTTTCATCGTTAACGTATTTTCAAATAATCTCTTGATTTTTTAAAAAATTAATATCTCATTAAATATTTTTACTTTATGTATTACTTTTAGTTTGGGTCATACTTCAAGTAAGTACTTTTTTGTTTAAGTTAGTATACTTCAGATAGATCCTAGAAACGTAACCAAAGTTCATAAAGCATCTTCAAATATAGCTTAAAGTCAAGAAATTATTAAATAATTGCTGAAAATATGTTAATTGGTAAAAATTGCGATGTAGTTAAAAACCAAAAAAAAAAATGGGTACACTTAGATTTCATAAATTTATGTCAATTTTGGTCATCCATACTAGCTGTCATGACCTCGGAACTTATCGATACATCAATAAAGATAAAAAATACAAAACAAACAGGACCCGTCATTAAGAAATTGTATATTAATGCCTTACGTAAGTAATGTTTATTTCAAATCAGATTAATTGAACATTAAATTTACTAATTTTACTCAAATGTGTCACAAATATATTTTTTTTAATTATTTTTGGAAGATTTTTAAACGGATAACTTTGTTTTGTTTACAAAGTTCTTAAAATGGCCGCTTATAAAAAGATTCTGATCTATATAATTTCTAGTTGAAATACGACACAGTATTTTTCTTACTGGAAATAGTATATTTAATCATTTAGCATTCAATTGAAGCTAAAATGATATCTTCAAGAAAGCTTTTTTATTTTAAAAAAATAATTTTAATCTTTAGGTATCGAAAATTTAGTGGAGGTACCTAGATAATTATAAACAATATGTATATCGTCGTCTGCTATCAGGTAGCATGGTTAACTAAGGCGCCTCAACTGGAATCTTTCTATGTGCCGCGTACGTTGAGAAGATAGGTGAACATGGCTCTCCCAACTTCCTATCTCGTGTCGCTCTGAAGAGTTTCCCCATCGCTTTACTAAGGTCCCCGTCCCCGTTCAGCCATCTATTCATACAAGCTCGTCAGGTAAATGGCTCGCTGCCTTGCCCTATCTCTTTTAGCTCTCAATATGCCCGTGAGGGTTAACATTCCAAATCCATCTTCTGCATTTGATGATCAATGGATTTCATCAATTTATTCCTGATGCTTTTCTTTCTGTTGCTATTTTCTACTTTTTCAGACTTCCTTGTTGCTTACTCGCTCTGTCCATGGAATGTTCAGTATCCTTCTGTAGAACCACATTTAAGCTGGCTCCAGTTTTCTCCTCCTCCGTGAGAAAATTAGCCAGCATTCATTGCCATATAAGAGGATGGATAACACATCTAACATTCTTTTCTTTGTTTCTAACGAAACTTTTCGTTTCATAGCACCTTCCTTAAATTCTGGAATCCGTCAATGGCGAGTTCAATGCGTACTTCGGATCGTGATGTCATATTTTCTATCCTCCGTTAAAATGAATCCCAAATAAGTTCTGCACTTGCTTGATGTTTTTTATCCTCAAGTTCGTAACTCGGATCTTGGGATTTTTGTCTTGCTGATGACCATACTTTCTGTCTTCTTGCAGTTGATGGTTAGTTTTTTTATCTTTCCTACACTACCCGGTCTATGAGGGCCTGATGTTTTCATTCCGGATCGACCATCAACACAATATCATCCTTGTATCATATATATTTAAGATTACGCCTACAGATAATAAACCCTGGCAGGGTATCCAGTTTGTTATGGAGGTGGTCTACATCTGTTGAGAAGACGCAAACATGTCTCATATCCCTATATACTTTTGTGTAGCTACGCAAGTCATTTGCTATCCGTATGCAGGCGATTTGCTACCAGTAGAAGCTATGAATTCTTCTAGCATCTTTGACAAATAGATTTATTTTTCCTAGCAGTTCATATAGATCCTTGTGTCGTATCTTATGAAATGTGTTTCTGTAATGTACCATACATAAGTATTTTGTCGAAATAAAAACAAACTTTGGAATTTGAATTGTTTTAAATAATAAACAGATGTCATATAAATAAAAGGATATACAAAACTTGATGTTGCTTTAATATTGCAATATCAATATGTGTATATAAACACAGAAAAGCATTATTCATTTAGATAAATATACATATATATATATATATATATATATATATATATAACATGAATCATTCATACAAAAAGCAGATAATGAAGTTAATAATATAAATGGCAAGAATCACTCTTAGAGTGATTCTTGCCATTTATATTATTTATCTGCTTTTTGTATGAATGATTCATGTAATGTAAATTGAACTGAATCACATACGTGATATATATATATATATATATATATATATATATATATATATATATATATATATATATATATATATATATATATATATTGTGTGTGTGTGTGTATTTGGGCAGGATTTTTCCTTGATATGTTTCATTAAATAATATAGACAAGTTTTGCCAATTTATTTTATGCAAATTCTTTTTATATCGTCTGATAGGCTTATTATCATTATCATTATCATTAAAAAGAAAGAAAATCATATCGATACATGTTTTTTAATCCTATTGAAGCTTTTGGCTTACATAATTCATCATCAATGATGACAATTACATTACAATATATTAAACAATAGACGGACAAAACAATAATGATAATCTGTTTTTGTTGGCATGGAAGATTTCCAAGCAACGACTAACTCGTGCGTACGAGACGCTGTAAGCAAAAATCGTACCGCAGCTCATGATGTCACACATGGCCACGCGAGAGTAAAAACGAGAATTATTAAGTATGGGAAGCCTTTGGTATAAATCAATGGTTCTATTATCAATTATAGACATTTAAGTATATTTGTGGAGATTTCATAGTTTATTTTGTTCAGGTTAGGTTTCAACTGTTTTAGTATAAAGCTTCATGAATTTTTAGTTTTTGTTTATTGTTTTCATGTTTAAGTATGGTTGTGTTTTCAACAAGGATTTTCCGGAATTATTTATGCGACCAGGCATGTTATTTTAAATGCCTAAAAATGTTAGAGTTCTCCTTCAAGTGTAGTGTCAAGCGTCGTGAAAGCGAGTTTGTGGTGTGTGATGTATTGTTTTCTCCTTTTATTGTTTAATATATTGTAAATGTAATTTCCATCTTTGATAATGGCTTATGTAAGCCAAAAGCTTAGATAGGATTAAAAAATATGTATCAATATTGTGATTTTCTTTCTTCATTTAATGATAATGTTATTAAGCTTATCAGACGATATGTAAAGAATTTAAATAAAATAAATAGACAAAACTTGTCCATATTATTTAATGAAACATGCATCAATATATATATATATATATATATATATATATATATATATATATATATATATATATATATATATTGATGCATATTATATTTATTGATATATATATATATATATATATATATACACACACACATATAGATGCATATTATATTTATTGATATATATATATGTATACACATATGGATGCATATTATATTTATTGATAGATATATATATATATATATATATATATATATATATATATAAAAGTGAACATAGAGGCGACAGTCTGTTTCATGCTAGACGAAATCGTCAGCCCAATGAGTGCTGTTATTTTTCTCGGCTATTCATATATACGGGTCAATAGTGCATTATGGGTACTCTATTTTGGCGGTTACTTTACCGGAAGTCGTTTATTTGTTTATTTATTTAATTACTTTTCCTTTAGTTTAAATCCCCATCCACTCCTGGTTAGGTGGTCAGTGATTTCAGTTCTCTGGTAGTTGCTGGGCGCCATTCGTTTCGCGTGCGTCGCCAACTTATTTTTTTTTTTTGTGTTTGAATGAGTGCATGTCTGTGAGAGTGCTTTGGAAGAATGTTTATATATTCTTATAGTCACGCATCGATTTCGTATAGTTAACTGGTTTTTCTGCCACGTTTAAGGTTTGTGGTTTTTTTATTACTAACATGATATTGTTTAGTTTCTTGTAAATAATTTATAACCATAATGTATATATATAATTGTTTTTTTTAGCTTGTGTTTATTTCCCTCCCTCCACAGACAACGATTTGTACATATGGGGACTATTTAGGATTTTCATTGAGACTATGAGGTATTTTGGTGGATGTAGTAAGAAAGGTGTGTATGAATGTGTTGGTTTGGTGCTAGTATTATTGTTTTGTACGATTGGGTCAGTGATTGTGGCTAGCTAAGTTATAAATTAAGACAGATGATGACCGTCACTTTTCCACATCCCATTTTTCGGCCCTGTGCCACATTTGCTGTATTGTTCAGTAATAAATATTGGCCTGACGATTGCATCTAGCATGAAACAGACTGTCGCCTCTAAGTGTTGACTTCTATGTTCACTTTTATGTTTACACACGCTCTATCTCTGATATTGAGCACTTTATCCCATAACTATAGCACATCTTAAGACTATATTTTTTCATACACACACACATATATATATATGCGTGTGTCTCACTGAGTGTTCCTGTGTGTATGTATTTGAAGCAAATATAGATAAGATATAAATTTTAAAATAATTAGAGAAAAATAAAGTTATATATATATATATGTAACTTTATTTTCCTCTAATGAACGATTGATTGGTGATGGACGGGGTTTTCTGGTGAATGGCTAAATTGTAATGAGTGAATGGGTCGTGAATCAGATTAGTTAGGTATAAGATAGTTAGTAACGATCAGCCTCAACCTTTCCGCTTTTTCAGCTTTGTGCCACAATTGTATTTTTTATACAATAAATACCTATATATATATATATATATATATATATATATATATATATATATATATATATGAAACGTGTACACTGTTGACAGATACAGAGAGAAGGATCCAAGCGTTTAAGAACAAATACATGTGAAAACTGCTTGGCATTTTCTTTTGGGAAGAGAAAAAACAATGAGTTTGTGCGAAAAAGGGTTGATCGTTTTGTGGGACACCAGGAACCTCTCCCCACCACTGTTAAACGGAGACAAATGGCGTGTTTTGGACAAGGCACAAAAACTTGTGCAAGGCCGACATTCAAGGCACCGTTGAAGGTGGACGTGGGAGATGACGCCGACGCAAAAACTGGTTGGACAATATCAAACAATAGACAAGTATGACTGTACAGGAATTGCTGATGGCAGCCGTGGATAGACCGTTTTGGAAAATGGGTTAGTGTGGCTTCTGCATTCGGACCCGCCCTACGATTACAAAATGCAAGGGAATGGTGATGATGATGATGATTACAAATGCAAGGGGATTATGATGATGATAATGATAATATATATACTTACAAAGAACCATAAAACTGGAATTACATACAACACAGTCGTTATGTAAATATATATTAAGGAATTGTTTTGCGAATTTTAAAAAGAGAGAATTCATAGGGTTTTTTAAAGAGATAATCCATTGTTTTTTTAAGTGATAATCCGTTGGATTTGTAAAGTTATTATTGTAATATATAGGCACTATTCGATACGCAATTTCTAAATATAATGAAAGCGAAATAAAATTAACAGCGTTTGTGTGCTTGATCTTTTTTTTAAAGTTTGCCGACAGTAGATATGCAAGGAACGCTGTTGGTAAAAACGTTACATGAGATGCGTAACTAAATATTCGACTCTCTGACGTAGAAAATGTCAATTTAAACTGTTCCATAAGATTTAGTAGTGAATTTCTTCCTTTATTATAAATCTCTCAAGTAGTTATTTTTAGCGACAACAGTAATAAAAAATTTACCCATATATTTTATAATTTTATACTTTTATAAATAAATTGTGTAAATTACTCTCATTCTTTCTCTCTCTTTCTCTCTCTCTCTCTCGCTCTCTCTCTCTCTCGTAGTTTTTTTAACACATTACTTATCATCTCTCAGTTGCGTCTCTGCCACTGGGCAGAGTGATCTCAGGGGAGACACCGTCAAATGACAGATTCGCAACAGAGGAAAATTATACTGAGAGGTGTCGGCACTGGGGGAAATCTACCTGAGGCCGCGCCCTCTCAATGCACTAGAGACAGGGATCTGTGCACGCACCGAGGCCAGCCCAACCGATGGCTGCGGGGGCTCGGGAATTTTTGTTCCTAGCCCGAGTGTACGGGTTCGGTCTTCCAAAATTAAACCGACCTTTTGTCATAACCTGACCTTGTGGAGGAGAGGGAGTTAAGTATATACAAATTTTATACTTTTATTAGTTTTATTCATTGATTCGTTCTATTATTGTCATTAACGTAATAATAAGTCAAAGTGATACATTTAATAACGAACTGTTCACGCTGATACCCAATGTAAAACTATATATGATCGTTCCTTGTCATAGAGAGGGAAATCTTGTCTCATTGATGCCCAGAGTGAAGCTGTCTGGAGGTTCAATTCCTGTAAGGTCACCAATGGCAATAAGGTCGAGGAGGAGAGAACAGACTGAACGCGATCGACCCCCAAAGATCCCAACGCCGGAATAAGCAAAGATCTAAACGATCTTAACGGCTAAACCGACGGAGGAGGACAGCGAAAGTCGGACTGGCTTAAACAAAGCGGGCCTTGACACACTAAACTTCCGACAGACCGATGCAATCAGGTTTGCCAGATATTTCCTGTCGCAATGACCTTTTCAGTCGCGAGGGAGACGGTTCTGATCAAGTTTGTGGGCTTCTCCGTCGCGCAGTGTTGTTCATCAAAATCAAATTCACGCGACTGGCCTCGTCCAACTCTCTCAGATTCACGCCCATCTCCGTCACCGACACCAGGGGAGAGAAAGCGAATAGGGAGATATGATTACGATTCCAATGCGCGGATGCCGACCAGACCATAAGGTTAACTTCATCTTTCCTGACATTTTTACTGTATTTTTGGATAAGGATGCTGGCATTCCTGATAAAATCAATTTTATGAATTTTACAATTGCTTAACCGTCTGTTCCAAGATTTCAATGCACTAACCTCGTACGAGTGATTGTTGTGGTCAATATAAGAGAGTGAATAATGCAATGATTTATTTAGCGTAAATGTAATGTCATCATTATAATCATCATTCTCATGAACTGGTGTGGATCTCTGGTCGCCGTGCAGCTGATCACCTGACTAGTTTACTTCATATATATTGACTGAAGGTCGAATCGGAAATGACTCATGTATAGTAGCCATGCACATATAGCGGCCTGTGCGTCATATGCGACCCGAATTGTTTTCTGAATGGAACGCCTAATTTCAGGAGGAAAATAATGTTTATTAAAATGTTTGTTTCTATTCGTTCAAGCTTGTTCACTTACACACTCTCATACATAAACAATGATTAAGTACAATGTTTCTTGAATTTTGTAACATTTCGTTAAAGGTAACTTTGTCAGTATTTTAAACCGTTGGCAATTTTCACTAAGGAAGATCATGCGTGTAAGCATCTTTTGTTTCAACAACAAGAAATATCAATGATAATTATTCTTCTATTACGAATATGTTGTCTACTCAAAGGAATATAATGTAAACAAATCAAAATATGTGTTAATTACACTGTCATCAATGAAAATATTATACCAAGAATGCAATTTTCTATTATACAAGGAATCATTCTTCAAAGAAAAAAAATCAAAATTTCCCCATTTCTAAAGCAGGTGCATTTGTTGGGAAAATGGCTGCGGTATTTTTAATAAGAAATACTTTTGGGTTATCTATCACCAACTTTTTACAAATACAGATGTGTAAAAATGTACTATCTCAAATATATGGACAGGTGGACGTGTGGCTAGAACGTTGGCATTCTGACCATGAGACCCCGCTTTGAATCTCACCATGGTCGATTTGTCAGGAGGAAAGTGCGTGAGAACCATACCACAGGTTGAACAACAGTTAGTGAGTGAAATTGGAGGCCGTCGATAGCTGTGCTAGCACGATGACACAAGTCATCGTGGCCGAGGTTTGGAGCGTGCTGGCCTTGTTCAAGTTGTTGGTCACACTAGATAACACCCTCTTTCCCAGAAACAGTAACTAAGGTTTGCTCAATATGAACCATTTTTGGTCCTGTGAGTGTTGAATAAACAGAAATGCGCCTGAGCACATTTCTGCAATAGGGATTGCCTGGCCGCCTTATTAGACTATTATCCTTGAATACGAGTGGCAAGCTATACTGTACCAAAGATTCCTTTAACAATCTGAAAAAAAGCACTTTCAAAAAAAGAGGAAACCATTTAATTAAAAATCACTTTAAATACCACATCTAACTTTATAAAAATTTTTTTGTAGGTAAAATGTTTATTGGATAACACTGAAATACATTATAGTATAAAAAGAAATGGTAAGTTCAATCTAAGGGAAACAATAATTGAAACAAAGCAAGTTCAGTCGGCCAATGATGACAATTCCAGAACAACGTAACTATAAACAATTTTTTTCTATCCTCTGCCAGCTGCTATGATGGAGAAAGCATTACCTCGAACCGTCGCCAGTGAGACACGCTGCAAGAGCCACTCCGTTTCGTGAGGCTCATTCCTTAAACGCGACGCAATCGCGCCAATCCTCCGAAGGAACACCATCGAACAAGGGCCAATAACCCCTGAAATCTCCACTGCCACAAGAGTAAAAAAAAATCTATCAGCAAGAGAAGAGTATTTAGCTATTTTTTTATCTCTGCGTCTCGGGCGACGAACCCCGGCTCAACCGCGGACCTGATCAAATTACCGGCCGAGAATGTATCAGCACAGGTCGCATCCCAAATCAACGACTTACCCATTTTAAAATATGCGTCAATTAAAAGATGGTGACAAATAATCGACAAGAAACACAGTTTAAATGTAGCAACAGATAACCAACAAGTACCAAAAATACCTTAATTTTTTTAGTAGTGTGGCCCGCCTTATGATGTACTGTACCTCATGCAGCCCACACGTTTCCCATGCCTGACGTATAGAGTGTCTTCTTCATATCAAACCACAACCGATATTCCCTCGCTTGAAGTCTCGCCTTGGTCACGGAAACGTAGTCGTTGATTCCATTGGGGGAACACCCCGCGTTGACTGTTGATATATCTAGGAAGCTCTCTGCTCAGCGATGGAATGTTATCAGTGGACCAGTCTACCCCATTGTGATAGATATCCGTTGATAAGGAAGTTTATCCTCACTTTGACAGGTCTTGTTTTTAAGCTAGGTCGGTGATTAGACATCATTCTCTATAGTGAATTCCGGTCAGGGGAACTGTTTCAGTCACAAATAACCCGAGTATGTAGTAGGTAATAATTGGTTACATAGTACTAGAAGAACTCGTAGAATGTCTTGAAATAATATATACTGGTATGACCCGTGTAAAATTACACATATTTACTAGAACAATGTTTAATGCTGCACTTTGTATTTTTCAACCAATGACCAATTACTAAAAAAAATGTGTTACTTGACTCGGAGGCAAATTACATTTAAAATTCAAACCTATTTGGACGACTTATGGATTGAATAGTTTCGTAATAATTGTGCGCCAAAAAATATAATATTAAATGTTTTGTTAATAGAGAAAAGATAAGCAAACAGATAGAAAGACTGTGTAACGATAAAAAATAGCTAAAAGTCTATACAGGGAAGATTTTCTGACAGAAGCAGAATTTAAAAGTTCACTCAGATGAAATGCAGTGTGAAAAGGGAAGCCAATGAAGTTGATACCGAGAAAAAGTTTGGTGCTGTAGGTGTTCAAGGTGCATTGATCCCCAAATTCAAATGTCCTCTTTTTAGGATAAAAGACTGCTAAAAAGAATAAATTCGTTTTTAAGATTTCATGGCCAAAATCAAACTCGAATCAAATTACAACTCTTAAAAGCATATTTAACGGGCCACATCGCATAAATTATTCAGCATCTTACAATTAATGATGCGAATTAAGATGTATCTATTTGACTGGTTAAATGAACAATCTTTAAACAGACATTTCATCAGTCTAGAGTCTTTATTCGAATAACGTCATTATTGCAATCGCTCACGCAATGTAGACCACATTCAGGTCGAGCTACTGGATCCTTATTTAACTAAGAAGGACCTTAAGTCCAAAATTTAAAGTTTGTCTAAGCTTTTCCAGAGACAATCCCCGAGTAATTAAATCTGCAGAGTTTTCTGGGGAAGGCAAATATATGAATTTTATTGATAATCCATGTTTAGAAACTAAGTCTTGTAGGGCTATTTTATTACTTTTTAATCTATTCTTGACATCTGTTTTTTTTTAGTTGCTTTTTATGTTATCGGACAATACCGAAGATAACATTATCAATAGTAATAATTACATCTGCGATACAGACATTTGATAAAGGTTTTAAAATATTCTTAATGTATTTCAAGGCTAAGTACACTGATATTCAAATTGATACAGAACTAATAATTTGGTAAATAAATTCAGTATCTACAAAATCCTCAAATTGAAATATTAACAGAACAAAACCTGTTCGAAAGCGGTCTAATTCTTTCTACTGGAAGAATAGCTAAGACTAAAATCTATCAGTTTGACATTATTTTCCCAGTAGTATTGTCTGTAAACATTAATCATAATGAACACAGATGAAAGTTGCAAGCATCTAAGAATTTCTAGTACTTGTCCATGTCAGTAATATCAGGTATTAAAATTATTATTTATATTATTCGTATTGTCATCCACATCATCATTGCCATATTCAAAAATTTGTACGCTCCGGCCTTCTTCAGTTGATTAGAATTTCGAAACAAACCCTTTATTTCGTCCACTGGGATTGATTGTTCTAGATCTATGTGCCATGCCTCTTCTGGATGCCTCAGTTATTTCCATTTAACTCAACTCTCCATGTTCTTTGGTTCTGGTATTGAAATCACAACTTTTAGGGTTTAGTCACTGGATGCAAACAACACTTTTATCCATTGGGTCTTGAGGACATCAGTATATGAATTTCTGGGACTTATAGACTCATCTCTCAGCAATCGTTTTTACCAGTGCTCATATTGCAATTTTTCCGTTATTACTATTGCATATTTTTTTACCAGAGCTTATATTGCAATTTTGTTTTATTATTCATTGCTTTTCTCTAGCACTCTTTATTACTGGTTCCCATATTGTATTCATTTCTATGCTTGGTCGGCTCAGGAGATTTTTGTGGCGTAGGATATGTGCTTATTCGTTAAGTTTTCGTATTTTCCATTGTTGTTCTTTGTCTATTATTTCAACCTCACCCCACGGGAGGCGGTGATCTCCCTTTTCCTTCCATATGTAGTCAGCTAAGCCCGATTTTTTTTATTTCCCCTGGTGTTACCACTTTACGATACTCTTGCAGTTTTACATCATTGCTCGAATCGATGAAATAGCCTTGAAGTTCCCTCAGGCGCAGGCGGATGAACTAAGACGGAAAGTGAGACAGATACTGGAGAAAGCTAAGCCTCCCAAATCAAACATCACAAAATTGGAGAGGCTGGCAATCAGAACGCTACAGAGGAATGAAAACATCATCATACTACCAGCTGACAAAGGCAATGCAACTGTAGTGATGGACAAAACGGCATATACAGAACACTGGAAGACCACATTGCGAATGGTAGCTACAGCAAAGTAAAGAAAAATCCTACAATGAAAACGGAACTCAGTTTGTCAGAGATACTAATCAAGAACAAGGACTATTTCGCACCTAAGACATACAGGCAGTTGTCACAGCGTTACACAAAGCTACCTCACATATACGGTTTCACAAAAATTCACAAAAACGGCATTCCACTCAGGCCGATTGATATCTTCCAAGGCTTTGTGTGTTACCCTGTGAGTCGCTTCCTGGTAGATATAATCAACCCCTTAATAGGAAAGTCACCATTGAATGTCCGGAAGTTCGCCCACTTTGTGGAAATAATTAAAGAAGCTCCCATCACCAAGGTACCTACGGAGGAGGAACTCTCGGTAGTCAGGGACAGACTGGCCTCGGACTCATCCCTAGGAGAACGACCATTATAACAAGTGAAAACATGATGGAGATGCTGACATTCTGAACGCAAACAACACTCTTTGGAATGGGATCAGATAGGATGAGGGCTTAGCAGTTGGCTCGCCATTATCACCGGCAATGACAAACCTAAATATGGAATACTTTGAGGAAATGGCATTAGAAACTACATCACTAAAGCCAATCCTATGGCTGAGATACGTAGATGACATCTTCATACTCTGGCCACACCAGAAAGAAGTGACGATACTACTGGACCATGTGAACTCAATAAGATCATCGATACTGTTTACAATGGAGAGAGAAAACAACAAACTCGCCTTGCTGGGTGTATTAATATATCCAACAGCGCATGGGTTCAAGACATCAGTATAGTGCAAGCCTACATTCATCGGACGATACCTCAACTTCACATCTCACCACCCATACAGTGTAAAGAAAGGAATCGTCCGCTGCTTAGAACAGAGAGTAAAAGTCATAAGTGGCGACCCAGAGATATATGGACAAGAAACGTTACGTGACTGCATCTCCGGCAAACAAGGATAGAAGAGTACAATTGGATCAGAACACCCAATAGAGCTTCAGTCTACCTACCCGAAGTGAAGTAATTATCGGAGAAAATGTAAAAGATCAGTCGTTCATATAACATCGGGACAATCTTCAAAATGAAAATTACACTATTTACATTATTCGGTCTATTATCCTCATCTTTGTCGCCATATTTATTACACCGTTTCGGCCGTTCTACGCTCCGGCCTTCTTCAGATGATTGGGATGTCAAAGTGAACCCTTTATATCGCTCACTGGGGTAGACTGTTCTAGTTCCTCACGGACAGATGGCACAGTGGATAAAGGCGTTGGTTAGATCCAGTGACAGGACCCAAAGAATGCGAGTTCAAAACCCGGTTAAGACTGTGGAGAACTTGGAGAGGGGAATTAACAGGAGATAACTGACATCCATTAAACTTGGCACGTTCAGAGGAAATACAAAATTTAAGATGCTGGAGTCTGTATCACCTGCTTTTTTTTTTTTTAGATAAAGCGGTCGCTGCTCTGGACTGGTTTTTAATGTTTGAATTTCAAAAATATTTTTTGGTACATTTCGATTTTTGGGGGGGAAACAGCTGCTTTTGTTTCCATCCAGTAGCAATTTAAAGGTTTCCCCACAATTTTGGGGAAGTGAATTTACACCCTACCTCTAGGTAATAAAAGGGGAGCTTGTTTTTAATTTAAAGGCGCTGCTGGAACCTAGGTAGCCCCGGTCCAAAAAGAAAAAAAAACAATACAGAAGAAATTTGAAAATCCACCAAACTTCGATTGAAAGGGACATCAATGTCGATCCCACGTTAAGTAAAATTCTTCGGATGATTTGATTGTTTTATACTGAACCACGAACTTTGTTTCGAAAATTGTACCAATTCTTTGAAAACTATTCAGTGAAGTATTTTCTCCTTTTCTACATTTTATGTAGTTTTTTTTCCCCGAGGACCTCATGCAGCAGTATAACTTTTATTGTAAGAAGGCGTATTTCATTTCCATTGATTATTTTTACATACATGGTATTTGCTATCATTTACACAATGCACTTCATTTGTGTAATTCATTCATTATTTTGTGTGTTAATAATAAATTTATATCGTCTGTTTTTAAATTCGATTCATGTCATCTGTCTTTGTTGTGTGCTCATATAAGTTAAATGTTACCCCAAGCATTTGTTTGGACTAATTTTCGTAGGATTTTTTTTTACGAAATAAAACATTCCTTTAGTTCTTCTTTAGGGTCTAAGGTCATGATAATCAAAATATATTGTTCTGTTTTATTAATAATAATTTTAAATAAATTCATCATTTATACATAATTCATACATTCATTTTGTCAGAGTTTATTTTTAAAAATCAATTGAACGACTACTGACTTAAAATTGGAAACATAATATATAATACTGGCGTAATTTAACTACTTATTCTAAGGCTAACAATTACACGTTTTAATTCATACATATGTTCCTTTACTGACTCCATCTTTTTTTAACAGCATGCACTACTCAAATTGTTCTATTATTTTCTATTTATCTGTCTTTTATTTTGTTTATCCTCTTTTAAATAATCAATTAACGCACTGAAAAAAATTCGATGTTGTGTTTTTTATAACGAAATGTAAATTACTAAGTTTATTTAAAATAAAATAACGTATTTGCTAAATTAAAGACAGGTTTAGTACAATTTAGAGAAAGATGGTTAGGCATATTTCAACGTTTGTGTAAATAAAATGGAAGGAATCGAACGTTAGGTCAGAAAACACGTTTTAACCCCTGACTACAAAACCACTGCCTTTTTCTGACACTCCCCTCTAATCCTTTACCGTGACTCTCTATGCCTCTCTCTCTCTTTCTGTTTTACTCTCTATATGCCTCACTCTTTCTGTTTCCTTCACGGCGCTAAACACAGTTTTAAAGCACGCAATATGTTTTATAGACTACGCAAAGTCGTTCTTCAAATACGCCATAAAAAAACTGTTGGAACTGATCGGCAATCATGATATATTCGGAAAAGATATTAGAATAATCATGAACCTATACTGGCAGCAAACAGCATACATACGCATAGATAATGAATTGAGCCAATAAACAAAAATAGAAAGGGCCTAAGGCAAGGATGTGTCTTCTCACCGAACTTATTCAACCTATAAGGCAAGGCAATTAGGATAGAAGTGGAAATCCTCCCGGGATTCTGCATTGGCGGCCACAATCTTACCAATCATAAAATACGCAGATAACACAGTAATAATAGCAGACACGGAAAAGAAACTACAAAACATCTTACAGAAGGTAGCGAAGGAGAGCGAGAAGAAGGGACTAACCATAAACTACAAGATGACAGAATGCATCGTCATCAGTAAAAGGATGAGCACGAAATGTGATTTGAAGGCGACCCTAAAAACTAGCAGGTGCGGAATTTAAATATCTGCGAAGTGTTTTGACGTTGGAGGGTAAGTGCGATGCTGAGATCCGAAGACGTACTGGGATGGCCAAGCAGGCATTCCAAAAGCTGGACAGAATATTGCGAGACAGAAGGATTTCTTTGGTGACAAAGAAAAGAGTACTGAGCTGACGTCTGTCTGTCCCCCTATACGGCAGCGAATTTTGGATAGTCTCCTCAAAGATGAAGAAGAGACTCGAGGCAACGGAGGTATGGTTGTGCAGAAGGATGCTAACGATATCATGGACCGAGCGAGTGAGCAGCGATGAGGTTTTAGAGAGGATGCAAACAAGAGGGAAGCTTATACTTAACATCAGGAAGAAGCAGATGAAATTTCTGGGACACTTAATGAGAAAGGAGGGTCTGGAGAATCTGATACTCACAGGTCGAATAGAGAGCAGATGGACGAAACTTGTGAGAGCGACAAGGGATAGGAGGAAGTGGAGAGCCATGATCGCCTACGTCCTGAAGTGACACGTCACATAAAAAGAAAGAATAAACACCTTCCTTTAATTTAACCACTTGAAAAAATACCCGTATATAGTGAGACCTCCTATTGTATGACTAAAAAATGATCATAAAAGTCGCACTATACTTGAGTATAAACGGAATTATTGTAATAGAAATAATAGGAGTGTCGATACTACTACTACTAATACTAATACTACTACTTCTAATAATAATAACACTAATAATACTAATAATAATAATAATAGTAGTAGTAGTAGTATTTGGAGTCCTCGGTTTGATTGGGAAAAGTCCCGATAGACTCAAGAAGGGATTCTTGTACTACAAGCCTTAAAGAACTACAAAAATTGTACTCACAATTACAGCTCACACCATACGAAGGGCTTTATCTATATAAAGTCTGTGTGATCTTAGTTTTTCTATTTTTGTTGCCCCCCCCCCAAACAAATTCTCATCGCGAATGTCACGATGCCATTTCTGACCATAGGTCTTTGGTTCGGACTAAAATGAAATGAGTATATTTAATTCTGATTTAACAGAATATGTAGCACAAGGCCGAAATGGAGAAAGGGGAAAACGGACGGTCTTCCGTCTTATCTTTAAACTTAGCTAGCCACAAACGCTGACCCAAACATACAAATAATATTCCATGCACCAAAACAACACATTCTTACGTACCTTTCTCACCACAGTCACTTTAATACCTCAATGTCTCCATGAAAATACTAACTAGTCCCCATATGTACAACTTATCGTCTGTGGGGGGGACAACAATTTAAAAATTTAAAAAAACTAACCCCAATGAGTATTTACAATATGAAATAAACAAAAACTATTTACAAGAAACTAAACAAAATCATCTTAGTAATAACCCCCGCCCTCAATCACTAAATCTGGCAGAAACCCCAGTTAACTTGACGAAATTAATGTGGGACTATAATAAAATAAAATCATTAATTCATCCCAAGCACTCACAGACTCATTCAGACACAACAACAAATACGAAAACACACACACGGAACGAAAGACGCCCAGCATGCAGCAGAGAACTGACATCACTGACCACCTAACGAGGGAGAGGATGGGGAATTAAACTTAAAGAAAAATAGGGACGGAAATAAAAGGGGCCAATGACATTATTTATTTCTGTGTATAACAGAAAATGTGGCACAAGGCCGAAGTGGGGAATGGGGAAAACGTCGGTCTTCTGTCTTAACTTTTAAACTTAGCTAACCACAAACGCTAACCAAATCATACTAACAATATTTCTTGCACCAAAACCACACATTCTTACTTACCTTTCTTACCTCACCCACCATAATACCTCAATGACTCTATGAAAATACTAACTAGACCCCATATGTACAATTTATCGTTTGTGGGGGGGGGATAAAATAACAATTTAAAATTTGAAAAAGTAACCCCAAAGAGTAATTACAATATGAGACAAATAACTATTTACAAGAAACTAAACAAAATCGTGTTAGTAATAAAACCCCCACAATCACTAAATGTGGCAGAAACATCAGTTAACCGGACGAAATTAATGCGGGACTATAAAAAATAAAAACATTCATTCAACCCAAGCACTCACACAGACATGCACTCATTCAGACACAACAACAGATACGAAAAATCACACCCGAAACGAAAAAACGCCCCGCATCCACCAGAGAACTGACATCACTGACCACTTAACGAGGGAGGGGATGAGGAATTAAACTTAAAGAAAAATAGGGACGGAAATAAAAGGGGCCAATGAGCATACATACCCTAGCTAAGTTTATTGAAAAAGAAAACTAAAAATTCCAAAAAACAAATCTAAGCTAACCTAATTTCGGGATGGGTTGCCTGTGTTCAACCTAGGTAACCAGAAAGAAATGAGTATACACTAAACATCAAAGGAAATAAAATAAGGAGGAGGAAGAGAAGGAGGAGAAGGAGAAGAGAGTGAAAAAAGTACATATGTAAATTAAGAAATAGTTATAAAAGAACCAGCCTCCCCGTTATTCACCTTCTGCTGTTACGACTCTAGTGAGACGCCAGCTCGACATGTAAGTTTTATTTTTCTATTAGCTTTGTTCGGTTAATTAATTTCTCAATATTTCTATACTGCTGTTCTATTTGATAATACTGTTGCGTCACCCGATAAGACATCGTTGTGAAACCAGATTTGTACAAGAGCAAAGTTGCTCTTGAATACTCGAGACTGCAACATAGTGGGGAATAAATATCTGGGTTAAGACAGGAAATCTTAACACCCCCCCCACCACCACCACTTTTTTTTTTTTGTAAAGTTTTATCAATTGCTACGCCCACCCCCTCTTATGTTGCTTGTTTATCTTCCACATCGCCTCAAAAACAAAGCATTTCGGGGATCGTACGTTTTAATTGTTCCTTCGGGATTAATACAATGACACATTTTTATCGAATATTTTAATTAATCCGCTATAAACAGAAAGGGAAATTCATATTTTATATCTTATTATCTTATAACTTTATTATACCGTTAAGTTCTTATATTAGAAAATTCTAACTTAACCTATTTCCTAGCTAAGCACGAGTTAAATTCAATTAAGTTAATACTACCATACATCGAGCGGATTCCTACCCTAATAATATCCATAATATTTGCTTTGAAATCTGATAAAGTTAACTTTTCGTTGGTTATGTATAGCGAAAAAATAAATATTATGGAAAATAAGGCCGTTGTAGTAGTTCCTCAAATCGTAATGACAAAATTTTCACCTACTGAATAACTACTGAATAGCAATAGCTGTAATAATAATTAAAAAGATTAAGAGAAAAAAATAAAAGCAGAATTATTATGCGTGTATCTTTGCTCCAAATATATGCCTGCGTCGTGATATTCGAAAACAAGATTTTAACGAGTTTCAGCTGAAAAGTGAAAGAACTTAATACTAGTCAAATTGCAAATGAAATATTAGAATAAAAAATGGAAATAATTAAACTCTCCATGGTTCGAACAAATGAATTCAGATGTAGTTTCTTCTCGGCTTTCAATGTCAAATACATTCTACCAATGCTGATATTATAATGATAAAATTTTACGAACAAACCAGACAGTTTAGAGTTTGCCGCTTTTTCAGTCATTAAAAAATTAGGTTGTTACTTCCGGAAACATAGTCTCTACATCTTGTTTCCTAAGTTCTGCATACTAGAGATCAGTGTCAAACTGATTTTTATTTAATTTTTAAATAAATCAAACTCGTGTATTCAAACATTTTCTTTTTTACCGGTTTGTCGCTTTCTTTACTCTTTTTTTTTCTCCTCATCGTGGTCAAACCCATTGTTCTTTCAAACGTCTTTGTATTTCATTATTACTTAGACTCCTCCATAATATCGCTGAAAAAAGAGCATAGCATGATAAAAAAGACGCCAAACATAAGGAAAACAAAATTTTATCGTCTAAATGTTTATTAAGAGGAAAGATCAACGTTTTTTTTAAAAATTTGTCCTTTTTAGAACATTCTGAATTTGGACTTAAAAATCATTGTTTCTCTTTGTATCACCGGAACTAGTAAAATGACACCATTTTTAGCACTTTTTTTTTTCTATGACACACATTAATTTGTGAAAAATTGCAAAAATAAAAATAATTGTCGGATGTTAATGAAACTTTCAGAAACTATTCACAGATGATTGAAATTGTTATAAATATCTTTTCTTTTATTAAAGTCATGACAGAAATATTTTTTTTATATTTATTACCCCGCCCCTAACTAATTTTAAGAAAACTCTAGAAATTCGATCGAATCCACTTTAGTAATTACAATAGTTAAAAGTACAAGACTTTGACGAATGCAAATCATGTTTTTAATTGGATCCCTCCACCTGAAAATCCGCTATGAATTGTAGCATACAAAACTCAATAAAACAAAGATATTATTTAATTTCAAATACTTTTATTTGCTTTTAGTTGTTTTTATGAATATGGACAATATTTTCTAAAAGCAAAAAGAAATTTTCGATGAAAAATGAATTTTTAATACAATTCTTTATTTCTTTAATTATAATAAATTTTTACATTTAAGTTGTTAAAATATTATAAAATTAGTTAAAAGCCGCATCCACTTTCGTAAGTGTCCTTATGAGATAGATCTTCTTTTAGCGCGTTGTAAATGGTAACGTTTTGACTAATCAGAAGACCCTCAGTAAATAAGGAATGTAATTTTGTTTTTATAATCGGGCTGTAATTATAAAGTACGGAAGACCAACCAGAATACAATTAAGTTGCGTTCTTTCAGTTAAGTAATGTTCTCCGCTGTTAAAGCCTATACTTTTGCGAAACACGTGTGGAGAAATTAATTTGATTTTTCAATTTCAACTGCGAAGGGTACCTACAAGTACCAGTATCATCTTATGAAATTTATATGATCTTATTTTTATATTAATCTCAGTTATGACATTTTTTTCCATAAATATCAAAATTAATAATAAAATGAATGAAAATACAAATAACACTGTAAAATGTACATAAAATTATAGTCGTTAATGTACACTTCTGATAAAATATAAAGGTACCTATAAATTAGATACCTTTCTTATGAAATTTAATCTCACTCTTAAGTCTTATTTTAATTTCTTTATAATATATTTTCAATAAAGCATCGTAAATGTAAGGGTGAAAGCTAATTACAGAAAAAGAAATTAGAGCGCTGAACGTTTTCCTTAAAAATAACGAGGTATATAATTTGTTCACTTAAAAATAAATTTCACTTTTCTCCTTCCGTAAAATAAATTATCCTCACGTAATACGTCAATGTCATTCATCACCTGTCACGTGACGCGAAAGGTTATGACCGGCTTTGTTTTATTTTCAAATTACATGTTTTCGGCGCAGAAGCTAAGTTAACCTTGGTTCAAAATATTTTAAATAAACATAATTTCTGATTTTCTGAAAATAAGATTTGAAAAAAATAATCGATTTTTAAAAAATTCAAACTGAGATATTCATTATTTTTTTTTATAAAATAGAAAAAAAAAATTTTCTATGATCGATTATCTGTCAATTTGGCTGACTCAAAAAAAAAAAAGAATTTTAACGAAAATTTCGGACGTGCTTGGGTGCTCGGAACGATTAAAAACTGTAAAAATACCACAAAATATTTTGATCTTTCCTCTTAATAATAACATAAACATTTAGAGGATAACATTTTGTTTTCGTCAAGTTTGGCGTTTTTTCATCATGCTATGCTCTTTTGTTTAGCGATCCCGTGGAGGTACCTAATTATTACTCAATGATATTCTTTCCCGAAATATTCGTATGCAATCTATTAGCTATAGCAAAATTAACTAATATATAGGATTGATGTGAGTTAAGTGACTGCTTTTCACGCTCTCTCCAACTAAATATGTTAGGTCTGTCACTGATATTGAACGCTTTCCATTAAGTACCGCACGTATATAATATACAAATAACGTGTGTGTGTGTGTGTGTGTATATATATATATATATATATAGTTTGACCAAAATGAAAACTACAGATAAAGTTCATTTGCTTCAGAAAGTCATTCATTCGTGCTTCACTGTTAACTGGTACTAACAACCAGGAATTTTCTTTCTCTTAATAATGCCAATGCTGGCCGAAATTAGTCGAGGAAATTAATTGAAATAATAAAACGAAAAATATTAATATACTCTGATAATTTTAATTATCTTTTTTCTTGTTCAAAACACACACACACACACACACACACACATATATATATATACACGCACACACTCACTCGTTTTTTTTTCTATTTTGTTACTATGGCTGAATATCAACTGCTTAAACTCAAATAGAATGTCCTAATTCTTAGATGATGTATTGACATTATTTACATTGTTCGGACTGTTGTCCTTGTCTTCATTGCCATATTCACGTCGTTTCCTCAAGAACACCTCCCCAGTCGATAAAAGCTTTGTTTGGGTCCAGTGACTTGAACCACAGTCTTGTGAGTTCAATACTTATTGTGAACAAAATCTTGGAGCGTTTAGTTACAGTTAGATAACAGACATCCAGAAGAGGCATAGCATATGGAACTAGAAAAATCTACCCCGAGTAGATAAAGGGTTCAGTTCGAAATTCCAATCACTTGAAGAAGGCCGGAGTGTACAACGGCTGAAACGTCAGGAATATGGCAATAAAGATGAAGACGACCGTCTGAACAAGGTAAATAATATTACATATATTCAGGGTATTCATATACCCTTTTCTCGGGGGTTACAATTATGAAATCTACCAAAGAAAAAATAAGAATGCATAAAGTCATTTTTGTAACCGCTGTCAGGATCTAGAGTATAAGCGGACACTTCATTGTAAAAGATCTTTATAGAATTGTAAATGCACTACAGCGATCAGAAGATGAGATATTACGCAAAAAAAACAAGCCCTACTAGAGTGGCACATAGTCTTTCATTATTATTCTGAAGCCAAACTCGCCTTTCTTTTTACCGTTACTTTGATTCAACTTTATTTTCTGTTGAGTTTATCAAAACCAGTGATTTCACATCCCTGGAGGATATATTTTAAATTGCAAACAGCATAACCCAATCTATTATTGGAAAGGCGACTTGATTTATTAAAGAATATCGAAGAATGCAACTGCGTATAATGTCGCTTTACAAAATAGCAGGCGTATAAAAACTGTAGACAAAAAGAAAATTCAATATTTTTAAAGATGACTGTGATATTTTCCGACTTCAATTTCTAAATTTATCGTTTTCTTTTTTTCTTCATGCTTGAATATGTGATTTTTATCTGCCTCCATGTTTAAAATAGTTTCGTTCTTTTCCAATGTTGAACTTTCGGTTCTTGTTTATTTTCGACTCCCTAATTTTTTCAATGTAATTTCTTGAACTTTTCGCAGTCGTGATTTTGTTTCATTTTCTATTCATATTAAATATTTAAGTCTATCAACATATATGACATCATAGCCAAAGTATTTATGTATATGGAGTTCAAACATTTCTCAAGTGGCTACTCACATAGGAAAGCATATATATTTGAAAGTCTAAAATCACTTAAAAAAAGTAGATGCACAAATGTATAGGAAAATATTTTAAAGTTTTACATGTACGTCACAATAGGTAATAAAATTGACATAATGACGATGAAATATTCCTGAAGTGTACCTGTTCATATAACTTTCGCTCCGTCTTCCATTTGCCGTCTCGGTGTGTCACTTTGAGACTCACTATCTCTGTGCCTCTTTGCGGCTCACTATCTGTAACTTTCCTTGACATCGTGACTTTGTGTGTAATTCCTTTTCACTATGTCGGTGACTCTTTGTCTATCGGACTTACTGACATTTTGTGTGTGAGTGTCTGAGTCCTCATCTCTCTCTCTGGTTCTGTGTTTATCTCTCTAAGTGTCTCTCTCTCTCTCTGTGGTTCTGTGTTTGTCTGTCTGTCTCTGTGGTTCTGTGTTTGTCTGTCTGTCTCTGTGGTTCTGTGTTTGTCTGTCTGTCTCTGTGGTTCTGTGTTTGTCTGTCTGTCTCTGTGGTTCTGTGTTTGTCTGTCTGTCTCTGTGGTTCTGTGCCTGTCTGTCTGTCTCTGTGGTTCTGTGCCTGTCTGTCTGTCTCTGTGGTTCTGTGCCTGTCTGTCTGTCTCTGTGGTTCTGTGCCTGTCTGTCTGTCTCTGTGGTTCTGTGCCTGTCTGTCTGTCTCTGTGGTTCTGTGCCTGTCTGTCTGTCTCTGTGGTTCTGTGCCTGTCTGTCTGTCTCTGTGGTTCTGTGCCTGTCTGTCTGTCTCTGTGGTTCTGTGCCTGTCTGTCTGTCTCTGTGGTTCTGTGCCTGTCTGTCTGTCTCTGTGGTTCTGTGCCTGTCTGTCTGTCTCTGTGGTTCTGTGCCTGTCTGTCTGTCTCTGTGGTTCTGTGCCTGTCTGTCTGTCTCTGTGGTCCTGTGCCTGTCTGTCTGTCTCTGTGGTCCTGTGTCTGTCTGTCTGTCTCTGTGGTCCTGTGTCTGTCTGTCTGTCTGTGGTCCTGTGTCTGTCTGTCTGTCTGTGGTCCTGTGTCTGTCTGTCTGTCTGTGGTCCTGTGTCTGTCTGTCTGTCTGTGGTCCTGTGTCTGTCTGTCTGTCTGTGGTTCTGTCTCTGTCTGTCTGTCTCTGTCTGTCTCTGGGTTTATCTGTCTCTCTCTCTCTGTCTCTGGGTTTATCTGTCTCTCTCTCTCTGTCTCTGGGTTTATCTGTCTCTCTCTCTCTCTCTCTCTCTCTGGGTTTATCTGTCTCTCTCTCTCTCTCTCTGGGTTTATCTGTCTCTCTCTCTCTCTCTGGGTTTATCTGTCTCTCTCTCTCTCTCTGGGTTTATCTGTCTCTCTCTCTCTCTGGGTTTATCTGTCTCTCTCTCTCTCTCTGGGTTTATCTGTCTCTCTCTCTCTCTCTCTGGGTTTATCTGTCTCTCTCTCTCTCTCTCTGGGTTTATCTGTCTCTCTCTCTCTCTCTCTGGGTTTATCTGTCTCTCTCTCTCTCTCTCTGGGTTTATCTGTCTCTCTCTCTCTCTCTCTGGGTTTATCTGTCTCTCTCTCTCTCTCTCTGGGTTTATCTGTCTCTCTCTCTCTCTCTCTGGGTTTATCTGTCTCTCTCTCTCTCTCTCTGGGTTTATCTGTCTCTCTCTCTCTCTCTCTGGGTTTATCTGTCTCTCTCTCTCTCTCTCTGGGTTTATCTGTCTCTCTCTCTCTCTCTCTGGGTTTATCTGTCTCTCTCTCTCTCTCTCTCTCTGGGTTTATCTGTCTCTCTCTCTCTCTCTCTGGGTTTATCTGTCTCTCTCTCTCTCTCTCTGGGTTTATCTGTCTCTCTCTCTCTCTCTCTGGGTTTATCTGTCTCTCTCTCTCTCTCTCTGGGTTTATCTGTCTCTCTCTCTCTCTCTCTCTGGGTTTATCTGTCTCTCTCTATCTCTCTCTGGGTTTATCTGTCTCTCTCTATCTCTCTCTCTCTCTCTCTGGGTTTATCTCTCTCTCTATCTCTATCTCTCTCTCTCTGGGTTTATCTATCTCTCTCTATCTCTCTCTCTGTGTTTATCTCTCTCTCTCTATCTCTCTATCTGGGTTTATCTCTCTCTCTCTATCTCTCTCTCTGGGTTTATCTCTCTCTCTCTATCTCTCTCTCTGGGTTTATCTCTCTCTCTATCTATCTCTCTCTGGGTTTATCTCTCTCTCTATCTATCTCTCTCTGGGTTTATCTCTCTCTCTATATCTATCTCTCTCTGGGTTTATCTCTCTCTCTATATCTATCTCTCTCTGGGTTTATCTCTCTCTCTATCTCTCTCTCTGGGTTTATCTCTCTCTCTCTCTGTCTCTCTCTCTCTCTGTCTCTCTCTCTCTCTCTATCTCTCTCTCTCTCTATCTCTCTCTCTATCTCTCTCTCTCTCTATCTCTCTCCCTCTCTGGGTTTATCTCTGTCTCTCTCTCTCTCTCTATCTCTCTCTCTCTCTCTCTGGGTTTATATCTCTCTCTCTCTCTCTCTCTCTGGGTTTATCTCTCTCTCTGGGTTTATCTGTCTCTCTATCTCTTGATTTATATATATCTCTCTCTCTCTCTCTCTCTCTGGGTTTATCTCTCTCTCTGGGTTTATCTGTCTCTCTATCTCTTGATTTATATATATCTCTCTCTCTCTCTTTCTATTGCTCACTCTAGTCTGTGTCTCTTTCTCGTTTTCCCTTTTTTTCGTCTGCATCCATTTTATTCGGTTAAAATGTATAAAATTACTTTGTCAAATAATCATATTTTTCGTATATAAATTTACAAGTGACAAAAGTTCTTTTCTTTCTTTTTGTCATTCGTTTTGTAGAAAATCATGATTCAATATAAGAATTCAAAATAACGTGATTGCATTCCTTCTATATGAAAATAGCAATGGATTCATATTCCCTTTCAAAATAGAAAAAAACTGGCGTTTGCTCGTTTCTTCTCAGCAATATATGACTATAAACAGTCTTAAAGGAAAAATACTAGATTTTACATAAAAGGTCACAAAAGCTATTCAGTTATCAACTGCAATATTTCTAAGATTACGTGATTTTTGCACAATGAGATTTGCATGTATTTTTCCTACTGGCATTTCTATTGGGAAGTATTTTCAGAATGCACCGACTCTGCCTGTTGGTGGTTAAGTTTATTCAGTATTATGTGTCACCAAATAGTAGCATTC
Source organism: Acanthosepion esculentum (assembly GCA_964036315.1). NCBI lineage: Eukaryota > Metazoa > Mollusca > Cephalopoda > Sepiida > Sepiidae > Acanthosepion > Acanthosepion esculentum. The sequence goes on along the minus strand of OZ038495.1, from coordinate 29,238,951 downwards.
GAAATAAAGAAATGACACAAGATTGTCTGACACCAATAATCTTCAAGGTAGACATAAAAATCAAAGTTATTTTCTTTATTGTCAAAAAAGTAACTTACTTTTTGTGGCATTGATTTTCCTTTGCAGAATAGTTCGTCGACAGTCATATTATAGATACATACAACAACGGAGGCACGGTGGAGTAATGGAATCGGAGAACCGCGTTCGAATTCCATTCGAATCCGTTACATTCACTTACGTGCTAATACCCTTGGGAAAGGTATGAATCCTTTTCTTCCCCACCCCCACCAATCTTTTCATGTTCTATAGCGTTGGATGTCAACCGCAGAAAGAAATGGCAAACTACTGTGGGTGGGAAAAACTCTGCCTCGTCAGTCATGTATCGAAAGTTACATGATCGCCTAAGCGTGTATCATGCATGTCACATAACTGACTGACTGGAAAAGGCGACTCTAAATATTTATGTAGACATGTGTCATTCAGCTGCCAATTTAACCGAAGAGTCACTATAAAACTTTATCTAGCTTATACTTTCACTGGCATAGGTCTCTGTACATATTTATATAGTATGGAGTTGTTTAACCAGTAAACGATACTCTGAATATATGTGGTAACTTATCGTTAAACATATGCGGTTTTGGAGTCTGTCTATATTTCTGAGATGAGGTATTATGTACAGTATTTACATTAGTCGGACTATTGTCCTCATCTTTGTCGCCATTTTTGTCACAACGTTTCGGCCGTTGTACGCTCCGGCCTTCTTCAGGTGGTTGGAATTTCGAATCGAACCCTTTATTTCGATCACTGGGGTAGACTGTTCCTCAAGGACACATGGCACAGTGGATAAAGGCGTTGGTTAGATCCAGTGACAGACCCAAAGAGTGTGAGTTCAATACTCGGTTCAGGCAGTGGAGTACTTTCAGAGGGAAAATTAGCAGGAGATAACTGATAACTGACATCCATCAAACATGGCTCGTGGAACTAGAACAGTCTACCCCAGTGATCGAAATAAAGGGTTCAAATCGAAATTCCAACCACCTGAAGAATGCCGGAGCGTACAACGGCCGAAACGTTGTGACAAAAATGGCGACAAAGATGAGGACAATAGTCCGACTAATGTAAATACAATATGCGGTTTTATATTTAACCTGCAACCAAGCGGCATATGTATGCGATATTAAATCTTTAATTACCAAAGGAAACACTACTTATTGACAGTTTTCTATTATTTAACTCCTAAAGGAAGCTGACTATGGCATTATATTGTTTAACGGAAGAAAAAAAACTGTATATTTATGCATGCCATTTACTATTCTTTAACGAGCAAAGAGGGCTCATTGTGTGGCATTGTATAATTTAATCGGCAAACGAATCTCTTTTTATTCGGCATTATATTGTATAACTGGCATAAAAATATCTAAATTCATATGACTTTTATATTTTAACCATAAAATTGAGGCTTTCATATATATATATATATATATATATATATATAAGTAGTTATGATTTAACTACCAAAGGAGGCCTGAGTATTTGTGATGTATTATATCATTTAACCAGCAAATAAGCTCTACATATACGTGGAATTATAAAAGGTTATATTTATGCATTTTATTTAAAAATAAAATGCCGAGCAAACAAAATCCTATCTACATAGCTTTATAATGTTTACCCTGAGTAGGAAGCTGTAAATATTTATGTAGTTTTCTATAGTCTAACAGGCAAATAATGTTCTAATTATAAATATAGCATAATACTCTTTATGAAGTCATAGGCTACACTGATTATTTCTTGTCCTAATTATCTGAAAGAAAAGTGCGTCTAAATACTTGTTGCCTTAATTCATTTATCCAGCAAAGGGGGTTGTAAATATTTATATTGTAATATCTTCGTTAATCGACATAGGCGATAAATATCGATGTGACATAATATTTTTAAACAGTAAAGAAAATTCCAAATATTTATATTTTTCTACTGGCAAGTGTTTACATGGCATTATAGTAAGATAGGTGACTGTAATTATGTATGTCCTCGTATATTATTAACTGCGAAAGTTATCTATAAATGTTTATGGAGTCTTCTCTCATTTAACTGAAAATGAGATTCTAAATATTTATGTAGATTTCTATACGTTCTTTATAGATTAAGCCTCATAAGACGACCTAAATATTTAGATGGAATTATATCGTTTAAATGGCAAAGTTTCTGCTAAACAGGGGGAGGTCTCGGTAACGAAGAAAAGAAAACTGAGCGGTTACTTGACATCTGTCGTTCTTTACGGCAGTGAATGTTTGTCCATTTCCTCGAAGATGAAGACTGTAGGCGATGGAGATGTGGTTCTACAGAAGTGTGAGCGACGATGAGGTCTTACAGTGGTTGAACACAAGAAGGAAGCTTATACATAATATCAGGAAGAGGCAGCTGAAGTTTCTCGGACACATAATGAGGAAGGAGGGCCTGAAGAATCCGATACTCACGAGTCGAATAGAGGGAAAGAGAAAACAACGCATGACTTACCTAGCTGCCTTAAGCAAGTTAATGACAGAACGGGACCTGAGGAGGTGGTAGAGGGAAGGAACTTGTGGAGTTGCAAGCGATAGAGGGAGGTGGAGAGCCATGATCGCCTACAACCTGAAAGATGCGCTAATTCTTTAATGGGTACTATTATTTAACTGAAAAGGAGGCACTAAAACATATTTCCAGGATAAAAAATTCGTGTGTATGAAAAAATATTTTACAATGCTTTTTGTAATTCTGATCATTTTACAAATCACCCATTCCTACATTTCGTATGGTAAATTGTGAACAAGTGATATTAGAGTATTGTAAGCAGAAAAGACAGCTGCTTCCGTATACCAGTGACGTCGTCCGTGCAAGCAAAGAGAACGTAGAAGAACAGAGTGAAAGAAGGTTGACGGTGTAAGGCCGAGTCAGTCAGAAAAATAATGAACACAAATGTAGCTGCTGTTTCGTGAAGATTGATTGAATAATTTTTTTTTTCACTTAAAACGATTTCTGATGAGATATTATTTTCTTAAAAAAAAAGCTATCGACAAATTTGCCAATTCGAAACGAAGATTTGAATTATAAATAAGTTTTAAGTAGATAGTTTTGTTGATTTTTTTTTTTTTTTTAGAATTTTCTTGTATTACTCTCGTAACAACGAACATTATCAGGACTAACATGCTCAGATATCAATTTTATCTTTCGACACTGAGTATGTGGTGTTGTAGTAGTAGTATGTGGTGTTGTAGTAGTAGTAGTATGTGGTGTTGTAGTAGTAGTAGTATGTGGTGTAGTAGTAGTAGTAGTAGTATGTGGTGTAGTAGTAGTAGTAGTATGTGGTGTAGTAGTAGTATGTGGTGTAGTAGTAGTATGTGGTGTTGTAGTAGTAGTAGTAGTATGTGGTGTTGTAGTAGTAGTAGTAGTATGTGGTGTTGTAGTAGTAGTATGTGGTGTTGTAGTAGTAGTATGTGGTGTTGTAGTAGTAGTATGTGGTGTTGTAGTAGTAGTATGTGGTGTTGTAGTAGTAGTATGTGGTGTTGTAGTAGTAGTATGTGGTGTTGTAGTAGTAGTATGTGGTGTTGTAGTAGTAGTATGTGGTGTTGTAGTAGTAGTAGTAGTAGTATGTGGTGTAGTAGTAGTAGTAGTAGAATGTGGTGTTGTAGTAGTAGTAGTAGTAGAATGTGGTGTTGTAGTAGTAGTAGTAGTAGTAGTATGTGGTGTTGTAGTAGTAGTAGTAGTATGTGGTGTTGTAGTAGTAGTAGTAGTATGTGGTGTTGTAGTAGTAGTAGTAGTATGTGGTGTTGTAGTAGTAGTAGTAGTATGTGGTGTTGTAGTAGTAGTAGTAGTAGTATGTGGTGTTGTAGTAGTAGTAGTAGTAGTATGTGGTGTTGTAGTAGTAGTAGTAGTAGTATGTGGTGTTGTAGTAGTAGTAGTAGTAGTATGTGGTGTTGTAGTAGTAGTAGTAGTATGTGGTGTTGTAGTAGTAGTAGTATGTGGTGTTGTAGTAGTAGTAGTATGTGGTGTTGTAGTAGTAGTAGTAGTAGTAGTATGTGGTGTTGTAGTAGTAGTAGTAGTAGTAGTATGTGGTGTTGTAGTAGTAGTAGTAGTATGTGGTGTTGTAGTAGTAGTATGTGGTGTTGTAGTAGTAGTATGTGGTGTTGTAGTAGTAGTATGTGGTGTTGTAGTAGTAGTAGTAGTATGTGGTGTTGTAGTAGTAGTAGTAGTATGTGGTGTTGTAGTAGTAGTAGTAGTATGTGGTGTTGTAGTAGTAGTAGTAGTATGTGGTGTTGTAGTAGTAGTAGTAGTATGTGGTGTTGTAGTAGTAGTAGTAGTATGTGGTGTTGTAGTAGTAGTAGTAGTATGTGGTGTTGTAGTAGTAGTAGTAGTATGTGGTGTTGTAGTAGTAGTATGTGGTGTTGTAGTAGTAGTATGTGGTGTTGTAGTAGTAGTAGTATGTGGTGGCGGTGGTGTTGTATGTGGTGGTACTGGCAAACAGGGTCGATAATATTTACCTATAATAATGATTTTACTGACAAATATATCTAACATTTTATAGATAACTATATCGTTTAATCATCCAATGAGGCTCTAAATTTTTTATGCAGCATCATAACGTGTACTCGCTAAAGAAGAATAGTATTCAATGTAGCATAACCTTGTTTATTCAGATTCGGAGACTAGATATTTGTCTATTTAGCCAGCAAAAGGTGATTTAATGATGTTTGGAATGTATATTATTTCACACCGACAATGAAGGCACTTAATATTCATGTGGTTCTTTCATTTATCAAAGCTAAGTAGGCACTCAATATTTGTAGTTTCTGTCATTTAATTCATAAGATCGTTCTAAATATTTTACGAATTGTTATCGTTTATAGTTATTTAGTTATTGAGGTTTTATTTTCCAAACACTGTCAGCATATTGTGACCGGGTTCGTAGTTAATGTTTTGAGTATTGGCTTTTTCGTTTTATTAGAGCTTCAATTATTAATCATTTTTGCATGCGGATGATCTTATTATTCTTGTATTTTCTACTAGTGTGTTTCGGATGGAGTTTATTAGGATTGTGTGTGTGTTTAAATTAGTTCTAATGAAGCATTAGCCGTATAGGTATAACGTAAGTCATTTGGATAGGCATGTAGTAGTATGACAGATGTAATTATGAGTTTGGTCTGATCAAGAACACCATTCCTTAATGGGCATTTGAACTCGTAATAATGTTGTTACTTTGTAGATTTTATTTCGCTGCTGTCTTAATTTTGAGAAGGTTAGCTGTTTTAATATTTTGTGATCGATAATTAAAATTTTTTGTTCGGGTCGACTGGGGTACAGTGTTTCATTGATAATTCTATGAGAAGATTCCAGTTGCTATAGATGACGGATTAAGGCTTCTGTCGAATGGCAGTTTTTCATAATAGCCATTACAATTCATTGTTGATACAGTTTGTCATCGTCGTATAAATGCTTGCGCTACCAGAGATCCAACATACTTATCGTATTCAACACTTAATACATTTTTGAGAGACAGCAATATTAGTTATTAGACTGAGAATATTTACATAAACAACTAGATATCTTGAAAACACACACACACACACACATATATATATATATATATATACATATATATATATATTAATACATGTTTCATTAAATAATATAGATAAGTGTTGTCTATTTATTTTATGTAAGTTTTTTTCATATAGTCTGATAATCTTAATAACATTATCATTAAATAATGAAAGAAAATCACAATATTGATACATACTTTTTTTTTTTATTTTTTATTTTTTTTATTTAATCCAATCTGAGCTTTCGGCTTACATAAGCCATTATCAAAGATGACAATTACACAATATATTTATGCAATACACGAACAAGAAATTGATGATAGTATTATTTGTTTACATGGATGATTTCCAAGCAACGATAAACACGTGCATATAAAACGCTGAAAGCGAAAATCGCACGACAGCTCATGACGTCACACATGACCACGCGAGAGTGAATCCGATGAGTATTGAGTATGGAAAGCCGTTGGTATGAACCAATGACTTCTGTTACTAATTATAGGCATTTAAGGATATTTGTGGAGATTTCATAGTTTATTTTGTTCAGGGTAGGTTTCAACTGTTTTATGTATATAGCTTCAAGAATTTTTAGTTTTTGTTTATTGTTTTCATGTTTAAGTATAGTTGTGTTTTCGACGAGGATTTTCCGGAATTGTGTATGCGGCCAGGCACGTTGTTTTAAATGCCTAAAAATGTTAGTTATCATTCAAATGTAGTGTCAAGCGTCGTGAAAGCGAGTTTGTGGTGTGACCAACATAGATATTATTTAGTTCGTTGGAGATACAATCTCCCAAAGGGCACCTGAATTTGTAAATACTAATTTTTTTAGTATATTTTCATCTTGTTTATAATTAGTATGCATTTGATTACGATATAGGAGATTAATATGTTTGAGATTAGTAGAAGCAGTATTATGTACTATTTGCTTAGTATTGAGATTTCTAAGAAAGCATCTTATTTGTTCATCAATTATATAGTTTGGAAAACTATTATTAACA
>OZ038495.1:29214877-29222377 GCA_964036315.1 Acanthosepion esculentum | reverse complement strand
TCACTGTCATGATAGGTATAGTGGGTTAAGAGATATTTGTACCACAGCCTCACTTTTCGGCGTACTAATCTTTCGAGCAACAACAACAACAACAACAGCAGCAGAGTACAATCAAAACTAATCGCCCAGACATTATTATTATTAGAGACCGCAAACAAAAGAAGTGCCTCCTTATTCATATGGCAGTCTCTGCAGACTGCAATGTGTCTTTGAAGATCTTCAAGAAGCTATCGAAATCTCAAAAATGTGGCACATGGGAACATCAAAAATCCTGATTGGTTGGAACAAATCCCAGTAAACTCATTGAAGGGATTCCTGGAAGTCCCTGGCTTAAAGAAATACAACAAATTCTCACGAGTACAGCCTACAAATTAAGAAGGGTTTTATCTATGTAAAATATATGCATGTGTTTTTTTTTTTTTTGTCTTTTTTTATTTTATTTTTTTTTTTTTTTTTAGTTGGTCTGTAAAATGTCATGAAGCCATTTCAAACCTTAGGTCTCTGGGTGGGACCCGGAAAGAAATGTGTACACACAATAAATCAAAGGAAATAATAAGAGTAATGTTGGTCATAATAATAATATTGAATATAGTTTCTTACTTTCGATCCTTCAAGAACAAGTATTAATCTCCCAGCCTATGGGAATGAAATTCAAAAATTATTCTTTTCATAAATAAAGATGAAAAATGAAATCAGTGCAGCTGAAGAGTGTTCTAAACATGTACCATTCTGAATAAATTCATTGCTTTTCTAGATAAGTCGATATACGAATGAAGTAGGCGGGGACCAAGAAATTTGATTCGTTGTGGCTAAAAGCACAAGCAAAAAATGTAAAATTATGAACACTTTATAGTGATTTTTTTTTTGTTTGTTTGAATTTCCATTGCAAACTGCTCGAGGGCCTGAAAAATTTCAGGCCTCGTGACCAACATGAAAATACAAATAACAAAAAAAAAATGGATAAATATAACAAAAAAAAAATTGAATCAATTTTCACACTTGTCCAAGATGGGAATAGAACACTGAATCTGTCTCTGAATTCAGTGACTCTTGATGTAAATCTTTTTTATCAAAATAACGTCTACATGCGTGCTCATATACACACATAGACATGCGCGCACATGCACACTCACATGTGAATTCCCAGGAAGCTATAAGAATTTATAAAATCAAGCTCGTTTATTTAAATACATATATTCAAGTATATTTCCTTTCATAAACATACGTACCCAACGAAGGTTAGGAGGATTTCAAAATATTAATTTATTCATCGGTCAAGTTGTCTCTCATTTGAGGTGGCTATCTTACGCTTTACATTTCCAGATGTATTGAACAGACCTTATCTGACCGTCTCTCTATCTGACCATCTCTGTATCTGACCGTTTCTGTATTTTGTCTTGTACTTTTATTGTTCTCTCCCATTAATGTTTATTCTCTTGTACTTAGTAATCCCCTGTGCCTTGGTGGCTTCATTGCTTTTCTTTGAGTGTAATGATTCAAAAGAAAAGTTAATCGCAAATTCTATGTTTAATCTTTCTCATTTCCATTTTACGGAATAGACAGTTTCTCGTATCCTTTCGCATTGTAATATCTACTGAACATAAATGATTTCAAGATAGTAATTTTTATTCATGGTTCAATTTATTACAAGAAATTTTAAAAAATGTCTTTGTCTCCCGACTCTTGACAAAATGTCAGACTGCTTCATCGATCAATCCGTTTCACGGAGATCTGCATCCAGTAACACCAGGTAGCCACTGAAAGACTGAATGATATAAAACGAAAATAACTTTTACAAACAAATGTGTATCTTGGGATAGTAAAGTTTTGACCATCTGAATCTTGTATGGAAAGATTTTTAAATCTAGTTTCAGAATCTTTTGAAGCGGTGTTTTGATGATACCAAGTTGAGCAGAGCACACGGAAGAGAAATTACAAAACCTCCTACAGAAGGTAGTAAAGGAGAGGGAGAATAAGGGACTAAGCATAAACAAGACGGATTGCATGGTTATCAGTAAAAGGATTAGCCCGAAATGCGATTTACAGTTCGGGGATACTAAAATCAAGCAAGTTCGGAAATTTAAATATCTGGGAAATGTTTTGACAGAAGACGGTAAATGCGACGCGGAGGTCCGAAGACGTATTGGGGTGGCCAAAGACGCATTCCAAAAGCTAGGCAGTGTATTACGAGACAGGAGGATTTCTTTGGTAACAAAGAAAAGAGGACTGAGCTGCTATGTAACATGATTGCCTACTTCCTGAAGGGACACAGCGCATAAAAAGAAAAAAAGACGACGGGTATAATCTGATGGTTCTACAAGAACACTCTGCCGTGCAGCTTCCACCGCTACGTCAGTACGCACAGTGCGCTAAGGACCTCTTCCCGGAAGATCTCCGACTGATCCAACTCTTTCAAACCGGGCGATTAGCTTCTGAATCATGTTATCGCTAGGAGATGCTCTAACGTTAAAATATTGCCGGTATCTTTTTTTCTGGGTTTGAATAATTGATCTTTCATTGGAATAGAAAAAAAATCAATGAGTTTTATTCGCTGCTGGACATTTTAAGTAGCCATTTTAATCTCTAAGAGATGCTGTATAACCTGAAAAAAAAAAAGAAAGAAAAAAATGATTAACACTAACACGGTATGAGCTTTTTAGTGACCGCCTGATATTTACGAAACGGCTATGAGTGAGAAATAAAAGTAAATATAAATAAAAGCAACGTCAAAAGGACGATATCAAAAAATTAAAACATTTAAGTACACGCATTCAGAAGCAAGCATTCAAAATCGTAGAGTGAAAAAAGTTTTGAAGATACAACTGAAGAAATTATCAGAGAAACATATGAAAGGAATTGAAGAGAACAGAAAACAAACGAAAAAAAGCATCAATCTCAAACCAGAAAAGACATGAGCAAATAATATAACGAATAAGATAAAGAAAATACAATTTAGAGGACTTCAAAACCAAATCACTGAGTAAAACGAAACAAGAACGAAATAAAAATGACAATATCAAAGAATGACGAGAAAAGAAACAAAAAAAGAAGTAGAAAAGAATTACTACACCATGAGTATTATTGTTAAACTTGTGTAGAATGAAACTACGAAGAAAGGATAATTGAAGAATGCAAATAAATCTGAATAAAAGAGAAGAATTGTGAGTCTCGTCGGAAAGAATTAACTCGTTCGGCAGTGGTCTTTCGCGAAGTAATTTTATCCGCCTGCTACATCGTGTGAGAAAGCTGTCCCTTGTTTTGTCTATTCGCCAACGAAAGCGTTAAACGCAATGCAAGAATTATGATGCAGGTTTTCTTCGCACTTACTGTTTTATCATCTCTCCTGGCTCTCGTTTGACTCAAACACAGCGGCGTTCCCTGTCAACAGGAACCATTTATCATGACTTTCAGTGTTTTTTCTCAATCGTTTGTGTGTCTCAACACAGCTCAGGAAGACCAGCGCTCACAAAAAATAGCAAGGCCCTAGTTAAACATTTCCCTTATCACTTGAATGTGTTTTTCTTTTCTTTTTAAAGCAAACATTTTGTCTTTATGTACGGTTGTTCTCACGCTCAGTTCTATAATTCAGTGACCCGACGAATGTAATAGGAACAAATTTGGTTCGAGCAGCTAGAACAATATACGAAATTAACCAGGGATTTCATTTCAAGCGTATACATGTTCTTGCATATATCACCAAGTCATAGAAAATGCTAAATAATCATTTAACTATTTGCGAAGAATTTTATTTTCTACGTTTTCTCCATTGCTTTACAGTCAACAAATTTAAATGCAATGTTAATCTTTATCTATAATCTTAATTCTTGTTCTTTTACTGTTTTCAATCCTTAAGTGTCTTTTCTTTTCTTTTTTTTTAATTCCCTAACATTCAGTAACTTTTTCTCTTAGTTGCTTCACTGCCTTGCTTTAGGTGAAATTATTTAAAAAAAAAATACAATTCTATATTTTAATATATTTTCTGTTTATACGTTATTCGTAATAGATACAATTTAAGTAAATGCTCCGTTTTTGTTTTTTGTTTTTTATAAACGGTATTAATTATTTTTATTGCTCTGAATTTGTTAGTAAAAAAGCTGACCACATACACGGTTTTTTGAAAAGGAATAGGTTTATCTCTGTTTAGAATTGGGTTTGTGGTGCCTTCTAAATTCTACTTCAAATCTATACTTTCAACGTCTCCGCCACTAAAATTTTATTCACTATTTATATATTTTTCCTCAATAGGAGTAGATAAATTCATACTCCTCGTCGTTGTTTTTTTTAAAGGATTAGGGAATTATCCCTTGTTTACGGGTTCTTCTAAATTCTACTTAAACCCTATTTCTAACCTTTCCTCCTAATCTTCAAATCTTTAATTACTATTTAATGTTTTTCTCCCGCAATAAAAGTAGATAGATTCGCCTATCGTCCAGTTCACACACCTTGTCTTTTGAACAGGAGAAAAGCTTTTTCCTTTGATTCTTGTTACTTCTATAGATTATATGCTTTTTCTTCCAGTAGCCCTTTGTATATTAGTGGCGTCATCGCCTTGCGTGGGTGACTTGATAAAAAAGATAGTATTAGGATTTCATATGCGTATCCTTAAATATATAGCAACTACAAGGGAGATCCTTTAATAAAAGCTTACAGACAAATCCATTTGGCGTATTAAAGCGACATGCCAAAAGTCATGTTAAATATGTTATCAGGAAGGACATTCTCTTGCTCATTGAAGTGAAGAAAGCAGACGTGTCATCGATTTCACATGTTTTTTTTTATAGCTGTCTACTGTTTCTTCATGCTCGTTGGGAAGAATCTAGTTTGGCAGTAACTCGATGTGATCGGAATAAATCTTAAGAGAATGTGAGCGATGTCGTCGCCATAGCTGTTCACAGCTTCCGGATATTTGCAGGTTCCTGTGCGTGAATATACGTCTCCACCACGTCCATTATATATACTCGATTGAGTTCGTGTCGGGTGAACATGATCGTCACATCATTCGTCAGAATATCCTTGAAACTAGTGAATAAATTGAACCCACTGTCACGATACATTATCTTGATGGAATAGCATAATGTTGTTGGGTTACATGGGGCCCATGAATTGGTGCAAATAGTAAGGAATCAGAGCAAAGCAGCAGTAATTGACCAATGACGTGTGTAGGCGGATTACCGCATCTAATCCATGCAACGTGAATACCTCCGACACAACGAAAGAATCACCATCAATCTACATGGTGCCGTTTTGACAACTGGGTTCCAAGGCGAAATCAGTCCATCTTGTAGAGAAGAATTTAAATTTTGTACAAGTCATTCTGACTGCTTGATAAAATTCCTTCGCATGCCTAAAAAAAATTAACACCCGGGGAAATTCGCCTGCAATCTTCTGGAGCATATCAGTTTCCCATAAATTTCGTTCTGCTAAAGTCTATCAGTTGCAGTGTGAAGATACGGCTAGCAGAACCCATGCCAGCGACGAGAAGACAATTACCTTCGCGAGTGGTTTTATTAAACAAGTCGTCAAAAGTACGATTGATGCTTACTTAAGTGCGCCTATTCGAAAGAAGCCGCGGAGACCACATTATTCAGCTATCTCCGCTGTTTAAGATTGTCGACAACATCTCGCTTAAGTATAGTTTTAACAAATGCAACTTAATCTTTTTCCTATAAATTTATGAAAAACAGATAGGAACGGTTCAATAAGACCTGATTCCAAACCACGCACAAAGAAAGAGTTGTGCGACATTTCAAGCACTTTAAAAAGTAATTCTTCAACGCTGGCAACGTGGTGAATTTCTTGCAAACTGTGAGATCTATTGTTTTTAATGTTCCATTTATCTGTCTATATCTCTGAGATGGGGTATTATGATTATTTACATTGTTCGGATTGTTATCATCTTCATTGCCATATTCACAATGTTCCGGCCGTAGTACGCTCCGGTTTTTTTCATGGCTCAGAGCATAAAGACGATGGTCAGATCCAGTAACTAGACCCAAAGAGTTGTGAGCTCAATACCAGGCCACAGCTGTGGTGAAGCAAACATGGAGTGTTGAAGGGAAATAACGGATACATCCGGAAGAGGCATAGCACGTGGAACTAGAACAATCTACCCCGGTGGACGAAATGAGTTCGGTTCGAAATTGCAATCAACTGAAGAAGGCCGGAGCGTACAACGTCCGAAAGGGTATGAATGTGATAATGAAGATGAGTCTAACAGCCCGAACAATGTAAATAATATCAGTAATCCATTTTTTCTTTATTAGTACTTTCTCAATATTTTCACGTTTATACAGACCTTTTTTTTCACTATATACATGCTTTTTTATCTAGGAAAAAAAACATTACTTAATGTTAGCTACCGGCCTCAATATTCGAGAAATTCTATGAAAGAAAAATATGAACTCACCGGCAGGATTCGAACCTACGTCTTTCCTTAGAAGAAACTGTTCACTCTACACAAGGGTATGCAGGTTCGAATCTTTTCAGAAAGTGCATGTTTTTCTTTAAGGTTTTTCGAAAATTTAGGCCGGTAGACGAAAATAAACATACTCTTTTATAAATAAGTGCGTCGACGAAAACATGACAATCCACAACAAAAGTCACGTTTAAAGTAATAAAAACATATATAGATGTTTCATTAAATAATATAGACAAGATTTGTATATTTTAAGTTCCTTTCATATTGTCTGATAGGCTTAATAACATTATCATTGAAAGACGAGAAGAAATCACCATATTGATGCATGTTTTAATCCAATCTAAGCTTTCGGCTTACATAAGCCATTATCAAAGATGACAATTACATTTCAATATATCAAACAATACACGGACAAAACAATAATGATAGCCTGTTTTTGTTGCATGAAAAATTTCAAAGTAACGACAAACTAATATATATATATATATATATATATATATATATATAGACACACACATGTGTATATATATATGCGTGTGTTTGTTTTTATGTTTTTTGTTGATACGGTGGAGTAATGTATATCGGGTTGGATTGAGGAATCGGAGAGCTGAGTTAGAATTCCAGTCGAACCCATGGCATTCACTTATGTGTTAATACCCATGGGAAAGGTGTAATTCCTCATCTTCTCCCTCCAGTTATGGATAAATAGCAGGTCAAACTGGGGCGTATAGCCTTAGATAGCAAATGGTCTAGAAGAACGAAAACTCTGAATTCAAAACCTGCGGAGGGACATTTGGGGACTTTGTGGGACGTACTGCCCAAGGTCTCAGTATTCGGATCTTCCAAAAATTGTGGATGGTCCTGCTCGAAACCTTCACCAATATAATCAAATCTCATGTGCAGTTGTGGGTTCCCTGTGAAATGATATATTTAACATTCATACGTCGAATTCGAGGACAGAGAGAGAAAAAGAATATATATATATACACCCACACATTATATATATATATATATATATATATATATATATACCGACATATTATATATATATATATATATATATATATATATATATATATATA
>OZ038495.1:29102257-29204757 GCA_964036315.1 Acanthosepion esculentum | reverse complement strand
TAATTACCATGGAAATATTTATAGAAAAGGAAGAGGGAAGCTACGTTACATTGGTGGGAAAATAACTGAGGCTGAGATGCCAGATTCAGACCAAGCACATTGCAGATTCTCTGTATTATCAGGAAACTACAAATACATAACAGGAGTCTCAGTTCAGATGCAACAGCAATATTCAATTCATGGGCGCATGGTAGATAAGTATAAATAAAATGCAACATTTCTAATATATATGAATGACATACATACGCACGCACGCACATACACACACATATATATATATATATAATACCATTTCATCTCCCGTTGGATGTTATCCACAGTCTCTTTTTCTTCTCATAGTCGACGGACTTTGCCGTTTTCTATATCTTGGTTGGAATTCTGTATTAGAATCTGAGCGATCCAGAGGTGGTCGCGTGGTGGACAAAAGTCCACGCGACTCTGAACTAGATCTGGTCAAGAGATCGCAGAAAGGTGGCATGGTGGTGCTCGGGGTTAACTCAGAGGTTTTGGAACCAGGTCATCCGCGGATTGTGCTATAATCCGTCGAAATTAGATCGCTTTCTCATTAATTTTGCACGCTGGCTGGCTGTGAACGTCAAGAAGGTAGAAAAAGAAATAATAGTCTTCTTCTGTGCACTAGGCTCTACGCATAACAACCTCAATGATTTTCTTTTATTCCTTTTCAACTGGAATGGTCTGAGATCCACAGTGACGTGTAAAAACGTTCATTGTTCAATTCGGTTCAGTATCACCTAAAATTACTAACCATTTCAGCTCCCGTTGAATCTCCACAGTCTCCTTTTCTTCTATAGTCAACGGACTTTGCCGTTTTCTTTATTTTCGTGGACATTCCGTATAATAATCGGAGCGATGCGCTCGACGGTCTTCAACGATTGCTTCATTTTTTTTATTTTCGCTATCCAAAATTCGTCACGGTTCCTTTCGATCTTGACCAGGCATACAGGGCGACGGGGTGCAATCACGGTGTGGTTGCGTGATGGACAAAGATCAAGACGACTCTCAACAGGATCTGCTTAAGTGATCGAAGCAGGGCGGCAAGCTGGTGCGTAAGGGTTTACGATACATAGAGCAATAAGAATGTATAATTACCCTCCAAGCTTAACAGAAGAATCGTGATGAAATCGATCATAAACGAAAATGACATCTTTATCATTAATCAATCATAGCTAAGGATCGGAAGCTCATAAAGGGTTGAAATAAAGTTCAAATATATATATATTATTCTAGAATCATTTTCCTACTTATTCAAGATGATATTTGCCCTCACTAACCTTCTAACTTTCTGTCCTGCAGTAACAAGCTGCCTCACACTTACGTACGATTTAATTTTCAAGTCTTTTTTTCACTGCTTTTTGGACTGCCATAGTCTAAACTCCTCTCTCTCTCGTACCAAACGTCTTATGGGTTGAGTTGGATCTTTTATAATTGATCCCTTTAGCTCTAAGTTGAAATGATGACCCATCTTCCTGTTGGGACCTCCTGATCCAGTTTTTCTCTTTACTGTTTTAAACTTATTCGCCGTTCTCTTGATGGTTCTTGAATGGTTTTGAAGATGGAAGCCAGAGTGTGAATGTTGGTACCATGACTGAAGGCCTGAATGATATTTTTCCTCTCACCATTGTTCATAGTCTGGCTGACACAAAACGATTTCAACCCGTTCTATTTCAGTGATTCTTATGTCAAATAGTACAAGATGGCTGAACTTTTTATCTGAAAACCCGGAAAAAAGATACTCATTTAGTTTAGTGGTTTTTAGATATTAAATATTTTGTGAGATGCACAGTTTTGCTATTACGCCCGGTATATGCATATATACCCCTCGAACGAATGAGCATATCGAAGACTAGTGAATAAATTTAGAATTATTTATTAGTTTTACTTTGATAAAATAAAATTTACTACAAAAACTCGTCTTTCAAAATGCATTAAACTGTTTATATAAATCATTTAAATATTGTATGTGTATTTGTAAATTTATCAGCAAAAGATTAATTTTGCAATGCGAATATGGCAACAGCCAACGATGAGGACAACAGTCCGAACAATGAAAATAGTATAAATAATTACAATACCTCATCTCAAAAATGTAGACAGATATTAATCTTGCAGTTAATCATTGGACATTCTACTACTTATCACTATATTATTATCATCATCATCATTATCATTATGATCATCATTATCACCATTATTATTATTATCACCATTATTATGATTATTATTATTATTATCACCATCATTATTATGATCATCATTATCACCATTATTATTATGATCATCATTATCACCATTATTATTATGATCATCATTATCACCATTATTATGATCATCATCATTATCACCATTATTATGATCATCATCATTATCACCATTATTATGATCATCATCATTATCACCATTATTATGATCATCATCATTATCACCATTATTATGATCATCATCATTATCACCATTATTATGATCATCATCATTATCACCATTATTATGATCATCATCATTATCACCATTATTATGATCATCATCATTATTATGATCATCATTATCACCATTATTATTATCACCATCATTATTATGATCATCATTATCACCATTATTATTATTATTATCACCATCATTATTATGATCATCATTATCACCATTATTATTATGATCATCATTATCACCATTATTATGATCATCATCATTATCACCATTATTATGATCATCATCATTATTATGATCATCATTATCACCATTATTATTATCACCATCATTATTATGATCATCATTATCACCATTATTATTATCATCATTATCACCATCATTATTATGATCATTATTATCATCATCATCATCATCACCATTATTATGATCATTATTATCATCATCATCACCATTATTATGATCATTATTATCATCATCATTACCATTATTATGATCATTATTATCATCATCATTATTATCACCACCATTATTATTATCATTATTATGATCATCATTACTATGATCATTATTATTATTTTTAATATCTGCAAGAACAGCAGATATTGCTGGAGATGGAAGCACAGCACCAGCTTCCTACAATCAATAGACTGGCTTGGCAACTGGTATTTAAATACATCGAAAATATATTTAGCTCAATTTTTTTCACTGAAGACATGTTCTCATCAAGTAGAAGAACGATTTAATAATTGTTTCCTTTTGAGAACGATGGTAAGCAAGGTCTAATTAGAGTAGAAAATTGCATTACTTACTAAGTTGATATCGTTGGCAATTATAGCAGTTTTATATTTTCAAATATGGCTATCGAACGTCTCTCCAATTGCTTAAATTAAACGCACTTCAAATTAATAATAAATTTAACTTTAAAGATAAAATGACAAAAGGATGCGTCTCGAAGCCTCTCTCCAACTTAATGGCCGACACTATTCCTTATTACTAGCGGGAATAGAATGTCATTTATTGTCAGATTTCTAACCAGTAATAGATTATGGTGCTGATCAAACAACAATGCTAATAATCATTGTGGGGGAACAAGCCCACTTTCTCTAAACGACATCTTCTGGAAATAAGCAAATATAATATTAAAAATTGAATTAAAATTAAATCAAATGATTAAATAATAATGGAAAAGACAGATAATTAAGAATAAAATATTGAGAAAAACGTTTTCATTGAAATTTATGGAAGGTTGTTTTAGTTTTGAGGTAACTCAAATCTCGGAGTTAATTACTACAAGAAAGAACAATATGAATGCACATTGAATTTGTAACTGATCCTCTCTTGGTTTTTGCTTGAAATATATAGGCAGTTTAAAATCACTGAATTGATTAGAATATTTTATCTATAATATTCGTTATATCAAGTGGCCACAATTACAACTCTATTGTAGATAACATGAGCAGAACTGCCACGTATCAGTTACGTTGGGGTTTCAAATTAAAATTTTTAACAAAATTCTTCATTAATTTCATTCAAATTATATTTAGTAATTTATTGATTTAAAATCTGCATCTGTTACGCAACTCCCTCAAAGAAATTTTTATCTTTCACATAAAATAATCAATGAGAATTCTTTTAAGATAATTACCAAAAATCACAACTAAATGATACGATCTGAATTTGCTGAATCCAACAGATAATAGTTTCATGTCTTTTCTCTTAGCTAAATCTAGATGCTTTCCTTTGATTTCTGCTTTCACTTGGTTTAATGTTTTTTTGTTTTTAAGTCAAACGTTTCGTTGACCAATACAGGATCCCATCATGTATACGGCATCATATAATTTCCATGAAAACTGCCTTGGGTAATGTATAGTACCAATTATCTATTACATTGCATTTAAAAATATTCTACAAGAATTTTCTTGAGAATAAAAAAAAGTGTTCATAAAAGAGTCATTGGCTCAAATGAAAGCTGGATTTGGCCCTTACGCAAACTGGAAATAGTTTTCTATATTAATGCCCATATAGTAGAAATATCTTCATCCACTAGTTGCAAAAATGATCTTTCTCTCTATAAATAACAGTACAAGAATATTTACATGTCAAATTCAAATTCAAATTTCCGTCGGGTTATTTAACTACCCTGAGAAAACTGCTTAAATCGTCACATATAGCAGCAGGTTAATGGGTAAAATGGCAGCATAGATTAAACTTTCTAAGTCTCAGGATCAACAAGAATGAATTCTAAACAATAGAATAGACAAGAAGAATAGCATCAGAGACTGACCTTTCGAACCTTGGGTTTCAGGTAGTATGAAGTCTAAAGAACAGAAGATAACAGGAATAGCAACATAGAATGATTTTCTAAACTGTGATGTCAGTTAGGTAATCAAATGCTTAGAATTTGTACTAACAGGAATAGCAACATAGATTGACCTTTCTAAGACTTCTTTCTAACCCTCGTGTTAAGATGAAATCTAGGTGTCAAGGCAAAAGGAATAGCAGCATGATTTGACCTTTCTAAGTTTGGGGTCAGCTAATATTAATTTGTAATCAATTGAGAAAGTCAGTGGGTATGGATTCTATGAAAGTGAAGATGCGATTCTTAACTATTTAAAAGCAATAATAATAGCAGCCTTGATTGGCCATTCTAAACTTTGGGGGTGATGTAGTATGAATTTTAAGGATTCTAATCTATGTTGCTATTTCTGTTCCCTGAAAAGGCAACAGAAATCGCAACATAGATTGACCTTTTACAGCTTTGAGATCAGCTAGCATGGGTTTGTAATCATTTGAGAAGGTAACATGTATAGCAACTTAGATTGACTTTTCTAAACTTAGCACTCAGCTAGTATCAATTCTAAAGAACTGAGAAGGCAAAAAGGAATAGGAGCTTCGATTAACCTTTCTAAGCTTTGCGATCCGCTAGTTATTATTCATTAAGTCGAGCTATCTCAGAAATTCCTGAGTTTGTCATGCCAAATATCATGGTCCCGCATCAATGTTGGAAGGTCATAAGAATACTGAAAAACAGAGGCGGCAAAAAATTAACGGCGTAGATTAACCTTTCTAAACTTTGCAGTCAATGATTATTAATTCTAACCAATTAAGAAGGCAATTATAATAACAACATAGCTTGACATTTGTATGCTTGACATTCAAATAGTATGAACTCTAAACAACAGAAAAGAGAACAAGAATAGCCACATTGATTGACATTTCTAAGCTTTTGCATCTGCGAGTATGAATTCTAAGCAATTGAGAAGTCAACAGGAATAAATGCATAGATTGTCCTTTCTAAGTTTGGGTTCTGTTAATATGATTTCTAAATAATTGAGAAGGTAATAAGGATAGAAGCATAGATTGCTTTTTTTAAAAGCTTAGCAGACAGGATTCTAAGCCATGTGAAAGCAACAAGAATAGCACCACAGATTTACCTTTCTTAAGCTTGGAGGTCAGCTAGTATGAATTCTAGACAACTGGGAAGGCAATATGAATCTTCTACTTCAGATTAGTCCTAGCAATTCACATTTCATAATGTAACAGAACCTTCGAAAAGCCTGAAAGTATGTGGCATTTAAAATAAATATAAAATTCGTTCACCACTGAGTCGTCAAGTCGATTTGTGAAATGCTGGATAAGCGGTTTACTCTTGATTTAAAATTCGAAAAGCGGATTCAATCTAGTATCGAACTGGTTCAATCTTGGAAGAAAACTCACTGATAAATATAATGAAAATAAGCGAATGTCTGAAAATAAGGCAAGCCATAAACCTATATAGAATTTCAGTTAAATATAAATGAAAACTCAATAGACATTCATATTTATTCGTTGAAATACCACTATCAATTTCTCAGACTTCAAGCTGAAAAATAATACGTGTATCGAAAAAAGCAGTCTATTTATTGAATCCCTAACTCCGCTTAAATTAAATCAATAAATTCATGGAATATTGGAAACGTTTGTCAATGTTTTAAACTTAGTGTCACGAATTTAGGTTGGTATTAATCCCACCAAAAACGGCGGCATTTGAAATCCCCAGAGTTGAAATTGTCTTAACTAGAATTTAAAAGCGGGTGAAGTGTGTAGTTGTCGAGATGTCTTTCTAATGTCCGCAATTGCTATGTGGAACGTATCAGAAACTTTAAACAGGATTTGCGATATGGGTCCCCTGCATTGATATCAGACCCAAGGCTGTTTCTGACAAGTATTTTCTAGAATCATTTGAAATATTTCAAGCGATCGTTTTGCGTAATCACGATAGAAAAATCGCTAATTTAGTGTATTCAGTTTGAATGAAAGTAGTTTGCGGTAGTTTAAATCGTGTTCTTCAAAAGAAAAAAAAGATTTAATTTTAATGAAGAATTGTTTGTTTTTATGTCGTCTAAATTCGTAGCTGGAGCAATAGGACGGGAATAAATTTAACAAAACCAGTGATTAAATTCTCTTTTGCTCGTAATCCGTTTTCTGTTGAAATGCGACCAACGAAATTAAACTACAGGGAAATTTTTCGGAAAACCGTGTCCAAAATAGCATCCACAATGATTGAAGCGATTTCTTGGCAAGATTTATTTTGGGCCAAAGTCGCATGAAATACTCCAACATTTCGGAAACTGCTGTGGAAAAAAGAAAGGTACCATTATTAGAAGAATTTCTTTAAGTCAGAGACTTCAATATTCGAGTTCAGCAGGTTTTTCACGAACAAAGTGTTGAATATTTTCTCATAGAAAAGTAATTTAATTATATAAATTCAAGTCTGTTACAAGGATATATTTTCTGGAGTGCTTATAGATAAATATAGAACATTGGTATTATACGACAAGAGGGCGGCTTTTAAATGCATAATTCTGTCTAGACTGACAGATGTCTATGTATTATGAATTGAGATTTGATATGAACGGAGAAAATTAGATATCTCTACTTGATAATGTAATTTACGTTCGTTTTATGTCGACCGATAATTTGTATCTAATTCTATATAAAAGATGACAAAGCAAAGACACTATTTTATCTGTGGGCTATCATTTTCAAAGCTATTTTGTATATTGACGTTATTTTGAAATAAGAAAATACTTTTATACTTTACGATATATACAAGAAATTATATATATATATATATATATATATATATATACTTCAATTGAGCACTGTTGAGTGATAAGCTAATTCTATAAACAACAGCCACCTGCACTAATGCAAAGCTCTTCAGTAAAATGAATGGAGCACTTTGGCTGATGGGCATTTGTTTACATTTGTAAAAACAATACGCTAGATTTAGTTGTGTAACTCTACCGAGTGAAGATAGCTCTGGATGACACCAAATTAGTTGCGTTTCAATCCCGGGTTGAGGTATTCGATAGTTGAGTCGCACTGAGGAGCTGTGATACAGCGAAACAGTACTGTCTGTGAATGACATTATATATATATATATTAGGCGGCGCAAACGAAATGCAATCAAACGCCAGTTGTCATTCTACATGTAGAGAAACGCTGAAAACGTAGAGAAAAATTTCGGTTAGAATCTCGGTCCCAGCCTTTCACTATAGAGACAATTAAATGTAACCACCCGTTCTACTCCTACAGCTTTTCTCTAGCTCTTCTTGACAGTGTAACTCCCTTCCTATTACTTCCTTCTGTGATAAATCTAATGTCAATCGGCATCTTCTGATGCCTTCATCTTGATCGCCGTCCTTCTCTTTACCCTTTCCTCAAACAGCACTCTTTACTCTTACTTTCACTCTCTGTAACTCATTGAATGCTAGTGATACACCCACCTTGCTTGTAGTGAAATAATTAAAAAAATGTCCGTTGTGTCTGGATGAACAGCTAAACCAACTTCATTAATTTTTCACTCGCTTCTGTTTTTATTTTATCATATTTGTTTTTAAATATGCCTCACTGTAGTGTAGTAGTACTGTTTTTGCTAAGAAAGACTATGTTGTATGAACATGGATATAGATTTACTGTTAATGACTCAGTTAAAGTTAAGCACCTCCGCATTTTCAGTGAAGTTTGTTTATATTTTATTCTCTTACCTACATATATACGATACCATCAATGAAAACAGTATCTAATTTGAACAGTTCCTTTTGAAGAACGAAACGCCTCACATAGGATTTCCTTACATTTTGTCATTCAACTGCCCGCCGTTAGTCGGATAAATAGAATTTACATATATTATTCTTCCATATTCAGGAGACAAATTAGTTTATTTTAACACATGAATTAACTCACTCTTGACAATGAATGTTATAGATAAGGTGTTTAAATCATTTATATTGGTACGTTTAGGTCAATTGTTCCTTTATTGTTTTTCTAGCCATGGTATATCTTCAGATTAATAGTGGAGTGGTTTTCCGTTATCTTCCCCAAGGTGGCTTATGGAGGCACCACCTCTAGTTACCTTGCCGTTTTTCACGCTCTTTGTTAGCCATTATTTTTCGTCCTAATGGCTCGCTAACGAGGCGCCTCACACGGAAGAACTTGGAGTTGAGTAGTCAGTTTGGTGGCCGACATTTCCATTATGGAATACTTACCACATGTGCGTTTATATATATATATATATATATATATATATACGAGGGTCATTCAATAAATAAGGTTAATTTTTCGGTATAAGGACTTCTAATACAGATAGCTTAATTTTTTTTCAACGTAATCTCCCAGCACTGTCACACACATTTCCCATCTATGCACAAGCTTCCGTATTCCCACAGCGTAAAAATCTTTGGACTGATGTCTCAGCCAGTCGCTCACAACACTTTTGACTTCATCGTCACTTTTAAACTTCGTGCCTCTCGTGAACGCTTTCAAGGGAGCAAACAGTTGGAAGTCTGAAGGGGCAAGATCTGGGCTGTAAGGGAGATGAGGGAGCAGTTCCCAGCCCAGCTCGTTGATGGTCTGCACCGTTTGGGCTGCTGTGTGAGGCCTTGCGTTGTCATGATGGAAGATGACTCCTTCTGACTGACTGAACCCTGCGTTTGTCCCAACAGATAAGCTCAAAGTCCTTGCAATGTCATCCACTGTCACCCTTCTGTCAGACTGAATGAGGTCATTGACTGATTCGATCACCTCAGGAGACCTCACTTTTGTAGGCCTCCCAGGCCTGTCTTCATCCCCAACACTGCTCCGTCCTTCTTTAAACAATTTAGCCCACTTGTAGACATTTATTTGGCTGAAACATGTGGCACCATACACAGTTGACATTCTCCAATGAATTTCAAATGATTTCCACCCTTCAGCAACCAAAAACTTGATAACTGACCGCTGTTCAATCCTGGAGCATGCTTCTTGGTCGGCCATCTTTGTTAAGCGCCAAAACTCTCAAAGTTTTTTTTAATCTGCAAAAGAAATTAAATCCATGTGAAAAAGAAGTAAAACAAAAAAAAATAAAAAAGAGTAAGCTTCTATCTGTATTAGAAGTCCTTATAGCGAAAAATTCACATTATTTATTGAATGACCCTCGTGTAATATATATAATCTTAAAGTGTGCTATATTTATGGTATAAAGTGCTCAATATCAGAGATAGAGCGTGTGTAAATATAAAAGTGAACATAGAAGTCAACACTTAGAGGCGACAGTCTGTTTCATGCTAGCATGAAACAGACTGTCGCCTCTAAGTGTTGACTTCTATGTTCACTTTATATATAAGTTACTCGGCCCTAAATTTGTTTAATAAAAACAATTTTTTACACAGAGTTAGTAAGGAAGAGAACAAAATGATTAGGGGTTTTCTTTTTTAAGTATTAACTTTAGTTCCATTTCCCACTATTAAAACAATATGCGATTACGAAGCAATTAATTTACCCGCATAGGTTACCAAATTATACACGATATATACGCGTATATGACGAAAATTTTAAATTTACACATACTGAGACTGGCTTGGAGAATCTGATACTCACAGGTTGAATAGAGGGAAAGAGGGACAAGGGAAAGCAACACATGACATACCTAGCGGCCAGTGGATGACAGGAAGTGGTTTTGGGGATGTAGCAAAGGGACAAAACTTATTGGGATCTAGAAGGGATAGGGGGGAAGTCGAGAACTATGATCGCCTAAGTCCTGAAGGAACACGGTACATAAAAAGATTATTTTCTATTACAAAGTTTCAGCTATCATAATCACCAGCCTTCTCAAGATCTCTGCTATATTTTGTTATATCGAATATTTTTCTGTTGAGGTATGGCGCTTAATAAATGATTAATTAACACCTGTCTTAGATTCCATTAGTAATTAATGAAAAATCAGTTTGGGAAAACAGACTGAAGTAATTGCAGAATTGTTCAAGTAAAAATATCCATCTGACAATTTAGAAGAACTTTTCAGATTATAGGGATCTCTGATAGAGACTACCGTACTTACTTGAAAATAACCGTTTTTATCCAAACACACACACACACGAATATTTTGTGAGTGATTATTTTTTATTTAGAGTGAGAGAGAGGAAAATATGGTTGCGATTCAAAAAAACAAATCTTTGTACTGTTCTTGACATATTCGGTCAGAACTCTCAGATCTTTATCTCGAGTTCAAAGTTATGTGGACGTCGTATTCATAAAGAAGATCTCTTGATAAACTCAACGTTCCTCGCCAATGAAATATCGGAGTTTTTATCTAGGATGCCAAAAGACAACTGTGTTAAAAAATAATAATACTCCCGTTGGAGAAACGCAGGTGTTATAAAAAGTTGAATGAGTATGGACAGCAGTTGGTCTCGTGAAAAATTAGTCAGCGACTTATTCATTTATTATTTGTTGAGACGAAGATATCCTCGAGGCTTCTCAGAAAATGATTTCTAAACTAGCCAAACTGATTGTTAGTTTATCTCTTTTAATCAAATAAAATCCGTTTTATTAGAATCTTTAACAATACATGTATTTATTATGCCGAAAATTTGGAGATGGGCCGAAAACAATACCAAAATTCTTCATTATTTACATTATTCGGACTATTGTCCTCCTCTTTGTCGCCATATTTATTACAACGTTTCGGCCGTTGTACGCTCCAGCCTTCTTCAGGTGGTTGGAATGTCGAACTGAACTCTTTATTTCGCTCACTGGGGTAGACTGTTCTACTTCCACGTCCAATGTTTAATGGATGTCTCCAAGTACTCCATTGCCTTAACCGGGTATTGAACTCGGACTCTTTTGGGGTCCTGTCACTGGATTTAACCAACGCCTTCATCCACTGTGCCATGTGTCCTTGAGGAGATAAGTGATAACTGACATCCATTAAACATGGCACGTGGAACTACAACAGTCTACCCCAGTGAGCTCAAATAAAGGGTTCAGTTCGACATTCCAACCACCTGAAGAAGGCCGGAGCGTACAACGGCCGAAACGTTGTAATAAATATGGCGACAAAAATGAGGACAATAGTCCGAATAATGTAGATAGTGAAACCAGACGTTCCGTTGAAGTGAAACTGGAGAAACATCAAAAATCCGTATTTACAGGGGAGACAGCGATGTCGGGCATGTATGAAGGGTAAAAATGTGGTCTCCAACCTCTGTAGAATGAATTTAAAAAATATCAGATAGCTGTCTGATTCTCTAGTGTTCTGCACTAACAAAATCGGTGCATATGTAATGAGAACAGCCTCTGTGGGCCTAGAATGAAGTAAATACTGTATGGGCGACATTAATAAATAAACAAATAAAAATGACAAAAAATAATGTATATAATATCTCAGAAATATAGACAGATATTGATATCCTTTCATTTTTTTTAAATCTGGAAGCATCTAGTCTCATGAATGCCAAGTGCAAAAATAGAATTACAAAAATCTTCTTGGTCCTTCGTATGTTTTAGTATTTAGCTATTTTTGTGATAGCCTTTTAAGCCCATGCTGCGTCGTAAGACATGTAAACGCTTATTTATTGTATTAAGGATTAGACTTTTACAGTGAAATAAAAACATGTGTTCGTGACGGTTTAACTATGTTTATGTAGACATTGTTGATTCCAAATGTAAAATGGCGTCGCGAATGTTTAACTATTAGACTCTCGCGGAATCAGATGACGTATGAAAAATATAATAAATGAAAGGAAATTAATTGTTATCAAATCAAAAACCAAACAAACCAGTATTTAAATCGTTGTAAAATATATAAAATAAAGATATCGAAGAAACTCTAGTTCTGTCGGAATTGGAACGGTGTTGTACTTGGAGAGAACAGCATTTCAAATCCTTCCGGATAATGGCGTGTCGAAAGGAGTCATTTCCTTCCTTGTTAGTTTACTTAATTCATTGATGAATTAATAATAAACAGTGCAAAAGGAAACTCAATTCTCAAAAGTATTAGAAATTTGGCACTCATAGAAAGAAAATGTATTGCTTATGCTATATATCTAGAGATTCTTGATGGAATCCGAAAAGATCTACAATGACATCGGTCTTGACGCGTTACCCCCATGTCAGTCCTTTTCCCACCATCCTAAGTAAGCCGTCCGTTATTTTCTATAAATACCTTTATGGTAATTTTTCTAATGAGCTTTCCTTTTGGTACCTGGACTTTATGAATTTAAGTTTCGTACTAGATTGGCAGATAGGTCTCACTATTTTACTGTTGAAATTACTGAATAGAATCGTAAGTTCTATGTTAATAGTTTTATCTCACGTACTTTCCTCATGTGGAACTCTATTACGGCTTTTTACTTTCATGTTAGCCTTTAAATTTTTGAAGACTTTAGCTATGTTAATCGCCTGCCTCCTTGAAACCTGTTCCTTTATTGTCCTTTCTCCTCATTGACCCCTTGCGTCTTAGTGGCATTATCTGCTTACTACAGTGGAGCTATTAAACATAATATAAATTTTATCCTTTATAATCACTTCCTATAGAAACTGTTTTATTTACACTATTTGTCTAATTCGATCTTATTCATAATGATTAATCGTAAAAAATGTCGAATACTTTTCACTACAATTGTATACAAGGTCAGCCAGTTCATTGAAAACAAGCTATAATCTAAAAAACAATTGTGCAATAGAAAACATTGAAAATATTGAAAACATATTGAAAATATTCTCCTGTTCAGCTTGCATAAACGGGAAAAATTTAATAAAATATAGCTTTTCCTCAAGAACGGCTACGATGAGGTATTAGAATCAATGACATATTTAGATCAGGTGATTCCCATTCCGATCTAGTAGGGGCATTCGTCCATACAAGATAATAATGGGAATCACCTGATCTAAACATGATCTAGGATAATTTATTTTATTTGTTGTTACCGTATAGATTGATATATTTATATTTATTTCTGCATGTGTGTATATAAGCATGCGTGTATATATATATATGTATGTATATATCTGTAGTGATGAATGCGTGTACACATACGTATGTATGTATTTTTATATATATTGTTATATATTTGTACTCGTGTATGTGTACTCATGCGTATGAAAGTATATATGAGATATTTATATATATTTGTGTGTTTTCTTCTTTATATATTAGCTGGTCTTATTTTCTTTTCAGTGTTGCATTTTTCCTGGACATATGAATTTGGTGTTTTTTATGTGTGTGTATACATATATATTATTTTTTTCTGTCTATTTATATATGTTTTTTTTTGCGTTGTTCAATGCCGTATATTTGTTTTTCTATTCTACCCATCTTAAATCTTTATCTATTGAACCCTCTTTTTATCTATATATCTTTACCCTTGTAAATGATATTTCGTCTGTTTGAATTTGTTTATTAACACTTTCAAACTTGAATATTGTAAGTGTGTATACGTGTGTGATCGCTTATATATGCCTTTCATTGTATGTATATGTTGTCAGTTTTTCTCGGGTCGTGGACATCTATTTTCTGTTTCGTTCGTTTTTTTGCGTGTTTATATATCTAAATATATCTGTGTTTTTTTTTATAATCTGATCTCTCTCTCTCTCTCTCTATATATATATATATATATATATATATATATATATATATATCCGGTTCTCGTAGGATCACTGCAGATAAGCAACGTTGAGTCTGGTCAGTACTCATATGGGTGACAGTTGAGGATACTAGGTGCTGTAAGGCCTAGCATCCGGTGATGATACAATCTCGCCACTTATACTAACAAAAGACTTCGATCTCTGAAGATGTTTCTGGACTGACAGTCCTTAACACCTACTTGGAGTTGTGTGTATATATATATAGTGTGCGTGTATATATGTATAATATTTATTGTAAATACTATTTTATATGGCTACTGGCATATAAAAATGAAATATTTTGTGTCTTAAAACTGAAAAAAGCTTAAAAGATTAATCAATTCTAGTACATAATGTTCAAATACGTTAGTGCAATCTAACATGCTATTAAAAAAACGCATTAAACACATATATGCAAAAGTATATTTGGTAAGACTCACTGTGTTTGTTATATATATATATATATATATATCCATTTTGTTTCAATACTTCTGGAGACTTATCAAGTGATGGTGTTGAATATAGAATAAATAGTTCTAAAAGTTTCAAATCAACCAAACGCCACTCGATGGGGGAAACGCTGTTACATAAGCTTTTTGAAACTCTTTATGCTGAATTGAACATCTTTGCTTGATAAGACTCCAGGAGTGTTGAAACAAAATGGCTATTTTTGTAATGATTTTATAACATATTTATGTTATAATTTTCGAAAATATTACATTTGCTCTACTCTGTATTGAGCACTCTTTTATGAATAGTATTTTTGGTTATTGGAATTTATTCCGTACACAAAATAAATGGCTATTTTTGTAATGATTTTATAAACTAATTGTTATAATTTTCGAATAATTTGATATATTCATGTCTTGTTGTATATGTATGCATGCATATATGCAAGTCTTGTTGTATATGTATGCATGCATATATGCAAGTCTTGTTGTATATGTATGCATATATATATATGCATGTCTTGTATATGTATGCATATATATGCGCATGTCTTGTTGTATATGTATGCATGTATATATGTGCATGTCTTGTTGTATATGTATGCATGTATATATGTGCATGTCTTGTTGTATATGTATGCATGTATATATGTGCATGTCTTGTTGTATATGTATGCATGTATATATGTGCATGTCTTGTTGTATATGTATGCATGTATATATGTGCATGTCTTGTTGTATATGTATGCATGTATATATGTGCATGTCTTGTTGTATATGTATGCATGTATATATGTGCATGTCTTGTTGTATATGTATGCATGTATATATGTGCATGTCTTGTTGTATATGTATGCATGTATATATGTGCATGTCTTGTTGTATATGTATGCATGTATATATGTGCATGTATTGTTGTATATGTATGCATGTATTGTTGTATATGTATGCATGTATATATATATATATATATATGCATGTATTGTTGTATATGCATTTTTTATTGTATATATATTCTTGCGTCATTTCTTAAGGCAGCATTATCCTCCTTCACTCGTAAGCTTTATGCGGCTGTGTATATTAAGTACGTGGCAACATTAAATAATCTTTAACCTCGGTTGAAACCTCTCGCAGAATAATCCTTAATACGAAGTTACATAATTAAAATAAAACTTGAAGCTATAAGCATATTAAGTTTGCGTTCTGGCTTCCGATAATGACAGTAAAAGTATTCCAATGAATAACATCATATTCAACGGACTGAATCTAATCTAGAAATTATTTACGAATCCACATTCTCTCTTACGACTAGGGATTGTCAGCAAAGATTCAGAATATTTGCTGTTCATACAACGTCAGAACAATATTAAAACCAGCTCGACTTTACGGAGAAAGATCTGAAATGTCATCTTACACAGAACTGAATATATACGGTCTCTTACAGCTGTGGTAAAGAATATAAAGGTGAAACCAGACGTATCTGTCTATATTTCTGAGATGAGGTATTATATACTCTATTTACATAATTCGGATTATTGTCCTCATCTTTGTCGCCATATTTATTACGTTTCGACCGTTGTACACCCCAGCCTTCTTCAGGTGGTTTGAATGTCGAACTGAATTCTTTATTTTGCTCACTGGGATAGACTGTTCTAGTTTCACGTGCCATGTTTAATGGATATCAGTTACCTTAAAGACACATGGCACAGTGGATTAAGGCGTTGGTTAGAACCAGTAACAAGACCCAAAGAGTGTGAGTTCAATACCCGGTTAAGGCAGTGGAGAACTTGGAAAGGCGAATTAACAGGAGATTACTGATAACTGATATCCATTAAACCATGGCACGTGGAACTCGAACAGTCTACCCCAGTGAGCGCAATAAAGGGTTCAGTTCGACATTCCAACCACCTGAAGAAGGCCGGAGCGTACAACGGCCGAAACGTTGTAATAAATATGGCGACAAAAATGAGGACAATAGTCCGAATAATGTAGATAGTGAAACCAGACGTTCCGTTGAAGTGAAACTGGAGAAACATCAAAAATCCGTATTTAGAAGAGAAACAGCGATGTCGGGCATGTATGAAAGGACAAATGTGGTCTCCAACCTCTGTGGAATGAACTTAAAAAATGCTAGATAGCTGTCTGATTCTCTAGTGTTCTGCACTAACAAAATCGGTGCATATGTAATGAGAACAGCCTCTGTGGGCCTAGAATGAAGTAAATACTGTATGGGCGACATTAATAAATAAACAAATAAAAATGACAACAAAGCAGCAGCAGCAGCAGCCTTAAACAAAAATACAGTCGTGGTGAACCGGTACTATAGCTGAAGCAATGTTAACAGCGGGCAACCAAGAATATTTTTTTCTCCAAGTTCTCGATTCGGGATTATCGCAAATGATAATAGGCTAGCGAATTAAAGCTTTAAGAGGATGAATTCCACGAACATACAAAAGGGGTGTAAGGCAAGGATGTGTCTTCTCACCGGTTTTATTCAACCTACATAGCGAGACAATTCCGAGAGTATCGGAGATTCTACCGGGATTCAGCACTGGCAGTCACAATATTAACATAAGATACGCAGATGACACAGTCCAGATAGCAGACACGGAAAAGAAACTACAAAACCTCCTACAGAAGGTAGCGAAGTAGAGCGAGAAGCGGGGACTAAGCATACAACTACAAGAAGACAGAATGCATTGCCATCAGTACAAGGTTGAGCCCGAAATGCAATTTGCAGGTCGGGGACACTAAAATCAAGTAGGTGCTGAAGTTTAAAATATCTGGGTAGTCTTTTGACAGAGAACGTTAATTGAGAAACTGAGATCCGAAGACGTATTGGGATGGCCAAGGATGCATTCCAAAATCTGTGCAGAGTATTGAGCTTTCAAGAGGATTTCTTTTGTAACAAAGAAAAGAGTACTCAAATGCTACGTGACGTCTGTCCCCCTAAACATCACCGAATGTTGGACGGTCTCCTCCGAGATGAAGAGACTCGAGTCAACGGATATATAATTCTACAGAAGGATGGTAAGGATATCACGAGCCGAGCGTATGAGCAACGATGAGGTTTTAGAGAGCATGTAAACAAGGAGGAAGCTTATGCTTAACATCAGGAAGAGTCAGGTGAAATTTCTGGGACACTTAATGAGAAATGATGACGTGGAGAAACTGATACTCAGAGGTCGAATAGAGGGAGAGACAAGGAAAAGCAATGCATGATACCTTGCAGGCTTAAGCAAGTGGATGACAGAACGTGGTCTGGGGAAGGTGGCAGAAGAACGAAACTTATTGAGAGCTACAAGTGATAAAGGGGAAGTGAAGATCCATGATCTTATACGACCTGAAAGGAGACGGCACAAAAGAAAAAGGTATAATAATTGAGTTCAAATCATGGGTTGGGTAGTACAGACGTAAACTCAGTGGAAAGTGGACGAACGATAACTTAGTATAACAGGTATCTTTAGACAGGGAAAAACAAAAATCTACACCCGGAGATTAAATAAAGAAAATAAATACCCTGAAGATTACTGGTAGCTGGAGAAAGCCGGAGGTCCCCACAAACGTAACGTGATGATAAAAGCAAATGCGAGGACATTAGTCCGAATGTAAGTAATGGTAACTCTTCAGTCTAGAAATTCAGGCAGAAAATAATCCATGAGAATAAGACTCCCTGTGAGAATCGAACACCGCTATAAATAAATGAGGTTAAGAAATGCGGAAGGTTTAAACCAGGAGACGAGTCTTTAAAGAGACGAAAGAGACGCTTAAACACCACCAATGATTTGATCTGAAGCCAAGAGCACGTAATTTTTGCTTTGGAATGTTCATTACTCTCGAAAGAAGGAGAGATTTGAAAATACTGATCATATCTTCTACGTTTTATTTTTTTGTGATTTACAGCGAGATTTATAGTGAAGGCTCCGCTCGAAGGAATTAACTGCTTATGCAACGATTTGGGCAATGTTTCTTCATTTTTATTAGCTTCACTTTTTTTGTTTCAAGTTCCCGCTGGTGAATCAGATCACTTGAAATTCCATCCGGAGAGATGTCTTGTCAAATATTATTATACAAACGATGGCTAAGAGGAGAAAGTAAGTAATTTATTTACTCTAAGCGGCCATATATATATATATATATATATATATATATATATATATATATATATATATATATATATATACACACACACAGATCTCTCTTTCTTTCTTTCACAAACACGTCTGTAGTAACGTATATTCAAATAAGAATATAAATTTGGAGGTATATATATTTTTTCTATATATTATGTTGCTATGTTTGCACTTTATATCTATGTATTTTATTTGGTTGCGCTCACAAACACACACATTATATATATATATATATATATATATATATATATATATATATATATATTCATGCATTTTTATATCACAGTCTATGTACGTATATTTATATAAACGGATATACAAAGAGGTATATAGCAACACGCATTCTGCTGTTTCGACTTGGTGTAATGGTTAATAAGTTTGCCTCGCTTGGTCAGTTATGACTGAGTCGCGAGTTCGATCCTCATTGGGTGTCCCCTAGTTTCGGCCTTGTGCCACATCTAAGCTATACGTAATAGTATAAATCACTATAGCAATAAGCTTCCGTGCGTGTGTGTGTCTGTTTATGAACATATATACGCTAGATATGTATCATATATATAGTTAAGAATGGACAGACACACATATGTAAGTTAAGAAATATATATATATATATATATATATATATATATATATATATATTGTCATCCACAGACTGTTTCGCTGTATCACAGCTCATCAGTGTGGCTAGACGTCCTAGCTAGGATCGAAAACCCGACTGAATTGGCGTCAGTCGGGGATTCTACCACTAAGTCGTTGGCGCACGGCAGAGATGAAGGTCAATTTAAGCGTATTTATTTTTAGATAAACACACAGTGACTGAGAAAATTCGATTCGATTTACCGATTAGTCTTGCATTATTAGCCGTAATACAAACTGTTTACAAACCCACACTTCCTCCCCAGAGAGTTCAATACATTATATATACCGTTGTATGTATGTATATATATATATATATATATATATATATATATATATATATGGATAAAACAACTGAAAAGTTGCAAATTAAAAGAAAAAAAATTGGGTGTTTTTTTGTGAAAGTATTTATTTATATGTTTTTATATATTTGATATTTCAGACCACCTTGGTCCTTCCTTAGAAATTGATTAAGTAACTGTGTTCGGAAGTTTGTTTACAAGTAGCGGACGTCACGTGATGTGGAATGCAACTGTGTTTGAATAATTCTAACGTAAATCTAACGATAGTATTTTAGATGTTGTTTAAAAAGGTTTTTTAACTATATCTAAAGAATTTTTTTGAACTATTGAAATATTTATACAGATTTACAATACCCAAGTCTTTGTTTAACCCTAGTTTATATGGTTTAGGGTTAAACAAAGACTTTTTTTCTTTTAATTTGCAACTTTTCAGTTGTTTTATCCATATTATATACATATCAAGAAAGCATACGTGGCTTCTCATTATGCTATGTGTATATATATATATATATACACACACCTAAACGCCAAGTATAATATGAACACATGAATAATAAGCGTTTGTAATACAGTTCATACATTTTTGCATAGAAACAGTTACACACAATCAATACATTTACTAAGCCTTGCATACACAATTACATTTCCATAAATATATGAAGGCGGCTCCGGATGCATTTCTATCCTTAAATTTTAACCTGTTCTTCCATTTAACGTTGATGTCGTCACGTCATCGACTTTTGGGCAAAAATATTTCTCATTGAAGCTTTTACAAATACTCACAATTTTACCGATTTGTATTAATCACCGGAAAGAAAAAAGTGTTTCACATTCCCATTGTTTTTTTTTCAATGCAAACGCATCCGCACGCATGCGCACTGCCTAAATTATGAGCGTCCATTGTATTTAAAGTAAGCAATAAATATTTCATTAACTGCTTGATAAAAAACAACCACACACACACACACACACACACACAAACTTAAATATATATAAAGATAAGAACGCTGAGTAGAACACTATCGCGGTTTCGACCGCCAAGGTCTCGTCAGGTGGCTCATTTAGCGAATAAATTAGTGATTGTCAAATGAAGAAATATTCAACGAAAAGAGGAAAAAGTGGCCGGACCGGGCGAACCCAGGAACGGATGACAGTGGAAAGAGGGGTGGCATCAGGTTCAGACCTCCCTTTAGTAAGCGGGTAGGACGGGTATGGGAATGGTGTTTTTCGGTCTTCTGGGTGAGCATTTCCAGGAGGCGTCCGAACTGTGCAGGTTGTTTGACCGCAGTGCAATTGGGTTGAGCTGCAGTTACACTGGAAACGTGTGCAGTGTTGTCGAAGGATTGAACAGGGAAAATTCGGGTCTTGTGGGGGGAGTGAGAGGTGGGGTAGAGGGCCAGTTTGTGGGGAGGTGTTGTAGCCGTGCTTCGTCATTTGGAATGCCGGAGTGCGGGTTCATTACGAAACTGGCAAGCCGCCCTTGGAGATTTCGGACGGGAAGACAGAGGCCCGGACGTTGAGCGGAGTATTTTGCGGGGTGGGTGGCCTCTCGTGTCGGGGGCTTGGGGGGAGCGAATGGCTGTTGCACTGTGCAGAGCTGGCGCTGAGTAGTTGAATGGAAGGTCTGAGATCAAATATAGATACGTCACAAAGTTAATTTTGTTGGCTATAACGAACCTGGATAAAGTTAGAAAC
The DNA here is from genome assembly GCA_964036315.1 of Acanthosepion esculentum. Lineage (NCBI taxonomy): Eukaryota > Metazoa > Mollusca > Cephalopoda > Sepiida > Sepiidae > Acanthosepion > Acanthosepion esculentum. The sequence goes on along the minus strand of OZ038495.1, from coordinate 29,183,169 downwards.
ATTTTCTTCTCCTTTCATTTTATTTTATTTTATTTTAATATTTTTCCTTACTACATCTCTTCCCATTGCCCCCAGTGTCGAATGAAGGCATTTAAGTTCTGATTGATTCACGGAACAAAACACCTGACGAGACATTGGCGCTTGAAACCGGGGTAGAGTTCTGGTCAGATATTAAATCACTCTCAAGTGTGGTTTTCCTACTTGAATTGAGCATATTATAACGTGTACGATTTAAAAAAAAAAAAAAATTATTGTTTGTTTATTTCGGCATATATATATATATATATATATATATATATATAATTATTTATTCGAAAGTTATAACATTATTGAATGTTAGGGTTAGACTAAAATAGGATTCATTCTAATAAATATTAAATTATACTATAAAATTCAAATTTTTTAATTTAATCTATATTAAGTTTAAAATTTTAAAATTATTTAAAGAAACTGAGGAAAAAAATACATATGTTTTATTATTTATTTTGTTTTTATTGAAATTAAGTTGGAATATGATGAACTGCACGAGAGATCATTAGGCGCGAATGTCAAAGACTGTTTTGTTCCTGGCAGTCAGACGAGAAAGCTCGTGATAATCAACATGAGATAATTACCAAATATATTTTATTTCAGATATTAATTCCCTTACAAAGAAAACAGAGGCACACCTTGTATGAACATTTCACACACACGAATATATATATATATATATATATATATATATATATATATATATATAATGTGTGTGTGTGTGTGTGTGTGAACATTGAAGTCAACACGCAGAGGCAACAGGCTGCTTCATGCTGGACGTTAGGCCGCGAATTGCGTCCAGTATGAAACAGACTGTCGCCTCTAAGTGTTGATTTCTATGTTCAATTTTATATTTACACACGCTCTATCTCTGATATTGAGCACTTTATCCTATAAATATAGCACATTTTAAGACTATATTTCTTATATATACACACACATATATGTGCAGACACAAACAACACAATATACGTATAACAATATATATTTACATCAATAGGGGGATTATCCTGTAATAAAAGTAATAACCTACTAAACTTACAGTAACATAGCCTTATCGTCGAAAGTATTACTACCCCTATAGGAAGTTAAATTTATGAGTGTTCGGGCTAAATTTCATAAGTACATTTTAAGGGAAAACAAATTGAATATCTAAGCAAAAAATCATTCTTTGAGAAAAATATAATAGTGGCATACAAGTCATAATAATCAAAATACAATTCACTCAAAGAGGCCAACCGCAGCATCTACCAAGGGGGCTCTGGAATCTGATGCATGCGGCCATCACGGTGTTCCGAGGGAAAGCCTCAAACGTCTCCTTAATCATGTCGATCAGCTGGGACTTCGTGCTAAAGTGCGGTCTCTGCCTATCTCATCTGCGCTCCACACATAATAATTCGTGGGATTACAGAGTGTTAGGGAATCGGTCATTGGGACTCGTGATGTCGATAAAATTACTAGTTACGTTGTAGCATGGAGCTGAAACTTGCTGCTACACATTATGGTCTTACAGCAACCAACCTATACAACCAAAGCTTGATCATGGTGGTTGAGCAACTCCACAGGTTTTATGTGCCGTGTCCCTTCAGAACGTAGGCGCGATCATCGCCCTCCACTATCTCCTGTCACTCGTAGCTTTTAATAAGTTATTTTTTGTTATTTCTCACAAATCCTGTTCCGCCATCCATTTTCCCATCAAGTAGGTTAAGCGCTTTCTTCTGTCCCTCTTTCTTTCTATCTCTCCTGTGAGTATCAGAATTTCCAAGCCTTCCTTCCTCATTACTTGCTTCAACTGCCTCTTCTTGGTGTTAATTAAAAGTTTCCTCTTTGTTTTCATTTTCTCCAAAAACTTGTTGCTCACATATTCAGCCCATGGTATCCTCAATATCTTTCTGTAGAACCACTTTTCTGTTGCCTCAAGTCTCGGCTTCATCTTTGAGGAGATTGTCGAGCATTCGCTGCCATACAGGATAATAGATATTACGTAACACTTCAGTGCACTTTTCTTTAATGCTAACGAAATTTTTTTCCATATTTTAATTTTCAGCTTAGCTTCTGGAATGCAACTTTGGTCATGCCAATACGTCTTCCGGTCTCTGTGTCGTAATTTTCATCATCCTAGCGTGCGGCACCTTTTGAGAAAGTGCCTGAAAACCATTAAAGCAGGCATTATGAGTGAAATTGGGTAGACGGAACACTTGGAGCCCGTCGATAGCAGTGTTAGCACGAATCACAAATTATCCTGACCGAGATTGGCAGTGTGCTGGCCTTGTACAGATTGTTGATCACGCTAGGTAACATGCTCTTTCCCAGAAACTGTAACTAAGTTCTACTCAGCATAATTATAAACTGCAGGTGAACTCTGTGGGTGTTCAACAAACACAAATATGCCTCAGAGAGCGTCTACAATAGGGATTGGCTAACCACCCTAAAGGACGGGCCAGCTATTATGTGCGTATATATATATATATATATATATGTATGTATGTATGTTAAATAAGAAACGAGTAGGAAAAAAAATTATAAATTTGACACAGTTCCTTATTTATTTTTTAAAATGGGAGAGCCAGGTCACACGAAATGGCGAGCCACTCGCGATTCCATCGTCGAAGACCAACTACTTGTGAACCCGATAGTACTGCCAGGTTATCTTTGATTGTGCTAGCCCACGTGTTCAGCTGCTCACCTTCTTAGCCAGTGAGGAAGAGAAGGAGGGAGAAGTACATCGCGGATGAACTGTCCCTCCGGGCGTCGAGCTGCGAACTAGTCAAAGCTGGTTGCTTGCCGCTTCGATCGACACCAACTCTGTCAACGTTGTGTTCTTGATCTCAGAGCACTGGAAGATCGTATGTTGTCGTAATGACAGTGCTGGTTGAAGCCGTGGCGTGTGAAACATTAAGGAATAATTAATATCTTCATGGTAAAAAAAAATAAAACTAAAGTTCCATGGGGTCAAACTTCAATTGGTTTATATAGCTCTTGGTACAACAAATATTAACCCTTCCCGCATCAATTTCTAAGGTGACACTAGGCCTTGGAATCAGGAAATCTGTTGACAGCTGACGTGGATTCCAGAGGCACTTGATCCGGGTTCGCAGCCCCAAGTCTCTGAGCTCCCAAGCTAATCTGCTTATATGCACTTCAGCGAAAAACTGGTGTGGGGCCGTGCTGTTCTGGGAATTCGGTAATTCCCCAATCATCACATTAATCCCAATAAATATTTTCTTTATTCCATATTTCGCCTTTCTTATTCAACTTTCCAAATTTGGAGAATTATCCCTCTTCCTTGTGAGTAATCACACGGATTGCTCCTCCCTTATCTCCAAACTGCTTCACTTTACATCTCACACCACCACCCCAGAGAGAGGGGCTAAAAATTAGTTATTCTAACTCAGGCCATTTCTCGGGGCTGGCATACATGTTTCTGTGACAAATTTACTTTTTAAAGCATATTTGTAAAAGGTTGTAGGTGACTTCCTTCAATAATTTCAATTATCTGACTCCCTTTCACTTCCCTGCTCTTACTTATGTCCAGCGAGAACATAAATCAGACCACTGCTTCTCATTTTAACCTTCCGAGCGGTAGATAAAAATTATTTCCCAATTTGTTTTCGTCAATGAAAATATATTAGTTTACTTACATTCTCAACAAAGAGAGACAATGTTCCCCAACCTTGGGCCGATGGCCGTGATAGCAAAAACTGAAACCAGACCACCTGCCTGTTGCGAAAGGATCGATTTTCATAATTCTAACCTTCGCAGTGGGTTCATCCTGTTTTCATTTCTCAACTTCGCCAACGAAAATATAGTTCCCGTCTGCCTCTTTTCTCGCCAGTGATATGTTTTTCTAACGTCAGAAGACAGAGAGAAAGCCATTTCCCAGTTTGCTTTCCCCGCATGCCAGATTTTCGATAGATAATTCTTGGTGCATCATTCTAATTGAAATGAGTGAGATAATCAAAATGGTCCGTTTTCTTCCCTTCCACTTTACCAGTGAAAATGTCTTACATTCCCTAGCTCAGTTTATAATACATTTTGGGCTTAACACATTTTCTGCTTAAAATTAACATTTAACAATCTAATGGCTTCCGTATCAGAGAATAAATGACCATAAAGGAGCTAACGGCAATTTCTCCTTGGGGATGCTACATCGGTTTTGGTCGGATACTCTACGGTACAGGCTAAGGTGAACTGAACACGCGATATGATAAAAATAAATATGTCATAAAACAAGTCGAATTGTCCGCTTCTATATATTTGCACCCGATGGGACCCAGCATGCTAATTACATAGTAGCAAACCACTTATATTCCCTCCGTATTCCATCGGCGAGAGATAAGTTCCACTCAAACAGGTTCTTCACTCGAAACACTGTCCTATGGAACAGACTCCCTAGAGGTTGCTTCCCGATCACTAAAATCTTAAACTTTTCAAATCTAGAGTCAACCGCTATCTCCCCCCACTATCTATCCGAAGAATCTACGCCTTATCGTAACCCTCTACCTCGAGTGGTTCTCGGGACTTGTACAGTGTGAAAATTACCGTAAAAAATAATTTCAGTAACTATCAGGGCTATCTTTTCATTTTTGTCATTTTATGCCTTTGTATTTTTCATACTGGATTTATGATGGTCCCTTTTTAGAATTAAGTGAAAACAAGTCTCCTCAAATATCCAGCCCTTTATCGGAATAAATGACCATGAAGAAGCTAACGGTGATTTCTCCTTGGCGGTGCTACTTTGGTTTTGATAGGATACTCTACAGTACAGGTTAAGGTAAACTGAACACGCGATATGATAAGAATAAATATGTCATAAAACAAGTCGAATTGTCCGCTTCTATCTGAGCCAGATGGGAAACTTTAAAAGTGCGACCCCCACCCCACTGTAGCGGGAGTGATGAAATATATTTTGAATCTTTCATAGAAAACGAGATTATTATTATGTAACTTCAGCAGAATAGGATAAAAATAAACTTGAAAACAAAGCAACAGAACATTTATTTTTGTGTTTATACGAAAATATGTGTTATCACGTGTTTGTGGTTTACTTTTGTGCAAATTACCCATTTAGCTAACGATTTTCAATATAAAAATTGTTGGATTTACACCTTTGTCCTTATCCTTGTCTCGTATTCGTGGATATGTAAAATGATTTTATTTAAGTCAATGCAAAGGCATTGATTTACTATTACATGTAAGTAGTTAGATAATGGAATACATTAAGAGCTTGAAATTAAACTTAGACGCTATCTTCACAGATAACGCAACTGACATGTTATAAAAATGTCAGACATTGTGAGTCATCATCTCTTTTCAGCTTGCCAAGCAAGACGAAAGAGTTGCTATTTAACCGTTACGAAAACGAAGCGGTTTTAAATTAAGAATTGTTCTTCGCACAGACTGGTTGCGAAACAAAACAAAAAAGCCTCTATCCGCTCTGTAATATAACCCTGATGCGAGTGGTTGCGGTGGGTGAACACATGGATTCATACGTTTCCTAAGTACGAACATAGCGAACACAGGCGCAAACAGAAGACGGACCACCGATTTCGTTTTGTATTAGGTAGCAACAAAGTTAAAATGTCATATATTCATTTTCATTCGATAATTAAAAGTAAAAATACTTACATTTTTATTAATTAATTTTATAAGTCATTAAATACATGAAAATACCGAATATCACTAGGCTATTCATTTAGATGTTCAATTAATTTCGTGTCTTCATACGATTACATGCAGTCACTAGTGTTTCTCCTACAGTGTTCGGTTTGAATCATTAACGTTACGAGGCATTTTATTGTTCTTAACTACGACTGTATATGCTTGTATACAAATGGAGTCATCGTGAAGTTTTTTTCATAAGGGCTTGGGCTTTTGGGTGGGGAATCATGTTAATTTTTAACATTAAGTTTTGTAATCATGTAATTCATTTAGACGAAACTTGGATATAATCACTCCTTTAGTGATCGCTTTTGTATGTCCTCGAATTCTGGAAAATGTTTAAGGGTCTGGAATAATATTCTTCGAATCCGATGTTGGTTATTACTTAAGCATTTCGCGTGTAATGTTAAACCCATTTACTTTGATTTCTTTGCCTGATTCAAGTAGATATCTACCGACCATTTCAATATCCTGTTCCGTGCTTTCTTTGACGTTCGCCATGAAGATAGGAATTTCTTTTTACATGATTTCGGGTTTGACATTATCTATTCACTAGTAGAACTTATCTACTTCTTTTTCGATGCTTTCTGACGCAAAGATAAAATATATATATGCCTGTTTCTTCTCACGTTTTCCACGGAGCTGAGGTGGAACAACTGCATTGAATCAATAGCATCATCTACCTCAACGAAATTTCGTTTTCTGTGTTGCACCAGGGTGTTCTTCTTGGTTGAGTCCATTCTTCAAATCAACCATTCGTTCTTGCATTGAATACTGTTGCTATATATGGTCTTGTGACCCCGTTGTTCATCTCGAGGTCTTCGATAAAATACAGAGATTGATATGCAGTGTGATAAGACCTGATCTGGCATCTTTTCTACAGTCACTCTCTCACACACGTGCTGTGGCTTCCCTCTGTCTTTTCAACAAGTATTTTCATGGCAACTGCTCTGAGGAGCTACTTGACAATTTCTCACTTTCTCTCATAATACTGTGTTCTAACATTCCAAATCCAGTAAACAAAAGTATACACACACACACGAAAGAGTATTTCAATATATATATATATATATATATATATATATTGAAATACTCTTTCGTGTGTATGAGTAAGGACAAATAATTTTGATAAATGGAACAAGTCATTACAGTGGGATATATTTCTTGATTGACATGTATCAATATACGATATTTTGCTATTGCTAATATAAGAAAAACAGTGACACGCATATATCTATATAATAAATGTGAATGTAACTGTCACACATTTTCAACTTTACTCTTAAACGCCGTAGCCCAACATATCATACCATTTTGGAATCAGGTTGTCTCCGTGAACAAATTAAAAAAATTGCGGGGCGGATCCGGTCTCGCAAACCTAAAATCTTGGATTTACAAATTGTTATTTGTTATATAGCAGAAGGAGATTAGCTATTGAGATTTGTCCTTTAATTGAAAAAAAGAAGCGTGGCACATTGACATTGGCATTTATTATATACTCCTGATAAAAAATCTAAGACCACTTGAAAGTTTTCTTATAAGAGACTGTTTGTCATGGATACATTATAAACTTGTTCTTACTTAAGGTTGCTAATTCTATAATCTAAAAGGTTATGTAGAAAAAAGTTATAATCAAATCAATTTATTCAGAAATGGACATTTTTATAAAATGAGGCGTTTTACACTTGATCAAACTTATATGACCAGGGGTGCCTTCACAGGTTGCATATACAATATATTTACTTAAGATATAAATCTAGGGTAATTCCAATGTTTTAGTACAGTTAGAGATTAGTAATCACTGCGTCACCATGCCTAAAGCAAGCAAACTTACCGAAGTTGAGCGTGCTCGAAGTCTAGATTTCCATAATCAAAATTTGTCACAGAGGGCGATCGCAGCTAAGGTAAATCGCAGTAAAACTGTGATTTACAACTTTCTAAAGGACAGTGCGAATTATTGAAACGCAAAGTCTACTGGTAAGCCTAAAAAAATACTTTGGCATTGAGTAGGAGAATAAGACGGGTTGTTGTGAAAGCCAGTGGAATTTAAAGTCGTCTTTAATTTTTGATCAGGAGTGTATATAAGATGAGCTAGTGTGAGTTGTTACTTTAATTGAAAAAGTGTGATACACTGACATTTGCATTTATTATATTGATATACCCGTAAAATAAGCGTCCTGCGTAGACGATAAACTAAGTCCAACAGCAAGGCCTCTGATCAGGAGGTTTTGAGGGGCGTGGAACCACCTCTTAATTGGTGGTGTTCTCAGGTCCACCCTGACCCGGGGTGGTAGCACCTGTTAGGGTCCCAGCTATGGGTAAATAGTTAACCCCACAACCTGAATCAAAACACTATGAAAGTGTAAACAGATTTTAATACCAGAAATACTTTTTAAAAAAATTAGTATCAGCAATTAATATTTGGAAAAAAGAAAATATTACCAGAAATAAAAATCTTGTCAGCATTAAATAACCCATTGAGGTTAATATGCAACAAAACAAAACAAAAACCGTAAAATAAACGCATACACATTTATCTATTTATATTTGCTTAAATTAGGATATAAATATTTCGCCTTAACCACTTAATCTGTTTTACCTCTTTGGCATTTGACAAGGGCAGGGTATAGCCCGTGCTTTCGCAGGTTGCATATACGATATAGTTACTTAACATATAAATATGTATAGGCACACACATATATATATATATATGAGAGAGAGGTGTGAGTTTATAAATACACATTTAACTCTATTCCTTTATGTATGCTTTTGAGTGTAAAGGATACGTGACAACATGCAATGCCTAAATGGGCATTTTATTTCCTTTATACTTTTCATAGTTTTGTTTTTCATGGATTTATTGGGTATTTATTTTTGATCTCTCAGTTCGCCGTCTTCAAAGGTGGTACATTCAACCAAATTTTCGATATATCCAAAAGAAACGACTCCCTGCATGGCGCCTACAAGGAGAACGCATCTGCTGGTCGACCGTGAGAATACCTAATTAGGGATCACATGCTGTTATGTCACAACTTCAGAATCACTTGAATAACAACACGTCGTCTTTCAAAAACGGACCTCCTATTAAATTCTCATAAGCCGATGACTTTTTCATTTACGGATCTGTGAGGTACGTTTCAAAGTCGAATAAGCACAGAGTAGAGCTGGGTTAATTATTTAAAATAACCGCTTGCATTCAGTGGGTATTTATATCAAACAACCGTTTTTAGAACTGCTAACATCCGCTGTAATGCTGAGGAGAGTGTTGCACGCTGAAGCAATTTGCCGATCTTCAATGAAAGGCACTATATGATACTGATTTGGAAATTCGATAAATAGAAGTAAGAGATGATACGTTACCCTAATGTCAAAACAACTGAGAAGGAGGAGAACATTAATAATGGGAGAATGAAGAGTATTCGAACAATGCTCGTCAAAAGAACTTGTATACTGAGGAAATTGACAAAGTATTGAGGAGACCTGTTGTCACTATATCTTCAGTGTATACCACAACCCTTATTAATATTGGTTTAAAAACTCAGCAACGTGCTAGATGCGGATTTCGCCGTCTCGACAGAACGCACGCTGAAAGTAAATGAGCTGATTAAGCATTTGTACGTCGACTGAGTACCCGAAGATATTAAATCCAAACAACATGTGTGTCAGTAGTTGTAAGAGCACTGGGTAAGCAAGTTGGGAGTGCAGAGAGGGAGATCAAGAGTAAAGAGGTTTTTTTTTAAAGAAAGGATATAGAGAAGGACGTGGGTCAGTATCAAGGCATCAGAAGATGTCGATTGACATTACTTTTGAATATTTGAAGATTATAGCTATCGGAGATGCGAGTAAGAGGGAGGTGGTTCCACTGTCGTGAAGTGCGAGAGAAGAAGCTGTTAGTGTAGAAGCGGCGGTTACATTTAACTGTTCCGACAGTGAAAGTGTTCGACGGAGATGCCAAACTAGTAGCAAGCTTAAATTCATGCAGTTGGTGTACCAGTGAAAGTAGCTCGTCATATCAGTTGGCATGAAAATATTTTTTTAGAAATGAGAGAGGGAAAACAATTCACGTCTGTGAGAAAGTGACTGTAGTAGATATTCCAGATCAGGACCTATCGTATTGCATATCAGGCTGTGGATTTTGTCGAGGACCTCGTGATGAATAGCGAGGGCTCCAGGCCATATACGGCAGCAGTGTTCGATGCAAGGACGAATGGCAGATTTAAAGGACGGACTCAGGCGATAAAAACTTTCTGGTGCGACACAGCGAACCAACCTTCGTTGCGATAGAGGAAGCTATTGATTCGATGTAGTTGTTCCACCTGAAATCAGTAGAAAACGTGAAACCATGAAGGCGCAGAGAGACGCTCTCGGGGAGTTGAGCGTCAGCTCTGCTGGTAGGAGGCAGCGAGGGTTCTCTATTATGGATAAATGAGTGCAGTTTTGTTTTTGAGTCTTTAAAGGTTGCAAGCCATTTCAAGCCCAAGTCGAGCACAGATCGGATGTCCTTTTCGAGGCCAACGGCCAGGGTAGCTTTGCCTGAAATTCCGGATTTACTAGAGACAGGAGTAAATAGTAGTGTCGTCCGCGTACACGCCTACTTGAGGACTGATGTCATCAAAAAGATCGATGATGAAGATCAGAAACAGTGCCACTTTATCTTCAGTCTATACCTACCCCTTATTAATATTGGTTTGAAAACCCAGTAAGGTGATAAATGCAGATTTCGCAGTCTCGACAGAACACACGGTAAATTTAAAAGAGCTGATTAAGCATTTGTACGTCGACTGAGTACCCGAAGGTATGAAATCCAAACAACATGTGTACCAATAGTTGTAGGAGCACTGGGTAAGATCCTAAAAAAAAAAAAAAACTAGCGGACAATTGGTTGTAGTTAGCAAGTAATAATGCAATTTCTTATGCTATCAAACATTTAAAATATAAATTTATTTTATCACTTCTGTTACAGTTGGGTGACTGGCGCACTTATGCAGTTTCCCACCTGGCGCAAATATTTGTCTTGCTTGGCAAGCTGAACAGAGATGATGACTCACAATGACTGACATTTTTATAACATGTCAGTTGCGTTATCTGTGAAGATAGCGTCTAAATTTAATTTCAAGCTCTTAACGTATTCCATTATCTAACTACTTGTAATAGTAAATCAATGACTTTGCATTGACTTAAATAAAATCCTTTTACATATACACGAATACGAGACAAGGATAGGACAAACGTGTAAATCCAAAAATTCTTATATTGAAAAATTTTAGCTAAATGAGCACTTTGCACAGAAGTAAACCACAAACACGTGATATCTCATATTTTCGTATAAACACAAAAATAAATGTTCTGTTGCTTTGTTTTCAATTTTTCTTTTTAGCCTATTCTGCTCAAGTTACATAATAATAATCTCGTTTTCTATGAAAGATTAAAAAATATAAATTTATTTTATCACTCCCTCTACAGTGGGGTGGGGGTTCACTTATACAGTTTCCCATCTGGCGCAGATATATTGAAGCGGACAATTCGACTTGTTTTATGACATATTTATTCTTATCATATCGCGTGTTCAGTTCACCTTAGCCTGTACTGTAGAATATCCTATCAAAACCAAAGTAGCAGCGCCAAGGATAAATCACCGTTAGCTTCTTCATGGTCATTTATTCCGATAAAGGGCTGGATATTTGAGGAGACTTGTTTTCACTTAATTCTAAAAAGGGACCATCATAAATCCAGTATGAAATGACAAAGGCATAAAATGACAAAAATTGAAAAGATAGCCCTGTAGTTAGTGAAAATATTTTTTACAGTGAGGTTCACCATGTACAAGTCCCGAGAACCACTCGAGGTAGAGGGTTACGATAAGGCGTAGATTATTCGGATAGAATGTGGGGGGAACATAACGGTTGACTCTAGATTTGAAAAGTTTAACATTTTAGTGATCGGGAAGCAACCTCTAGGGAGACTGTTCCATAGGAGAGTTTTTCGATTGAAGAACCTGATTGAGTGGAACTTATCTCTCGCCGATGGACTACGGAGGGAATATAGATGGTTTTCTACTATGTAATTAGCATGCTGGGTCCTAGCCGTGAAGGTCAGTGCTGGGGGAATCAGGAGATGCACTTAGTAGTTCTGAAAAAGCCGTGACACGCTCGCCACATCCCGTCTGTGAGAGAGAGGTTGAAGGGTGCGCAATAATTTCTCAACACTGGAAAGTGAGGTCTGGGTAGCTCCTACCTAAATATGGCATCAGTATTCCATTTATTGTAGCAGTAAAGGGAGTCGATCATTTTACCTGTGTAATATGCAAATGACATCCGTGCTCATATATATTCATGCACAGGGTATTACGTTAAAATCCTGGAGATGAGATTAATCGTAAAGTAAAGAGAGAATTGTAAATGATAATTAATCAAATCGAAAGAATACTGATTCGTGTATCTTTGAATGGCAACCACAGAGTGAAGGACTGTTGATCACAATACTGGATGTAAGACAATCCCCGGGTTGCGAAGTGGTGGCTTAACGTTTGCATTCGTTTTGCTGTTTTTCTCCTTTTCGTTTCCTGAATATATGTAGCATTATGGTCAGAATTGTCGATCAGTTACCGGCGATATCTTTGACGGGAGATTACTCCATCCATGTTGTATTTAGATAAAATCAAAAGAAATCCAAATTTCAGGTGTGAAACATCGCATCTCCGAACCAGGGACGTATTACACAAAATTAAAGTTGACTGATACCAGAGATTGAAGTCTTGCAGTAATAACGAAGAACAGAATGTAGTTTCTTTAGTTGCAGGTTGCATAGGTGTTTTAAACAAGCGTCGTCTTCTCTCCCAGATTTAATGCTTGACACCGATACGAAATATTTGAATTTCAAATCGCCCATTCACAATTGATGACTCAATAAGAAGTATATGATTTTGCTCATTTTTCGGATTTTAAAACTTTATGGTGATAATTTTGTGATCTGATCTAACGGCTGTTGTTAAAATCCTGTTCCTGTGATTTTCTATTTCCCAGCATATATTTTCTATGACAATCTCTGTGAAACTCTCTATCACGCTATGCACATAAACATTATATATATATATATAATATCAAATGGCTTTTCATCAACTATGTACTACTTCGTTTACTTATTAATTTACATTTCGTAAAGGTCTTCTTGGGTTCAGAATGCGCATAACCAGCTAACCACTTGATCGAGTTCTGATAACCGACTTCATGAAACCGAGTCTTCTATAAAACTACCAGCGAATATGTCTTTATGGAAAAATTAGGTCCATTGTTAGGAATTGACTAAATTTTCTGGGTAGCCATTCCTTCAAAATTAATCCGGATAAGAAACGATATCAACTCCATGGATAAGACAAATTTATCTGAATTTATTTTAAAAGAGATAATTTGTTTTTATTTCGGCCGAAGTAATAATTACTTTTCTTCATTTTCACTCAACTTGACATGTAACAAGTATGTACAGGGATATATTTTGTTATACTAAGTTAATATAAACATTCTATTCGCTAAGAAATACTTAACACATATTTATTTCTTGAAACTTATTACATTACTTATTAGTTTATTTCCACATTTCTTTCCAATAGTGGTTAAAGGCTATCGAAATTTCTTGCACATTTTCCCTGGTTCTCTAGCATAATACATTTACTTTATTCGTCGAACATTGTCAAGCCTCCTTGGTGACTTTCTTCGTTCACATGTATGTCACGCCTCAAAATCGACACAATAAGTGTATTAACGTAAATAGACAAAAGAAAATAATAAATCCTAACGTATGTAGATATTCCCGATTTTGCACAAAATATCAATGTTTCTGTCTGGGATAGTACATCTTTTGCGCGCTGCAGTAACTTTTAGACGATGTCCCAGCTCCTTTATAAGCATCATAATCTCTGGACGGTTTCTCTAACATGGAATGCATATTTTGTACAATGCAACTTTTAAAATCATACGTTTTTAAATTCTGCAGGTTGTATAATTTGGGAGCAGACTGCTTTTGAACTGCGTGCCAAGAGGAATAACACGTGTATTGATTTATGTTTGAAAAGTTTCTGTTTTTCGACTTTCAAATCCCCCCCATGAATGTTGCAAACTCAGCATTTCATAGAATTCATTCCGCTGCATCGATTACTTTATAAGTGAGAATATTAAGAAAAGGTGCAACACTTTCTCTTCCTATTATTCTGTTTGACATATTTAGCTTTGCAAATATATTCAATTCGGCTGCTATGCATGGGCGCTACGAGTATTCAAGACAGGTATAGAGAAAGACAAAAAAAGAAAGCGTGTGTGTATAAATTGAGAAAAGATGAATGCTTAGATGGTTAGAATTAATACAAGCTTTGTCACTTAGCTTATTGATCTTACCTTCAAAATCCCGACTCCAGAGATTCGTAGACGTGTGTGTTTTTATAAAGTGAAAGAAATGTATAAATCTATCATAACACTGTTAGAATAATTTCCAACGATTAAAAGTTGACATTGTCATATTTAACTTTTGGGTGATTTATTATTTCGACATCTTTACGAAAGTAAAAAAGAATAAATAAATTCATTTTCCTCAAAGATCTACTCAATAACTAACGCGCTAAATATGTTTTATACCGTACCTTAAATACCTATGGTATAAATAACAGTTTTTTCCTACGCATTTTCCTCTTTCTACACCTATTTTTCCAGATCTGGCAAAATAGTTTAGGTTGATTGGAGAAATGAAAAAGTTATGATAAGAAAACGATAAAGGTCTAAAACAGACATATGACGCTTCGATAAACAAGTTACGACTCATAGTTGCAAATTATGTCGAAGTATGTCTTCTCCTTTGAGGGGGTTAATCTGATTTCTAGGTGAGTTAAAATGGCGTATACAATTTGTGAACCTGTCGTCAGTAAATTGTCTCTGTCACGAGCCTGTGTAAACTAGCAAGAAAATAAATACAGAATGGCTGTGTGTGTGAATGAGAAAAGATTGTTACAGACGAGTGTGTCAGTTATAATTCTCTCATATGTAATTATTTCTTTGTCAGTTTTCATCGTCTGATTACATGTGAGACTAATATGGTTATTGTTTAGCATTGGAAAAAATAATGGGAAATATGAAATTTTCAGCTCCGTTTACTTTCTACGTCTTTTGGAGTTGGCAGCGTAACATATATCAATGTAGAAAAAGATGAAAAACTGAATTCCAAAACGAGGCAAACGCAACGTAAAATCGTTCCATTATTTTTTTTTCAAAGAATCTATGGCGATTCCAAATTAATAAAGAAAACGCGAATGGCACATATGAAAGGGTCAGGCACAGAGTATATACTCATGATATACACAGGAGTATATATGGAGTAACGGAAACTAATATATTAAATGAAAATATATGTGTGACTTCTAGAAATATCTGTCTATATTTCTGAGATTAGGTGTTATGTACCTTATTTACATTATTCGGACTGTTGTCCTCATCTTTGTTGCCATATTTATTACGCTTTAGTACGCTCCGGAATGTTGAACTGAACCCTTTATTATTATACTGTTCTAGTTCCACGTGCCATGTCTAAAGAATGTCAGTTATCAGTTATCTCCTGTTAATTTTCCATTTGAAAGTTCTCCACTGCCTTAACCGGGTATTGAACTCACATTCTTTGGGTCCTGTCACTGGAGCTAACCAAAGCCTTTATCCACTGTGTCATGTGTCCTTGAGGACATCTGTGTATGAATTTCTAGGGATTATAAACCTGATGTCTTCAGCAACCATTTTTACCAGTGCTCATATTGCAAATTGTTTTTTTCTGTTATGAAACATGTTTTTATCAGAGCTCATATTGCAACTTTATTGTTATTATCGCTTTTCTCTGACACTCCTTATTACTGGTTCCCATATTGTATTTACTTCTATGCTTGGTCGGCTTAGGAGATTTTTGTGGCCTAGCATATGTGCTGATTCCTTAAGTTTACGTAAACTTAAGGAATCAGCACATATAATAATATAGATCATTGGATCAATTCGCCAACAAGATTATTATTAGTCAGAATTTGTTATCATGTGCTTTTCTGTGTCTATATCAATCTCAGTACAGTTAACTGAATTTTTTTCAGTAGTGTAATTAAGTATTTTATATTTACTTTGAAGAAAGGAAAATTATGAGACGGTTAAAATGTAATGCAGAAAACCTGGTTAATGTATTGTAGTTATAGATTATATGTGATCTTTGAAGAAAACAGAAAGAAATTAAGGACAAGTTTTTCAGTATTCCAATGGGCAATAAGAAAAGTGTAACACACCGATACATTGAGCAATGTAGTTGTGAACCTTGTGTTAACATAAGTATAGAATAAGTAAAGGAACAAAATAACGAAAAGGAAAATCATAATTAGGGGAAGGTGATGACTTTAAAATAAATTGGGGAGGCATGTGCTGTTACATTGGAATATAGGTTGCATTCAAATTTCATACCAGGTTTTGAAAGAAAGTTAGGTGAACGGTTGACTGAGTGTCAGTCCCGGCTGCTAGAAGTAAATGTACGTGACCTCACGTCTACAAGCATGAGAACGAGACTGGTAGACTGGAAGTTATATAAACAAGCACACCCGGCAATAGAGGGCAGTCTTTCACACACTGCAAGCGAAGAAACTAGTCTCCGCGTGGCGGACTGAGTTGGCGGTTCAGGTTTATTTGGGCCGCATACCAGACACTGGTCGAGAGTAACTGTCGAAATATTGGACAGAATAAAATCTTAACTAATTTCTGTGACTCAACGAATACTCGTTGTCACTTTCGTAATGCTCGTTGTAGTAGAGACTTTGTAATCGCAGATACAATTATAGTACGCCGTTGAACAGCGACCTTATAGTAATCCGAATAGAGGTCCGTATAGTGACAGAGTAGAATAGAGATTCGGAAATTATAGAGGATAGGTTGGAAATAGCGATAGTTTAGACGTCATTTTACTACCTCCCATATATTTGTTTACTCTATGGTAATGTGGTCTACTTAATTCAATAATATGACGGCTTCTGTTTGCTCACTGGCGATCTATGTTCAAACTCAAGTGGCAGCATCGACACTTTATTCCTATATAACACTATTAAAGATAGAAGTCTTGTGTGTTATTTAATTAGCGCATTCACTCCATTACATCGGGTAACATTTGCTCAACAGGCTTTTCAGGATAATATAATGTCAAGAAAAGTATACAAACAACGTTTGACATTGTAGAATACTGCTATGAAATAGTGTGACAACTGTTGAGAAATGTGTTAAATACATATTCTAGTATTAGAAAAAAAGTACTGTCACTTCTGTGATGATACGACAATACATAAATGTAGACTTCACTGAATTCTTAAACGGAACGGAAATAACCAATTCACTGAATATGAAATCGTACAATATTTCCGGTATATTACTCATTGGATAATCAAATCTTGTCATTGATAATAACGAAGACCCTACCCAGTAATTTTAGAAGACATAAGCCATTGTCGGATAAGACATTAGACTTACTAGCATTATTCTGTGTGATCTTTCCCTGTCATAGTTGATAACTTGGCGAACTAATAGGAAGACGAAAGTGCACTTCAGTCACACATATAGTTTGACAGCAGGTACGGAATAATAAATGAGATGTCTAGTTTGGTTTGGTTTGGTTTATTTTGTTTGACGGCATATCAACCTCAGTAGGTTATTTAATGCCGACATTTTGTATTGCTGGTAATATTTTGTTTTGTCAAAGTCTGTTTCTCGTAATTTTTCCTACCAAATTGTATTGCTGGTAATATTTTAAAAAAAAAGGATTGCTGGTAATATTTAATTATTTTCAGATTAAAATATCACTTATTTTAATAGAAGCACTGAATACGAAACAGACAATATTCAATAAAATATGGAAGCACATAGATGTATACATGTGTAAGGATGAATCTCTCCGTCGAATTATTTCGGCCATTGCCTCTTTTATAGATTTACAAATTTATCATCAGTATTTACAAGATCTACACCACCATCTCTTCAATGATATGAAGTGTAAATAGCAAGTTGTTTTGTCACACACAATCACACATTAATATATATTATTTATATATATATTTAAAAATATTAACTCAGAAAACAAATTAACTCAGAAAACAGTTTGCCTGCCTTATGTGAAGGGGTTATCAGAGAAAATACAAAGGATCTGCGGTCCATATAACATCAGGAAAACCTTCAAACGCTGGACGACACATCGCAGATATCTCTGGTTTTTTTTACTCATAGAGGAGTACATGACTAAATAGTGTGTGTACGTTATCCCGTGCAGCTGCGGAAAGAAATATAAAGGGGAGACAGGCCGCCCCCTTAAGGTAAGGCTTCAAGAACAACAAAACTCTCTAATACGAGGGGAAGTGGAAAAATCGGGTGTGGCTGACCACATATGGATGAAAAGGTAAATCACCGACCTTTGTGGGACAGGTTGTGATCATAGACAAATAATACCATTGGAAAATTCGTAAACTTAAGGAATCAGCACATATGCTAGGCCACAAAAATCTCCTGAGCCGACCAAGCATAGAAATGAATACAATGAGAACCAGTAATAAGGAATGCCAAAGAAAAGCGATAATAACAACAACAAAACATTGCAATATGAGATCTTGTAAAAACATGCAATGATAACAGCAAAAATTGCAATATGAGCACTAGTAAAAAATTTTGTTGCTGAAGACATTAGGTTTATAATACACAGAAATTCATACACAGATATCCTCAAGTACACATGGCACAGTGGATAAAGGCGTTATTTAGATCCAGTGACAGGACCCAAGCGTGTGAGTTAATACCCGGTTAAGGCAGTGGAGAACTTGGAGAGGAGAATTAACAGGAGATAACTGATAACTGACATCCATTAGACATGGCACGTCGAACTAGAACAGTCTACCCCAGTGATCGAAATAAGGGGTTTAGTTCGACATTCCAACCACCTAAAGAAGGCTTGAGCGTAGATCGACCGAAACGTTGTAATAAATATGGCGATGATGAGGACAATAGTCCGAATAATGTAAATAGTGTAAACAAATTAATGAAAAAGACGAAATATTTTTATGTAACGCGTTTATTATTCCCTTAGGACTTCATTGAACTAAAGTAATGTTTTTGTTGATGCAAATATACATGTGAGATGAAGAGAATAAAAACACAAACAATAATTTATACATAGGCTGGAAATATTGGAACGTTGAAATTTTAAACATTTAAAACACTTTTTAGATGTGGCTGGGCATATAGTCTAGCTAATGTCATTTAGTTTCATTATGCTTTTGGTTTTATCAATTTTATTATTAAGTATAACACATTGTGATAATGGAAGATGAAATGTTATAAGAAGAAGAAGCTGGATCAAATTTACTGTGGATGATCTAGCAATTAAAGCACTTTCTATAGATTTGCGTCGTAGTAAATTGTTCCTCTTTTAATTAAACCAACATTTTTAAATTTAAATTAAGGAGAGAATCATTACAGTGTGTAGCTAATGCAATGGATGCATTGTTTTGTAAAAGATCCCTTTTTTGATAATATAATCTTTTATTAATTCCTCGACGTTTTACCCATATATTCGTCGGGGGATTTATTACAGGTGATATAGTAAATTTCTTCAAGTTTTAGTTTATTATTTATTATATATGAATTTCTTTAAGCTCCTCCAATACCCTAATAATTTAATATTCAACGCGAAACTCAAAGGTTGCAAAATACAGTAATTCCCTATGTATAATGCGCATTTTTCTAAATAAAAAAAACAGACAAAATTAGCGGGGTGTATGACGCACAGCTAAAAAATGTTTAAAAAATTGCAGTTTCATAGGTCGATTTCAGTTGCGAAATGATTACTCAACACAAAAATTCGGCCATTGCGACCCCATAATAATGTCTAATACCATAATATGTATTTAACAATACTTACAAATGTAACATAAAATACGAATTATCAAAAAAACTACATTAGAATAATACTATTCTATGCTTAAACCCATTTTTATAAGAGTAGGAGACGCTGGCCGAAATGAAGTTAGAAAAGTACAATTTAGAGGGTTTGATTACCAAAAAAAAGGGGCTGCGTATTATGCAAGAGTTGAAGCATTTTCCCACTTTCAATACAAATTTTGGAGTGAGTAATATGCATCGGGAATTACGGTATTTGTGAATAGATGAGTAAAACATCGCACATCGAACGAATAAATATATACTATTCTACCTACCAATTTTGTCACAACTAGGATTGAAATTAATTTATCGAAGTCTAACATAAAAATATTGTTACATCTACGTCTAAAATATAAAAGACTTAATGCAAAACAAAATAATAATTATAAGATTTAATAATTATTTTCCAGTTGCATCAGCAGAGTAATACTGTATTGTTGACCCAAATCTGACGGAAGAAGACCTATATTGCTTTTCATCTTATTTATTCGAAAGCACTTTTCCTCGGACTAAGTGACCTTCTGTTGAGACAAAGTCCACTTCAGACACTCATATTCCTCCTGAGGATTCTTTCGCTGATATAATTTGGTTAGTTTTACGCATATACAACAAAGATTGATTTCCTCTGTATTGTGATTAATCCCCTCTTCTATTATCAATAAAACTCTACCTTTTGTGCTACACTGCGCTTCCGTAGGCTCACATTGACGGTAAAAATGTCCGCTGATTTCTTGCATTGATGAACGTTGATGCCCCAATATCTTGTCATCTCTTTGTTGATTTTTTTTTCGGATCAGTACTAAGACGTATTTATCACAACAGAATTGGAAAACCCAGTATTGTTTTGGAAATGCTCTTGCCTAGTCTTGGTCTTTCTTTACCAATGACATTATACTTTTCATGTCCTCTCAATTCGATATTCAATATATGAAAATGAAGTATTCGTGTTCGGTTACCCTCTTTAAAAACATCAGGTTCTAACTTTCACTACCAAGCAGAAACGCATGCCGATGGTCGTAATGTTATCACGTCAATGTAATCGAGAAGATATAAGAATGCATCTATACGCATGTATGTGTATGATCAACGTCGCCCAATTCTTCGACTACGAAACAGGATGCAACATTGTACATATTTAATCTACAAGGTACAGTAGAAAAACGATTATTTAATAAATAGGATGAGATGTTCACAAAGAATTTGCATAAAAAATGTACTGAATACATTCGAATAAGTTGACGCAAATTGGACAATTGTCACTGAATTCAGTACATTTTTGAAGATTCGTATTGTCATTGTTAAACGCTAATTTGCTTCTAAAAGCAAATTGTCTGTATGGCTAAATAAGAGAATGTAAATATACACATAAAAACGTCTACCTATTAATAAATATGGATGTATTTACTAACATATGTATACATGCTTACATATATTTTACTTTCATTATTTACATTACTCGGACTGTTATCCTCATTGCCATATTCACAATGTTTCTTTTGTACGCTCCGGTGATTGGAATTTGAAACTGAACCCTTTGCCGTCCTGGGTATGACGATAAACTACAGCTGCATACATGTATGTGCTTCCATATTTTATTGAATATTGTCCATGATTGCTATTCAGTGTTTCTATTAAAATAAGTGATATTTTCATTTGAGATATTAAATTACCAATTTTCTAAAGCCAAATGATATCTGATTAATTTTATATGAATAAACTACTCAGTTCATCTTATTTATTTCGTCCTGGGTAAGACGATAAACTACATCCGCGTCCTGGGTAAGACGATAAACTACGTCCAACAGCAACGCCTCTGATCAGAAGGCTTTGAGGATCGTGGAACCTCCTCTTAATTGCTGGTGTTTCCAGGTCCACCCTAACCTGGGGTGGTAGCATCTATTAGCGTCCCAGCTATCGGCAAATAGTTAACACCGAAACTTGTGTAAAAATATGTGTTAATACCAGATATACTTTGTAATAATAAAAACAATTATTACCAGCAATCATTTTTGAAGGAAAAATTATTATCAGCAATACTTAAAAATTACCAGCAATACAAACAGTTATACATTTTTTGAAAAAATATTACCAGCTATAAATTTCTTCCAGGAAAAATATTCCCAGAAATAGATTTTTGAAGAAAAAACATTTTCGACGTTAAAAAAGCCATTGAAGTTGATATGCCGTAAAACAAAACAACCGAACCGAACGGAACTGAACCGAACCGAACCATTTGTTTCATGTGCCATACTTCTTCCGTTAGTTCCCTTTAGCTCAACTCTCCACGTTTTGGATCATCACTACTGTGACCTGGTATTGAACTCACAACTTTTTTTGATCTAATCAGTGTCCTACTGTATGAACGTTTCGAACTTATAAACCTCATGTCTCAATAATTTTTTTACCAGTGCTCATATTGCAATTTTTTCTATTATTATAAGTTCATTTTTTTTTTTACCGGAGCTTATATTAAAATTTTGTTGTTATTCATTGCTTTTCTCTGGCACTCCTTATTACTGGTTCCCATATTGTATTCATTTCTATGGTCGACTCAGGAGATTTTTTGACCTAGCATATGTACTGAGGCCTTTAGTTTTCGTATTTTCCAGTGGTCAGCTACACATTATTTTTCTATTTCCCCTGGTGTTATTGCTTTGCGATGTTCTTGTCGTCTTACCTTAAGAGGGCAGCCTGTTTCTTCTTTCTATTTCTTACCACAGCTGCACGAGATGGAGTACACACAGTCCTTAGTAATGTTCTCCTTTATGATGGGGTTCTTACTCGGAAGAGCTCTCTGCGACATGTTGAACCACTTTTGAAGGTTATCCTGATGTTATATGGACCATATTGGAGAGATATGATACTCGTGTCTTTGTTCTAGAATGGTTTCAAGGATTTATGTGGCAACTATCGTGGAATCTCCTTCCTGTCAGTAATTGGCAAAATGTTTGCAATAGTGCTTCTGAACCGTCCCAATGTGGATTCCGGCCTATTTGGATATGACTTTACTCTTCAGCAGTTAAAGGAGAAGTGCCAAGAACAAAGACTGGATCTGTATCAGTGCTTTATTGACCTGAAAAAGGCGTTGGATATAGTAAACGAGGAAGCTCGCTGGAAGATTTTGTCGAAGTGTGGTTTCCTTTTGTTGCTTTCCCTGAAAAGTTTGTTGGTCTGATTCGATCAATGCATAATGACATGAAGGCCTGGATCTGTGTTGGCGGGGATCTGTTAGATCTTATCTCGGTGGAAGCTGGTGTGAAGCAGGGTGATCTACTTGCATCTACGGTTTTGTGATCATCTTTGTTATGGTGTTTTTAATATCATTCAAACATATTGAAGCAGGTGTCTATATCCGATACTGAACAACTGGAAATTTGTTCAACCTTCGCAGATTTCATGCAGTCACTAAAATGTTCGTCACACACATGATATATCTACTCTACGCTGATGACGGTGACCTCCTCAACCATTCTGAGGTAGACCTACAATTTCTCGTGGATTGTTTCTCTGCAGTTTGTGAAGAATTTTGGCCTGAGAATTAGCTTGAGGGATACCGTAGTAATGCGCCCCTTTCAATTTATGCCAGTAGCAAGTAAATAGGGGGGGGTGATTCTTTTGTAAACCTTGGGAGTACACTTTCAAGAGATAACATCCTTGATGAAGAGATAAGTTCACGAACAACAAAATCATGTGATGCCTATGACAAGTTTTGAGGCAGAATCTGGTCAACACTGGACATCTCAATCATCACAACGATCAGGATTTATGTTGTGGCCTTGTTAAGGCCAGAAATAAAGACACGAGAGAGGAATTGTGTTCAACAAATATATTAATAGAAACAGTAATACAAACTTATACAAACGAGAGTGTTACAACAAGAATGTTCGGTCCGAATATCAGAGCTGACTGCTGGAAACTTCCCTCTCCAAAAGGCAGTACCTGCTCCTATTAATAGCTGGGAGAGTCCATGCGTGCGTGGATAAATTACCATAACAGTTTCTAATGCCAGTGTCTTAATGGGTCTCTTGTGAGACCTGGACAAGTCACAGAAGGCACATCAAACATCTGAAACCCTTCCATCAAGGCGCCTCCGCTCAATTATGAAAATCTCGTGGAAAACCCCAGATACTGTGGTTATTCGGAGGACATGTCTCCCCAGCAATGAGTCTATTATCATGAAAAACCGCTTCTGTTGATGCGAATATGTGCGCCTTGAGAACAATCGGATGCCTAAACAAGACATGTAGGGTGAACTTGGAAGTGGCAAGCAAAAGATAGAGATGGGTGGAGGTGCGAGATAGTGCATGCCGTGAAAGGCTTTGAGGAAAGAAGGATTGAAAATGCAGAAAGTTAAGCGAAAGGGCTAGGCATATGGAGAAGGTAACATCCCCTCTTAGGAAAGGAATGTAAGGAAGACCTGACTTGTGACATCTGTGTCCGTATATGCTTGTCAAAAGCAGGTATGACCAGCCATATTAAATCCCACCAAAAGGTACCTAATGCTGTTCCATATGACGTTCTGGATTAGTTTTTTTTCTTACCATCTGTTGCAAGGTGTGCAGAATTTCAAGGAGTTTAACAAGGTATTTTAAATCAAAACATCCAGATCAGCCAGTGATCAGTAACCGACATGTACATCAGTGCCAAAAATTAAGAATCATCTTAGACGACACCAACGAGAATATGAAAATCCTTAATGATTCTACCCAAAGAGTGTGAGTTCAATACCCAGTTAAGGCAGTGGAGAACTTGGAGAGGGGAATTAACAGGAGATAACTGATATCCATTAAACATGGCACGTGGAACTAGAACAGTCTACGCCAGTGCGTGAAATAGAGGGTTCAGTTCGACATTCCGACCACCTAAAGAAGGCCAGAACATATCACGGCCGAAACGTTGTAATAAATATGGCAACAAAGATGACAATAATCCGTATAATGTAAATAGTGTAGATAATTCCTCATTTCAGAAAAATAGACAGATATTGATAGGGAACGAGTCTAAGAAGTGGTCATGCTCTGTCACGAGTGGATTTCCGCCATATATATATATATATATATATATATATATATATATATGTGTGTGTGATTATTTTTTTAAATATCTCGACAAACAATTATCCTCTAAAAATTCTAAAGTTTTTGGGAAGTAGTTCGGACCGAGAACTTAAATAACATGTAAATCATTCAGTGTAATATCCATTTTTCCACATTTATATTTTCAAAGATCTGAGTAAAACATCTGGCGAAAGCTTTCTTTCTGTGTAGCTTCTTATAATTTTCCTACTCTAAGAAAAAAGTTTTTTTTTTTTTCATCGGGCTTTTTACGTACATGTTTTATAATCTTTGAAACCGGTTGATAACGTTTTTCTCTTTCAAAAACTCATATTCTGTTAATACAATACAAAATCAATGCATGTACGTATGTCCAAAAATATACATACGCGTATGTATTACACATACACAGACTGCTTTTACAGTTATCTTCTATTCTTTGTTCTTTACACTTACATTATTTTCTCTATTTTGTTCCGACATTATTATTGTTTTCTCTCTCCTATAATCATTTGCGGATTTCACCGGAGATTAAGTGTTAGTACCTTTTCTAAATATTCTAGTAGTTTCCTTATTATTCCTTCCTCTCCTGTCGTCTGCTTTGTTTCAATCTTTTATGCAAAAGTGGTTTCAAATTGCATGGCTGATGATGAACAAAATATACACTTATATATTCAAAAATTTCTTCAGTTCTTTTGGAATTGTCCAAATATTTTATAACATTCAATAAAAAAAAAAAAAAAATTTACTAATGTCTGTTGAATTGTTGGTATGCATTGTTTAACGATTCCTGTTCTTGGTTTCACTGA
The DNA here is from genome assembly GCA_964036315.1 of Acanthosepion esculentum. Lineage (NCBI taxonomy): Eukaryota > Metazoa > Mollusca > Cephalopoda > Sepiida > Sepiidae > Acanthosepion > Acanthosepion esculentum. The sequence continues at coordinate 29,157,645 of OZ038495.1, read as the reverse complement.
TTGTATTTGGTTTTTGTGTCTGAATTGAATGATCCACTTAAAGATATGAAAAATCAAGCCCTTTATGTTTCACTATGTTATTGATTTCTGCGTAAATGATTGGTTTATCTGGACAAATCATCTTTGTTTACACAATTCCCAGTGGACCCCCCTTTTAAAATTATTCACACATTTTATATTACGAAATAATTTGCAGCATTCGCTAATTTATAACTGACCGCGAATTTGTATAATCTTAGTCCTCTATATTTAGATAATCTTTAATTTACTTTTTATACATTACTACATTACTATACATTACTACATTTTTATACATTATTTATTACTTTTTTATATTCTGTAAACAGGAGGAATGCTTACTGACTGAATGTTATTGGGAACTAGCTTTCTTGAAATACATAATTTTTTCCCTCCATTTTCTTTTCCCCTCCATTGGTTATCATTAATATCAATTAAATATACACGTTTATATTTTTTTATATCACAGAAATAAACTTGATAAGGCTGGGACCTATATATATATATATATATACACATATATATAATGTGTGTGTGCGTATATATATATATGTGTATGTATATACATATATATAATGTGTGTGTGCGTGTATATGTATATACATATATATAATGTGTGTGTGCGTATATATGTATATATATATATATATATATATATATGTATATACATATATATGTGTGTGTGCGTATATATGTATATATATGTATATACATATATATGTGTGTGTGTGCGTATATATGTATATATATATATATGTATATACATATATATATATGTGTGTGTGTGTGTGCGTATATGGATGTATGTATATGTAGGTGTGCATGTATATGTGTGTGTGCATGTTTAGGTATGTATGTATGCATATATATCTGTATATGGATGTATATGTACGTATGCATGCATAGTTAGACGGATAGAGTGATACATTGTTTATTTGTTTAGATGGGGGGTGTATTTGTATGGAGATGTGTAAGGTTTTATGTATATATTGTTTATGTGTATGTCCGTATGTATGTGTGTAGGTGTGGATGTATATCTGTGTAGGAGTGGATGTGTATGGATGTATATCTGTGTAGGAGTGGATGTGTATGGATGTATATCTGTGTAGGAGTGGATGTGTATGGATGTATATCTGTGTAGGAGTGGATGTGTATGGATGTATATCTGTGTAGGAGTGGATGTGTATGGATGTATATCTGTGTAGGAGTGGATGTGTATGGATGTATATCTGTGTAGGAGTGGATGTGTATGGATGTATATCTGTGTAGGAGTGGATGTGTATGGATGTATATCTGTGTAGGAGTGGATGTGTATGGATGTATATCTGTGTAGGAGTGGATGTGTATGGATGTATATCTGTGTAGGAGTGGATGTGTATGGATGTATATCTGTGTAGGAGTGGATGCGTATGGATGTATACATGTGTAGGAGTGTGTATATATATGTATGCATATGCATGGGTGTGTGTTTACACGCCTATATGTCTGTATGTAAGTGAACATATAAATATGTTCTGGTGTATGTGTGTATACGTATTTGAACATAGAAATATAGGTCCTTGCTGGATTAGATAATCGTTATTTTTATATGTTTATATTACATTTGTAACCTGTAGTCGATATTACCATTGTCAAATTTTCTTGATTACAAAGCGGTCCTTTTATAAATGCCCTTTGGTTTTAGTTCAAACAACCCCATCTCCCCCACCCCGTTTTCTTTTCCTCTCCCTCTCTCATATTCTGAGCTTTAAGATTATATCGTCTATTGTGTGTGTATGTCACCACAAAATGTATACTTTTCTGGTGTATCTTTAATGTATTAGACATTTGAAAATATTCATATTTCTCTCACTTAAACCGTCTTTGAAACTTCTCTCTGTTGATTTTAATCCCCCCACTTCATCTTTAGACCTTCCTGTCCTTCTCTCGTCTGTTACCCCTCCCTATTGCTTTCATTTACTCTAGCATTGGTCCCACTCTCATACATACACTCTCACTAAATTTTATTTTTTATTCCCGGACATGTTTTTTCTGTTTTCTTTTTGAATTTGTAGGTTTGATGAATTGGATAGTATTTACTATTCCAATGGAATAAATTATGACCATGAGATATTAGTGTTTAAGCCTTTTTATTATATCCTTACTCTGTCCTGGGCATTGAGTTATAACCTGGATGTATGTATGTATATATGTATGTGCATGTATATATATTTAGATATATATTGCATATGTATGTGTATATTTACCACTAATATTATATATATAAGAAATATAGTCTTAAAGTGTGCTATATTCATGCGATAACGTGCTCAATATCAGAGATAGAGCGTAAAATAACCACCAAAATAATAGAAACACCGATCAAATAAATAAATATATAAGATAAAAAATAAAAATAAAATTAAATAAAAACAAGCAAAATAATTTGACACAAATAAATAAATTAAACGACTTCCGGTAAAATGACAGCCAAAATAGTCTACCCACAATGCACCACTGACCCGTATATATAAATAGCCGTGAAAAATAATAGCACTCGTGGCCTGACGATTGCATCTAGCATGAAACACTGTCGCCTCTAAGTGTTGACTTCTATGTTCACTTCATATATATATATATATATATATATATATATATATATATATATATATATATATATATATATATATGATCTGAAATACCTTTTTGTTTCTTTAAATTTGGTTTTGTTTAAAGCTTTTCCTCCTATTCCTCTGTCTTTGGGAATTCCCCTGCATCTTTAGTTGATACAATCGATTTTGCTTACTCTACCTTATATTGTCGTTTGATAACCGTCTTTATGTTGACAAAATATCTGCCTTCTTCCAGTTTTACAGGCCGGTTATCGACCTCATCTAACGTGTTGTTATTGAGTATGAGCGCAGCACACCACCAACTGTAAAGTTTGAGTACAAAAAAAATACGCCGACTGCACCCTCGTGGAGAGGGGTAAAATCTCAGTAAATGTGGCCACTTGTTTACTATATCTATGCGTATCTTTTTGAGGTTCGTGCAAACCGGATCTACGAATACTCTTCTATAGTTTAGCAAAACGACAGAATTCGATATTTAATACCAGGAAAATGTCCATATACCGTGAAAGGAAACAAAATATTCCTCACACAAAATGTACACGATGTGTATTCATATACTTGCAGTTACCGGTTCCATTCGAAATGCGTTCAGATCGTATAACCCAGTTTGTTCGGATGGTCTCCTGTTGAGGGTTTCTGCAATCACCTCGACGCTAAACCATTAACATGGCTTTTTCAAACTAAAAACAATAAAAAATAAACCCAAAAACAAATTCCTAACACCCGGCCATGATGTTCCCTCAAATCCCTTGTTCTTGGACAGCTTTCTGCGAAACAATTCACAAATGCTATTGATGTAGGTACATTTTGCACGCCCATACCACACAGACTGCACTTGCCCGAATTCACTTGGGGTTAGATGTTCTCCTGGACAGAATTAGTATTCAGGACTGTGAGCTTCGGTGCCTACTAGTAGTGTTTCCGTTTTTACATTTCGTCAACCAGTTCCAGGACTTATTATCATTGTATACGTCTGTTTGTTCATGACATGGTTTTCTTACGGATTTGGGAATCAACGGAGAGTAATTTCCCCTTAAATATCTTGCCTATGTTACAGCGGCCTTGCAGATCCTAACGTTGCTCAACATTTTGAACCTTGCTTTTATCAATATTTACTCTGAAGTAAGTTCAGATATGCAGATGCTTTCATCATTTAATTGCATTTGAAATTCATCAAGGGATTTTCTTTGTTTGCTATTTTTCTTTCAATGCTCGTTGTTTTCTTTTTCGCCATTTTATAAATTGAGTTCTCGCTTCAAGTGTTTGTCATGTTCCTTTCTCTATTTGCTTGTATTTCCTAAATATTTTCATAGTGGATTGACCGGATTTCAAACCCATGAATCCTTTCAATTACTTGACATATATATTATAGATATCATTGTTTGTACAGAATTCATTTCCGTCCACTGTTTAGCCTCACATATTGTTTTACTATATCTTCAAAACATTACGCACTACTTATGTATATTTTTAATATATTCGTACTTATACTATTTTATTACCAAGTTAGACATTTGAAAGTTGTATTTTATTAAGGACAAAATTAGTATATTTCTTGTCTTTTTGCATATTTCTCATGCAGTCGATGTAATTCAGCAAAAAGTTGAAAAGGACACTAATTACATTTTTACGACAAAGCACAATAGTTTTACATTCCATCCGATAATAATTTTGGCCTTTCTAATTTTAATTTCTTGCGATAAATATTCGTGTATATCAAACTAGAATTACTTTGTCTCACACCAGCCAACTTTAAATGCATTTTCCTATTTCGTCGTTGCCTGTCCGGTTTATTTTGGTTTATGGCATATCAACACCTCAATGGGTTATTTAATGCCGACAAGATTTTTCATTGCTGGTAATTTCTTTTTTCAAAAATGTTAATGTATTTTGATAATGTATAGCTGGTAATATTCTTTTTTCAAAAATATATTGCTGGTAAAAATTTTGTCTTCAAAATTTCATTGCTGGTAATAATTCTTTACAAAGTGTTTCTGCTATTACAACGTATTTTTACACTTTCATAATGTTTTGACCCCAGGTTGCGGTTTAACTATTTACCCATAACTGGGACCATAACCGCGGCTACCACCCTGAGGCAAAGTGGATCTGGGAACACGATCAATTATTAGGTGGTTCCATGCTCTTCAAACCTCTTGATCAGTGGCCTTTTTGTTAGACGTAGTTTATCGTCTTATCCAGGACGGTCGCCTGTCCGGGATTCTTCTAGATTTTCATGGCTATAAAGTTTTCGGATGTCAATTATCAAAATGAGTAAGCAAATGCATCCTTTAGTTCACAATGACTTTTACCAAAATCCACCCACATGATGCTATCTTAAAAACGTTTTCAAAGGAAGCTAGCGTCAATATTAGAGCGATTACAGTCAGTGAAATTGAGAAAACTTCCTGATCAGAGGCCTTGCTGCTTGACGTAGTTTATCGCCTTACCCAGGACGCGGATGTAGTTTAACGTCTTACATCCGCGCCCTGTTAATGTTGACATGTATACTGCAATGGTGGCTATAATAAATGGCCTCCATTGCAAATTAAATAGAAAAACAGGCTGACAACTGTCTGTATCCCACAATGCATTTCTTCTTGTCTGTGTTTAATATTAGTTACACTCATTTTATTCTTTCTGTATATATGATTCTACAACTGTCACTTGTGAAGTTTCCACTATTTATCAATCTAGTCTCATGTCCACAGAATGCTGAGTTTTAGTCTTTCCATTGTCAGTTTGAAATACTATAATCAAGCATGTTGAGATAGTGACCAGCATTCCAGATCCCGATTATAATTTTGTTATTTCGAATAGTCGCTGGATGACGGTGACACATGCAGCAAATGTCTATTAATGGACGAAAAGTCGGTCCTAAGGATCAGAATCGGCTTTTCATTTTTATTTGTTTATCGGCATGATTTTTCTTACGAAGGATAGTGGAATATTTCCCTGTCGTATTTTTTTTACTATGACTTTATTGGAATACCCCGTTGGCGCTTTGATTTCTACCCCCACCCATTCATTTGACCGGTCTTAACTATCATCATTCATGATTGCTAGCCATCCTCCTCACATCGTGTAAAGAGGAGCCGGGGTGACTTTTTAGTCACAGACAACTCGATACAAAGTGTCAAACTATTCCGCAACTGTAGAAAATTATATATATATATATATTAGTTTGCATTACTTGCCCGTTTTCTCGTGTGCATTGTATAAAACCCTTATCAGCAAGAGGACATCTTGATTTACTTGTATTTCATCTCAATAATTATTTTTTCCGGCCTTACATTCGTCGTTAGATTCAAAATTCGCTTTATCTTTCTTTGACTCTTGTATTTGTTTATATTTGATTATCGCTCAGTCGCTCTCTTCCTTTTATCATCTTTTGTGGAACTGTGTTCATACTTCATTCTGGATGCGAAAATATCAGAATCTACCTCGGTAGGCATTCATAGCAGCATGTGTCGTGTCAGTTGTCAGAAACGGAACGCAGACACTTCTACTTTCACTTTCTGTTTCCCCTGAGTATTTTGGTCATAGAAAGTCGATCGTTTTTTTTTCTGATTTGCTTTTTCTTTTACATTGATGAAGCTGATGATTATAATTTTGTTAACTGCTAAAGTAATAATAATAATAATATTCAAAATATGCAGAAATTAAAAGGACGATAATTTTCACCATTACCAGAAATACTTTTTTTGAAAAATATTTTTACCAACAATACAATTTTGAAGGAAAAATTTTACAAAAAACAGATTTTTGACAAAACAAAATATTACCAGCAATAAAAAATTTTGTCGGCATTAAATAACCCATTAAGATTGATATGCCATAAAACAAAATATACCAAACCAAAGAATAAATATTCTATTCATACGAATTTATCTTAAAAATCTTGTTGGGACTGAGGTTGATATGCCGTTAAACAAAATAAACCTAAGCAAACCAAACGAAGGTGCGGAAGAAATGACTTATAACACATTAGATAACACCAATAGTTAATGATAAATTTCATTAAATTATAATTATCACATCAAACCTAAATGGTAAAGTATTATATGAACGTACTAGCAAAATAGTGAGCAATTATAGACAAAGGTCCCGCAACGAGCGTGGATAATAATGGGTAACATGTGGCACATTGGAGAGACAAGTTACAAGCAACATCCGGTTATAAGAACTAAAACGCTTGTGGATATGTAAAAGCCAAGAAGTGGGCGAAACACAAGAAAATCTACCAGACAATAAAAGATTCACAAATTTACCCATACACCAACAGTGGGAGCGATCATCTCCCAGTCATATGCAAACTAAGATGGGAATTAAAGAAATCCAAAGGAGCGACGAAACTACAATAGAGGGAGATTCAGGACGAATCAAGCTGCAAACAGATGATAGAGTTAAAAGGAAAGATATAAAAGTTTTTACGTGAACAGGAAATCAGAAAGGCATACCTTGGAGGAAACACAAGTGATATTAGTAAACGAGATCATCCTAAGGGAAGTGAAGAGAAGGAAAGTGAAGGAGAGAGAAGAGAAGGAAAGAGAAGGAAAGAGAAGGAAAGAAAGAAAAGAGAAGGAAAGGAAAGAGAAGGAAAGAAAAGGAAAGGAAAGAGAAGGAAAAGAAAGAGAAGGAAAAGAAAGAGAAGGAAAGGAAAGAGAAGGAAAGGAAAGAGAAGGAAAGGAAAGAGAAGGAAAGGAAAGAGAAGGAAAGGAAAGAGAAGGAAAGGAAAGAGAAGGAAAAGAAGTGGATGAATGATGAAATTCTCGACATGATAAAACAGAGTAAACAATGCTATTTAATAGCAAAGTATATCGACCGTGAAACAAAAATAGTAAAAGGAAACAGGCAAAAGATGAATGGCCGAACAAGAGTGCATAGTTAGAGATTCTGTAGAACATTGAATATCATCAAATTGATCAACTAGTGGCAGAAATGAATAATATCAGCTGACACGAGGAAGATATTAGAGAGTCTCACGGAAAAGGAGGAAATGTCTTACAGCTACACACACCTTTCCGCTATCGTGGTTACACGCCTCTGGTATCTTCAAAGCAGCGAGTTAAGATACCGAAGCTGGTGAAAACGCGATAGTAGAAATATTAGTTTTCCTGTAAAATGTGTATAACTTAAATTGCTCTGTATTTTTTATATTTAAATTTTTATTGAACACTATTCATGTAACAGTTTTTGACAAATATTTAATATTGCGATTATATATATATATATATATATATATATATATATATATATATATATATATATATAATTTAAAGAAAAACAGACCACTTTAAGGCTCCATTTGTAATAATTTATTTCACAAGTGAGTTTTGTTTCTCTAGATCTTCAGACTTCATTTTCAAAAGGTGAAACTAAAATGAATTTAAAATTTACCCTTTTGACGGGCAGTATTAAGCTTATATAAGTTGACATAGAAGGTAGTCAGGGATGGTGTGAGAGACATGGTCGAGTTTAGAGAGGGAGGGGAGAGTTTTAAAATTTATTTTGATATTTCTTTTTATTATAATACTTAATATTGAGGAAGGAGGGGGTAAGGATCAAACATTGACCTATTTAATCGGTCGACTCAACGGAAATGATATGGGGAAAGGAAGGGAAAAATAAAAAAGGGGGAAGTAAAGAGATAAGAGATGTACGTAGGGTTGTTAGAGGAAGAAGAGGGGTGGTATAGCTTTAGCAATTTAGATAAACACCTTTAACGTTTGATAGTAATTTAAATGTTTAAAAACTCCACAAAGAAATTAAATAAAATGCTTGTTAGCAATTTAAATATTCAACTTCTCCACAAATATATAGTGATTTTCCAATCGTAGCTTAGATGTAGCACAAGGCCAAAATTAGGGGGTACCCAGTGAGGATCGAACTCACTACTCAGTCGTAATCGTTCTAGCGAGACAAGCTTGCTAACCATTACATCACCCCTAGGTGCCCCTCTCCACAAATATATATATATCTACTGAAATAACTTTTTTTTTCTTTTTTTTACTCTGACAGATTTTTATGTCTTTATATTATTCAGACTATTGTCCTCATCTTTGGTCGTTGTGCGCTCCGGCCTTCTTCAGGTGGTTGGAATGTCGAACTGAACCCTTTATTTCGTTCACTGGAGTAGACTGTTCTAGTTCCACGTGCCATGTTTACTCCTGTTAATTTCCCTCTGAAAGTTCTCCACTGCCTTGAGCGGGTATTGAACTCACACTCTTTGGATCCTGTAACTGGATCAAACTAACGCCTTTATCCACTCTGCCATGTGTCTTTAAACGTTATTTTTAGTGGAGACATTTGAGAAGTCTCTCCGTTTATTTCAAACACTGAAATATTCAGTCCGGTAGACGATATAAAATAGTCATCTCATTTTAAAAAGGATATACAACTTCTGGCAGGATTCGAACCTACGTACCAACTTTGCAGAGAAACAGTCTTAGATCCGATGTGCTTTAACGTCTTGGATATGAAGAGTGTCGTAGATTAAGCAAGGCTGTATACTACCTTTAAACACATTTTTCTTTTTTTTTTTTTAAATGCTTTGTTTACATCTGTTTGGTTTACCGACAATGGCAAATTGGTAAAAGAAAATATAACGGATTTACGTTTCCTTGCTTATTTCATTATCATTTTTCAAGAAGAGGTGGAGTTTGTTTTTTCTGGAATGGGAAATTTGAACATGAAAAAAACTTATCTGAATAATATGATAATATAACACATGTTTCGAATAAGTTTCATACATTATCTGGTCATACCTCCAGCTTCTATTTCACGAACGCAGGTGTTCCTCAAGGTTCCATCCTAGGCCCTACTCTGTTCTTTATTTTCATCAATGATCTTCCTGACGCCATAGATTCCCAAGTAGGCATCTACGCGGGCGACACTACAATTTACTCCTGCCTCAAAAACAAATCTAGTGTCACTGACAAAACTAACCTGGCCGTTCGTCTCGAAAAGGACATCAAATCGGCTGTGAACTGGGGCAGCAATTCGCTAGTTAACTTTAACGCCTCAAAAACAAAACTGCTTTCTATTAATCCCCACAGAGATCCTTCCCTGCCCCCCCCCCCATTAGAATGTCTGACGCACAACTTCTCGAGAGCAGTCTCACGTTGACTGCTGTCCTGAGATGGAACAAATACATTGAGTCAATTGCTTCGTCCACCGTAAGGAAAGTTGGCTCCCTGTGCCGCGCCAAGAAATTTTTCTCCCCGGAATCGATCCTTCAAATCTACAAATCAACCATTCGCCCTTGCATGGAGTATTGCTGCCATATATGGTCTGGAGCCCCTTCTGTTTGCCTCGGGGTTCTTGATCCAGAGACGGATATGCAATGTAATTGGCCCTGATTTGGCATCTCGTCTGCAGTCGCTCTCTCGCAGACGCACCATCGCCTCTCTGTCTTTTTTACAAATACTTTCAAGGTAATTGCTCCGATGAGCTGCTTTCGCTGGTTCCCAGACTTCATGAATTCAAGCGTCCTACGAGACTGGCATCCCGCTCTCACCCTTTCACTGTTGAAACTGTTAAATTTAGCCGTCTCTTCTACTCCAATAGCTTCATATCTCGCACCTCTCGCCTGTCGAACTCCCTTCCCTATTCCTGTTTCCCTGATAGCTATAATCTGCAACTATTCAAATGTAATGTCAATCTATCCACTATCATTCTCCTCATCCTTTTCTCTATCACTCCTATCTGCTCTCGCTCCAAATCTTCTGTAACCCCTTCCATACTAGTGGCTTCCCGCCTTGCTTGGGGTGAAATGCTTAATACACACACACACACACACACACACACACACACGCGGTAACCAAAAAAGTTCTATCCGTTTTTTGATTAGTCATTGAATGAATTTGAAATATATACGAAATGCTTGTAGCAATTGTTTTCAATTCGGGCAGACTGAAGTAGTAACATCAGACGTTATAAAAAACGCGCACCGTGCCCGGCCATCAGTTATCAGCCGGACAGCTGTGAGAAGAATGGAAGTGTCTAGAGATCTCGTTCGGGACTGTTTCCTTTACGACATCAAAATGGGCTTATCAGCAGCTGCATCAAGTCGCCGCATATGTCAAGCGTTTGCGGATAGTGCTGTGGATGAACGTACTGCAAGGCGTTTGTTTCGAAAATTCAAGTCGGGAGATTTGTCTCTACATGCTGAACCACGCAGTGGACGACCACAGGTCTTGAATGACGGAGTCCTGAAGGCGGCCATTGAAGGGGATAGTAGTCTAACGTGTGGTGAACTTGCAAGACAGTTCAACGTTTCCGATGAAACAGACTTCACCTGCACCGCCTTGGTAAGACGTACAAACTGATCAAGTGGGTTCCACAAACGCTGTTGGAGGTCCACAAGGGACAACGAGTGGTAGCCTGCGTATCGCTGCTTTCTCGCCACCATACCGCATCCTTATTCAATCAAGTGCTTACCAGTGATGGAAAGTGGATTCTGTACGAAACTTCCAAGCGTTCCAGACATTGGATGCTGTCCCTCACACCGCAAGACCGCCTATGCACCCACGCAAGATTATGCTTTTGTGTCTGGTGGAGAGGTCGTCAAGTGGTTCATTATGAACTGCTACAAACGGGCCAAACGGTCAGTGGAGACCTATACTCGCAGCAATTGAAACGTATGCAACAGGCTTTGCGTCAGAAGGAGCAAGCACTGGTGAATCGCAAAGGTGTGCTTTTCCTCCGTGACAACGCCAGGCCGCATGTCGCGCGAGTGGTCAGGGATACCATACAGCAACTTGGGTGGGAGACTTTGTACCATCCACCTTATTCACCTGACCTTGCGCAATCCGATTGCCACCACTTCCACTCCCTGGATAATCATCTTCGTGGGAAATCGTTCAATAATGAAGCAGACTTGCGCAAAGCCCTCACGGACTTCTTTGCTTCAACCCCCCCCCCCCGAGTTCTACCGCAAGGGCATTTAACAGCTGGAGACACATTGGAAGAAGGTGGTGGATGCCGATGGCGATTACTCCGAAGACTAAATATAAGTTACACATACTGCGAAGCATTTTCTTTTTTTCCTTTAAAAACGGACAGAACTTTTTAGGTTACCTTCTATATGCGTGCATATCTTAAGCATGGTAACTGAGTCGTGCTTTGCTTTCACGGCCTTTCTACATTTAATGATCAACCTCCGCTAAAATTTAAATTCGTTACCCTAATTAAAAAAGTATAACAGGTTAGATTCCTGTCGCAAGGTAGTAGGATTTTGACCTCCTGGCAGATAAACATTGGTTTCTCTAATCAAACACGTGTAGCCACAAAACGTTTGTTGTGATCCGAAATATCAGATTTTAAAAAATATATTAATTGCTTAAATAATCATTTTGGTTATGTTTCCTGCGTGAAAATAAAGTTAACGGATACTATTTCCTCAAAGATCTCAACGTTTACCCGCCAAATATAACGTTCATAATGATATGTGTTTATCTGCGCAACTAAAACTCTTATAACGTACATTGCTTTATAAGCCTTTAGAAAATCAAATTGAGGTATTTAAATAAGTTTGCTCAATCAAAGTTCCTAATTGTAGTCTCACACAGACACACTCACTCACTCTCTCCCTCTATATATATATATATATATATATATATATATATATATATATATATATATATATATATATATATATATATAATCACGTACAGGGTGTCCATTAAGTTCGTGTGCACTTTAAAAAAATTATAACTATTTGTATTTGCGATAGAAATAATCTGTAAAAAATGTTATAAAGTTTAATGTACCTACTCTTAAGTATAGCTAAAATAACTAATGTGATTTCAGGCATTACTGTAAATCAGTTGGCAAATGTTTTCCGTGAACTGCAAAATCGTATTACCCTTTGTATTTCTAATGATGGAGGACATGTGGAAACTTAAATAAAATTTCAATAAAACCTTTAAAAAAATATAGATTTACTTCTTTCTAATGCTTTTTACAAATTATTTCTATCGCAAATATAAATAAAGTTATAAATTTTTAAATGTGCATACGAACTTTATGGACACCGTGTATATATGTATGTATGTATGTATGTATGTATGTACTTGGCTGCGCTTTTTCCAATTTTGCGTTTGATTGGGTGGCTAACCAATCCCTGTTGTAGACATTGCACATTTGTGTTTATTCAACATCCACAGAGCCAACTACTATATCCACTACTAAACTAGTGGTGTATTTTGGAGACTTTATGTTCTATTGTTTCGACATTTGGTTATTATTATTTTGCTTTTTCTAATTTACTATATTTTTGATGTCATCAAACACTCGTTGCCACTTTTGCAATGCTCTTTGTAATAGATTCAACTATAGTAACGCCGTTGAACAATACTGGTGTCAGACGCCTTCCAATAATACTCGCACTAATAGTACTTGCTCGATAATATTCGCTCGGAAAGTAACCACCGTATAGTGATCTGAATAGAGAAATAGTATAGTGAATAGAGTAAAGAATAGCGTTCCAAATAGTGATAGAGGATAGAGTAGAAAGAGTGATCGGTATAGTATAGAAGATAGACTACAAATGGCGATCGTTAGTTGTCAGCTACTGCCTACATATGTGTTTCCTCTATGGTCACTTGGTCTACTTAATTCAATAATGGGATCGCTTTTGTTTCCTTACTGGCGATCTATGTTCAAACTCAAGTGGCGGCAGCGACACTTTATTCCTATATAACACTATATCGTATATTTATGTTAACCAAAGCGAGAACAATAGTTTCAATTAATAAATGTATATCTTCAGAAATTATTCGGTAACAAATAATATTTAATTTTAAAAAAAAAATCATTACAAATATTTTTAGGTTTGTCTTTAAATTAAAATACGTGCATGCGAAAAGATACACAGTTGGAATCTCGGCGCTATTACATTTTCGCACCCCGAAGCTTTACGTGCGAACTTCCAAATCCTGTTGCCCATCTATCTATTGATGTATGGATATGTTGGTGACCACTGGAATGGGTCCGAAGTTGGTATCTGTATAACAGCTAGGATCCTTGGTATATCTATAAGGTTTATGTAGCAAAGAAAGGCACGGCTGTTTGGAGTATCAGTTGTGCCTTGTCTTTTGAGTCACAATCGGTGAGAGACAGAACAAGAACCCCCCCACACACACACACACACAAGTGCGCATGACTGAAGCTCGGAAACCTTCACAAGCCACGAATTCGTCTCGCAAAATCTGAGTTCAACTTTTTAAATTGTAGCTTTTTTGATCGGCCATATTTTCGGCGATATTACACATTCGCACCCACAAAGCTTTACGAGCGCAACTCGAAATTCTTTTGTCCACCGATCCGATCGCGAATAGCTTTGTTCCCTACAACGGCTGTTGCAAGCAATTCAGTCCATACTGACTGCTGGCAAACCATAGTTACGGCACCAGTCTATGTAATTATCAATATTGTTTTAATAATGTGCTCCAATCTTCAAAATGGTAACATCTTTAAAAATCTGTTGATTGGGAACGCGTTGAACACCAGCCATGATACTTGGTTTGAAATGAACAGTAAAATATGTGAAGTGATGAATGTAAGCAGTGTAAAAACGATAGACAACTGGAAAAATTATTACTTGGGGGGAAAACAATTACATCGCGGGGAAATATTACAACAAGGCAGTGAGTGCGTAATTATAATAGTATCGAAGTCTCTTTGCTTACATGTATATGGTGGTAAAATATAGAAATCCGCTATTTCTTTTTAACAAGTGACAATGCATTCAATTTCTAGGATTTTGTTCTCATTACTTCACACCAAATATTATAAGTTACTCATCGCAAATATTAATTCACCTCAAGTAGCTATACAGATTTTTTTTCTATTATTAAATCTTTGGGGCTCATTTGAAATTACAAATCAAAATACGTTTAACCTGCCTTGCAAGTTATTCACAATTCGTAAGTACATATGCTATTCATTACAATTTTAAAAAGTAAAGAAAACATCTGAGTGCGATTTTGACTCCACACTTAGAAACACTGCACCCGAGTTGCCCAAATTTAGTGTAATTGCAAAGGTCAACTCAACAGGAGTGCAATGAGGCGCACTCGTTCTAGAAGAATTTGGTGTTAATTTTCGTAAATATAATTTTTATTTTTTTGCGGGTGAATTAACAGAAAAGATCCGATTTCTATCTATCTATCTGTCTATTCATCACTTAGATAGAAAAGATCCGATTTCTAAGTGATGAATAGACAGATAGATAGATAGAAATCTAATCTTTTCTATCTATCTGTCTATTCATCACTTAGAAAAGATCCGATTTCTATCTATCAGTCTATTCATCTATTAGAAAAGATCCGATTTCTATCTATCAGTCTATTCACCTATTCCAATCTATGTCTATCATTAACTGAAATCGGTCTTTTCATAACCAGTGTTTTCATTATGATATAAAGTGAATTTCGGTAAATCTCTTAAAAAAATTAATAGCGACAAAATGAATTCAGCTAAAAATGGCACAAGTGGAACGAGAGGAAAAATGTTTTGGTGACGAACTCGGGAAATTTTTAAGCTTAACAAAAAAAAAGATAATTATAAGATGTTATTAAACTTTTCAGAAATTATTCGGTAATGATTATTTTTTCAGGTTTCTCTTTTTTAAAATTAAAATTGAATTTCTTTTATTGAAGCAAACATACATGTGCATACGGGAACATAAGCACACACAATTTGAATGAAAATGAAATTGGCATCTGTGTCGCGAAGATTAATTTTCGTTTCTGTTTGGAAACAAACACTAGTAAGAGGAAGAGGCTGTAAACCGAAATATACGTCACATTACGGTCAGTGAAGTGACGGGTACTGGACTAGTATGAATTAAATGCTATAGGAATAATAGTTATATGAAACAAAATCTAAATTTAAAATTACTATGAGGTAGATATTTGTTGAAATTATCTATATTTGGAAGGGCGCCATTCACGGGTATCCATATTGGCGTAAAATGACATGAAAACTTCTTGTAAAAGAATTTACCCCGAGAATTACTGGAGGCAACAACGCGTTTTGTGAACAGGTGATAGTTTGATACCGTCTTCAGTGGTACAGTCCACAAAGTTCAAGTCATGTGAACCAGTGTGAATGTGATTCCATCTTTATTAATGATGCTTCGATAAATTTAGTAAAACGAAAAAAATCTATTATCAAATAAAAGTCAGACGCATAAATACTAATGTTCTCGATATCGCAATTAAATCAATTAAATGGAAAAATATACCCAGTTAAATATATAAAAAGAAACAATGAATAAATTGTAGTCTTTGGTTTCTCATTTTATTTGTCCCTCGCTCCGTTGATTGAAGAGTAACTTTAACAAACGAGATTCCCGAAGGAACTATTTAGAAAGTCCTCTGCAACTGTGTACTGACTGAAAATTAGCGAAAATACAAACAAAAACTGACATTTTTTTGTCAAACAGAGTGGAAAAAAGATCGGTCTTTGATTTATCGTGTTAGTAACACAATGAAATATCGTTGAGGGTCTAATTGGTAAAAACGGGAAATAGTAATTAAATTGAACGCAAACCAATCATTTTTAATTAAAATCCGAGACACTGAAATAAACTAAGTGACATATTGACGAACGGTTGCAGAGAAAATGAAATCTAACTTTTGATAAAATTGATACCTTATAATCTTTTTAATAATACTTTTTAATTTCACTTAACAGCTGGACAAAAATAACTATTTATACAATGCAAAAAAAAGTTACGTTCTTTACTTAAGGACAAGTAATAGTGCAACTGACACCCTAAACTGGAGTCCTATCTCAAATCTCATCGTTCCACGGGAAGCAAAGATTTTTAGTTTCGGCTTGCGGCAGTTCGCTGCTGTTCTCGCTTAAGAAATTCAAAGAAAAAATTGGAGTTTAACAGAATAATTAATTTGGATCGATATATTAATCGTCTTTGTCTTGGTATATGTTTCTTTACGTAGGTATTATTACAATTAATGTGTAATTTGGCAGAGCTTCGGATTCATTTCCAGCCCCCGGTAACAAGACTGTACGGAATGTTAGATTCATTTTAATATTTGAATTATTCACGTTACAAAAAAGTTTTAATGAAACAAAAACAATATCGGAATCATGAAAGTAACATTTTCTTTTATTTCTTAGAAATGAAAATTATTGATAAGCTCACTTATTTTTTTATAAATATATACATTTTTATGGCGCTATTACACTTTCCAACACCCCCGTCTTCTAATACTTCGCCGCGATGTAATCGTTTCCTGTTTACTACATATGGCTATCCTTTTTGCACTGCTTACGTTCATCACTTCACGTATTTTACGGTTCATTTCAAACCAATTATTATGGCTGGGGTTCAACACGTTCCCAATCAACAGGTTTTTGAAGACATCACCATTTAGAAGATTGAAGCATAGTTTGACAATAATATTGGTAATTACATACACCGGTACCGTAACTATAGTTTTTTTAGTTAGTATTACATCATTAAGTCCACATCTAGTTATATGAGCTATCAATTTTAGTTGTTGTTGCTAATTTTTAAGAAATGTTTTTGTTATTTTGGTAAAGTTCTTTAAAGCCGCTTAAATTTGATGCACTTAATGCAAGATTGAGCACTTGCATCCTAATCTAATAAATACATTTCTATAAAGTCACCGAAAATGTTATTTATCCTTTGTCTTTTAAGTAGTAAATATCTTACGATTGATTAATTGAAGGATATGATATTAGAAAAAAATCCGCGCTGCCAGATGGAATTGTAATAAAGATGCTAGCAGCCTTAGACGATTTCGGCATAGACAAGATCACAGAAATAATAAAATGAAATCTACAACAGTTTTGATATACCGGAAGACCTAAGCCGATCTATTTTCATAGCACGGCTTAAGAAACCAGGCGCAAACGAATGTGAACTCCGTTGGACAATCAGCCTAATGAGTCACATAGCAAAACTCATCATCCGAATTCTGATGAAAAGAGTGCATAGCGGAATCAGGCCAGAGATAGCACAAGCACAGTGCAGGTTCATCAAAGATACGGAAAAAAGGCACGTGATATTTGTACGCAGAAACAACAATACAAATTCAGATGAACGTGTATTTGTGTTTTTTTATACTACGCAAAGGCGTTCAACAAGCTACGCCATAAAGATCTGCAAGAGCTGCTCAGCAACCTTGACATATTCGGGAAGGACATTAGAATAATCATGAACCCACAGTGACAGCAAACCGCCTGCATACGAACAGAAAATGAATCCAGCAAATATAAGAAAATAGAAAGGGGTGTAAAACATGAATGTGTCTTCTCACCAGATTTATTCAACCTATCATATTGCAATACTGAAAGAATTAGAAGTCCTACCACGATTCGTTATTGGCGGCCACAACCTTAACAATATAAGATATGCATATGACACAGTACTGATAGCAGACATGGAAAGGTAATTACAAAACCTCTTACAGAAGGTATCAAAGAAAAGCGAGAAGAAAGGATTAAGTATAAACTACAAGAACACAAGGTTATGAGCAAGAGAATGAGATGCAAATTACAGATCAGGGATGCTGAAATGAATCAGGTACAGACATTTATATATATATGGGAAGTGTTCTATCAGATGACGGAATGTGTGACACAGAGATACGAAGACGTATTTGGATGGCCATAGATGCATTCCAAAAGCTAAGCAGAGTGTTAAGAGACACACAAATTCCGTTGAAAATATAAAAAAAAAAGTACTCAACTGTTAAGTGATATAAGCCCTCCTGTATGGCAGCGAATGCTGAACAAACTCCTCGAAAATGAAGAGACTTGAAGTAAACGAGAGAAAATTACTGAGGATATCATGGGACAAAAATGTGAGCAACAGAGAGGTTTGGGAGAGAATGCAAACGAAAAGGAAACTTATACTAAATATCAGGAAGGGGCAGAAGAAAATACGTAATGCGGAAGTTGGGCAGGGAAAATCTGATAATCATAGGACGGACAGAGGGACAGAGGAAAGCAGATCGTAATATATTTAAAGGGATTGAACAAATAGATGGCAGGAAGGGGCTTGAGAGAAATAACAAAAAGGCAAAATATATTAAGCGCTACAAGGGTCATAAATATGTGGAGGGTTAGATCACATACGCCCTAAAAGAATACGGCACATCAAAAACATAAAATTGAAGGCTAATTACCAGATGACTGAGAGAATACACAAACACACATAAAAATATTAATTTTATTTATATATATATATATATCTCATGTTATATATATATATATATATATATATATATATAAAATATTACATTTATGTATAATATTATATATAAATTATATTTATAGATAATATATAATATAGATATATATAAATATACATATATATATATATATAAATGTACACAATGAATATATAACATATATATGTATATATCTAAATATATATTTATTATATATAGTAAAATATATCATGAACAGAATATATATTGCATTTATATTAGGCATAGACATATATTGTAAATAAAATATATATATTATATATAAAATATATATTATACATATGTATATTATATATTTTAATTATATAATATTATTTATAATGTAAATTATTAGACATGTTATAATATATACGATATACTATAATATGTATATTATATATATATATATTACTTATATAATGTAGATTATTATAGCATATGTAATATATAATTTATATATATAATATATATCATATATAGTATGTATTTATAGAACATAATATGGAGATAGTTTTATTTTCCTCCTTCATCTTTAAGACATTCATTTGTGGACAACAAAGAGAAATGATGAATCCGTATATTTCCTATGAGTATTTGTGCGAACGTTAATATAAAGTCGGACACACACATATACATACATAATTATATATATATATATACATCACTTTTTCATGCAGACAGACAGACTGTGTCGCTGTATCATAGGTTATCAGTGTGGCTAGACATCCCATTGCCTCAAGCCAGGATGGAAACCCGACTGATTTTCCCCTAAGCTATCATCTCCCGGCAGAGAGGTATTTGCATTTTTACGTATTTATTTTTGAATAAACAAGCCAGTAACTCAGTGTGCTCGATTCATAGAAGAGCTTTGCATTATCAGCAGCAGTTCAGTCACTGTTTACAAATCTGCGCTTTAGACTCTCCCGTTGAGTTGGATGTATGAAGTTCCGACGACCACCAAATTATCTGCATGCTTATAACGAGCATGCCTTTGGTGGCTGGCTCCAGAATTGCACAAAAAACCACGAGCATTACAGTAGAAAGCATTGCATGAAAGTGCAGCAGAAACACTTATATATATATATATATGAAGAAATGTAGTCTTAAGGTGTGCTACATTTATGGGATAAAGTGCTCAGTATCGGAGATAGAGCGTGTGCAAATATAAAAGTCAACATAGAAGTCAACACTTAGATTCAATCGTCAGGCAAATGGTGGCCTGACGATTGCATCTAGCATGAATAAGACTGTCGGCTCTAAGTGTTGACTTCTATGTTAACGTATATATATATGCACAGGCAACCAGTGAATCCATCTTAATGGAGAAATTCGCATTAATTCCATGTTCAAATAACTATTTTGCAGCAAATTATTCTTTATTAAGTCAACGGCAACGGGTAATGATACTCTCAAAAAACGAGCAATTTACATTAAATTCAAATGAAAATTGACCTGGTAAACAGGAATCCGGAAAATTGTTATATATATATATATATATATATGCGCGCGCGCACACACACACACACATACATACATACATACATACTTCATTCTGTTACTAATATGTCGAAGTAATGGTTATTAGCAAGGATATGATATTTAAAATGGAAATAAAAAGATAGCCAATATCAGATATGGTATAATATTTCGATCCTTTCCCTATATTTCCAAAGATAGTTTAAATACTGTTATTATTCAAGTCTGTGAAATTCCCATTTATTCAATTAAATGCATACCGATGAACGAAAAAATAAAACAAAATGTAGATTCAAACCGAAATTCCTCTCATAAAAATGTCCATTGAACGTGAGCAAATGTTGTGAGAGTATCCATCAGCCCAATAATTCATTGTCTGCACTACAGCGTTGTTTTCATTTGTTTTTCTTTATTTTATTGCTTTACTCACTACAAGTCGATGAATCTCCTATCCGCCATCAATTCATACATTAACATTAAAAAGTTAGTTTAAATTGTCAGGAAATAAAATTCGATTGAAAAGGAAATAATAATCACGCATAAAAGACTATTAAAAGTTCAAGTGATAATCTCAAAAACAAAGTATTTTTATTTATGCATTAATCAATATTTTATATGCTGACATTCGCTCTCTAATGTCGAATTGTATTATCTGCATTCTGAAAAGTTACGATATATAGAGGGAAGGATGAGAAACCGCCATATTTGAGAGACTGGAATGAAAGAAGCAGACAATTATTCTATTGATCCTTGCACTCTTTCCTGTCGGCCACAAAGATCATTAAAAAAGCACGATGTTTTCTTCATAAGATGCTAATTACATTTTCGATTTGTTAATTACACTAAATAGTCTGGAATTATTAGAACTGACGTGTTTGCACGCCAAGTGAATCGTTGGAATTATCAGCTTTAATTTCTTCTGATGTTAAATGTAGCTCATTTTATGGCAGTTTCAATTGGCGTTTTTGATTTCGTAACTTCTTAAATTATGTCTGCGTGTTCCTTTCATAGAATATATTCATATATTTTCATATATCTGTATACGTACGCATGCGTTAGATAATTACATGTGCTTTGTATTCAGGCGCCCCCATGTTAATGTAAATATGTCATTTGCTACTTCACTTATATATGCGTCTTGGAGTCTATATAATACAAGATAAACATCAGAAATAAATATTATGATAAGAATTTATGAAAACATATAGCGGAATTAAAAAGAATTTTCAATCAATTCTAGGGATAACAATTTTATAAAAAAAAATTAATAAAAGTAGCATCATAAATTATATATATATATTAATAAACTATTATAAATACATTAGTTTCAACGTAAATATATACATATACATTTTGTTTCTATTCCAAAGAATTAATGGCAACGAATTTACTTTGGCTTTCTGTGTTCTATTAGGGAAAGCATAAAATGTCTTAAATACAAGTTGATATTTACTTTGATAATATTTTAGTATCGTAAATCGGATTCTACATTTGCTTATAAAATAATTTTGGCATAAGTTAAGAAATTGTCATCTATGATAGAAAAGTTAGCGCACGTTGGGTTTATATTAATAGAAATATATATATTTGGTAAAAATTTAGTTTGCTTTCGAGTTTTGAATGAGGAGAGGCACCTCAGTCATTGGTACAGATATGGTCAGCTTATATACAGTAGTAATTTCTACGATAGAAATTCCTTAAAATGTATTAATGGCAGGTGATTTTTATATATATTCATGCACACACACATTATATATATATATATATATGAATATATTTATGCATATATATGAATATATTTATGCATATATATATGTATATATATATTATGCATATATATGAATATATTTATGCATATATATATATATATATATATATATATATGTGTATATATATATATAAATACACATATCTATATGCATATATTTATGTATATATATATATACACATATCTATATGCATATATTTATGTATATATATATATATACACATATCTATATGCATATATTTATGTATATATATATATATACACATATCTATATGCATATATTTATGTATATATATATATATATATACACATATCTATATGCATATATTTATGTATATATATATATACACATATCTACATGCATATATTTATGTATATATATATATATGCATATATTTATGTATATATATATATATATATATACACACATATCTATATGCATATATTTATGTATATATATATATATATGCATATATTTATGTATATATATATATATATATATATATATGCATATATTTATGTATATATATATATATATGCATATATTTATGTATATATATATATATATGCATATATTTATGTATATATATATATATATGCATATATTTATGTATATATATATATATATGCATATATTTATGTATATATATATATATATGCATATATTTATGTATATATATATATATATGCATATATTTATGTATATATATATATATATATGCATATATTTATGTATATATATATATATATATGCATATATTTATGTATATATATATATATATATATATATGCATATATTTATGTATATATATATATATATGCATATATTTATGTATATATATATATATATATGCATATATTTATGTATATATATATATATGCATATATTTATGTATATATATATATGCATATATTTATGTATATATATATATATGCATATATTTATGTATATATATATATATATGCATATATGTATATATATATATATGCATATATTTATGTATATATATATATATGCATATATTTATGTATATATATATATATGCATATATTTATGTATATATATATATATATGCATATATTTATGTATATATATATATATATATGCATATATTTATGTATATATATATATATGCATGCATATATTTATGTATATATATATATATGCATATATTTATGTATATATATATATATATGCATATATTTATGTATATATATATATATATGCATATATTTATATATATATATATATATATATATGCATATATTTATGTATATATATATATATATATGCATATATTTATGTATATATATATATATATATATGCATATATTTATGTATATATATATATATATATGCATATATTTATGTATATATATATATATATATGCATATATTTATGTATATATATATATATATGCATATATTTATGTATATATATATATATGCATATATTTATGTATATATATATATATGCATATATTTATGTATATATATATATATGCATATATTTATGTATATATATATATGCATATATTTATGTATATATATATATATGCATATATTTATGTATATATATATATGCATATATTTATGTATATATATATATATGCATATATTTATGTATATATATATATATATGCATATATTTATGTATGTATATATATATATATATGCATATATTTATGTATATATATATATATATATGCATATATTTATGTATATATATATATATATATATGCATATATTTATGTATATATATATATATATATATTTATGTATATATATATATATATATATGCATATATTTATGTATATATATATATATATATATGCATATATTTATGTATATATATATATATATATGCATATATTTATGTATATATATATATATATATATATATATATATGCATATATTTATGTATATATATATATATATATATATATGCATATATTTATGTATGTATATATATATATATATGCATATATTTATGTATATATATATATATATGCAAAAATTTATGCATATATATGTAACCACTACAATTGAAAGACTAATGGGGCAGCAAGGTGTCCATGTGTCATCTTGGGGTCCCCCTTATGTAGTTTTCAAAATCGGATAATCGTTTTTGATTCATTTTAAGATTGTAACATACATGTAAAATTCCGTCGAAATCGAAGCAATTGGAAAATTTGGGGGTCCCTTTGGTTCACCCTAGGGGTCCCAAATTTCAAGCCAAAGGACAGGTTTAAGACTAATAGTAATTGAAATAATAAAGCACATCTTTTTTAAGTTTTCTATTTAGTTGACCTTATGGCCAAGGATGTAGACTTAATTGAAAATTCCGGGGTTCCCTGCTGGTCCCCTAACTCGTGGGGGTCCCAGTGTTGATTATCAGTGAATTCCAAGTGACTACATCAATTATTCGATATAATCCAAATATGTACGGAAATTTTCGTTGAAATTGGGAAGTACTGATACAAAATACACTTGACAAGAAATTGAGGCATCAAGGGGTTTATAGGGGCTTCCTGGTGCCCCCTCATGCATTTTTAAAAATCGGACAACCGATTTCTATCTCATTGTAAGAGCGTAACAAACATGCAAAATGCCATCAAAATTGAAGCCATTTGAATTTTTGGGGTCCTTTTGGGGCACCCTAAGGGTCCCAGTGTCGAGAGGACAGTAAGTTGCATACCCTTATCAAGTTTCATTAAAATCGGTCTCAGAGTTTAGACTTCAAGTCTGAGAGATTAAAAACAACCAAACTAATGGAAATTCCCATTTAAACATGATATTTATCGATCTTTGAAAAATGATTAATTTTTTGCCAAGAAACAGTCTATCTTGAGTACAATCTATGTTCCAAATTTGGTGGAAATATGCCTTATGGTTCTCGAGTAGTTCGCGAACACACACACACACACACATATATATATATGTGTATATAGTTTTCGATAAAAGTGACTCACCTGATTATATTTTTTTTTTTTTTTTTTTTTTTTTTACTTAAAAATTTTTTCGCCTATTGTTTTTGCGGTCAAACTAATTTTTAATCTTCCTAATATAAAGACCCCTTCCCGACCACCTAGTAAAAAAGTTTACTCTCCCTAAGGCATTCTACTGATAATTATAATTTTGGATATGAGATTTAGGGAAAAACTCTATGCAAAAAAGAAACTAACTTATTTCCTGCAACTAGTAATCAATAGAAACATAACCGAACAGCTTTAAATACAGAATAATAGAGGTATAATTTATTTATAATAGGTAATATAGTTCGAAATATTTAATAATCTATGGGTCTTCCTTTATTTTGAATAACCTTTTCAACCCTCTTTGGCATTGACTTCATTAGGTTCTGGCAAATCTCATCTCGAAGCATTGAATTCGATTCGGATATGAAATTCACAACCAAAACCTCTTTGTTATTCAACTGCTTTCAAGAGAGCCTGTACTTTATAATGCTCCATAAATTTTCTATGGGGTTGAGGTCAGGAGACTGGGGGCGGCCATGTCATAACACTCACTTGCTTCTCATCAAAGTATTCCTTCGTCAATTTTGGTTTGTGACAGGGAACATTATCCTGCATAAAATTGAGCTTGGTGGGGTCGATTCGTACCCTTTCAGCAGAAGGGAGCAGACAAGACTAAAATTATCTTGTACTACTCGCTCCTTAGGGTTTTTTCAATAGGTTTTAAGAAACCAGTTCCATGAAAAGAAAAGCATCTCCAGAACATTATACTGAACGGATGCTTGACAGTACTTACTGCTAAATTCAAAGAGCTTTCAAAGCTGCTTCTTCGGATTTTAGTAAAAAAAATCGGGTGAGTCACTTTTATCGAACAATACTGTATATATGTATATACGTGTATATAATTTCATACCTATAATATAACTATAGCAGTGTAAAAACAAAAACAGAAAACAACATATGATGCAATTTCTAAATAAAAAATATTAGACAAACTGATATCTGGGGAAAAAAAATCAATAAAAAAAAAAGAAAAGACTAAAAACATCAGTACTTTTTTAAAATAATCAACCAGCACCGCAATGTCTAGCCAAAGGAAGAAAAAAACACCGCGTAAATGTGCTCTATATACAAAGTAGAGCAAAATTAGAATGTCTGTCTCTTTAGGTATTCTTTCATATATTTTCACTCTACATTACATAAAATTACAGTCATATATCCGTGTATCATTTCGCTAGCAATAATAAACTTCTTTAAGGTTTGGTTTTGAATAAATTATTTCTATGAAATTGTCTAATAACCTTTTACATATTTACGGGCGATAATGTACGGAAGGGGCCATAATATAAGGAACGGAAACAATAAAGGCAAATGTTTGGAAGCTAATTGGAGAAAGGGCTCAGAAAAGAAACCCGAAAAACCAGGAGTTATTAAAAGACGAATGGGAGGGAATTACTGCTGATTATTGCAAGAAATTAATTAGATCATGTGGTCGACGATGCAGAGAAGTCATTGAAAATAAGAGGATGTTTGCGAAATATTAAATTTTGTTGATATTTTGTTCAAAATAAAGTATTAACAAGATCGTTCCTTAACTTTTGTCCAGTAGCTTATTTTCTTTGTTCCATTTAATCTTTTTTTTTTTTAAACTATTATGTAAATTTTTGTAACCTTGTATAATATTTATGCATTACACCCTAATCTTTATTCGGTAAAAATTTCATTGCTAATCATGCATTACTTTTTAATATTTTTATTGTTTCCGTTCCTTATATTATGGCCGCTACTGTATATATTTGTTTATGTGTCCCTATTTCTGTGTTTATATATCAAGTAGTACATAGCTCAAGGGCTATGGTATCGTTGGACAAATATTTTGCTCAATCCACTCGTTCTTAACAAGACCATTTCATATTAATACGAGGTGCCCCTGGCACTACCATTGAACCAACGCTATTTTTTCATAAACGACCACATCGATGTCATCAATTCTCAAATCGGTATTTATGCTGATGACATACTATGAAGACAGGCGCAAATAGACATCTGATAATTCCGGCAAATTAAAACTGGCAGCTGCTGAGAATGACACCCAAGCAATTTTTAACGGAGGCAGGTAATGTCTTGTAAATTTTAACACCTCCAAAACGATACCGTGATATTTTAATCACTAGATAGAACATTTTATGCCATCCGTCAGCATAGCTGATGCTAATCTCCAGGTGAGCATCTTATTGCCCCTTCTTTCTCTCACGTTCTTCGCTCACATGAAATGGAGTGGTTATAGTATCTAGTTCTACTCTTAGGCAAGATTTCCACTGAGTCGCACCAGAAAATTTTCGTCAGAATCCATCTTACGCATTTATAAGTCTAACATTGGTCCCTGCATTTAACATACTGCCACATCTTGTCTAGAGCTTCTGTTAAATATGACGAGATTCTAGACAAAATACAAAGAAGGCTTAGTAAGGTAATCTGTCTCGACCTGGCATTTACAATTCAGTCACTTTTCCGCTGCCGTGAAGTTGCTTCCCATTCTCTTTTCTCTAAATATTTTCACGACGAGCTTTCCTCGGTACCGCAACAATACACTTCTTGCCTGTGAAAAACTCTTTCGCTTCCTTGCAATCCTGCTACTGATAATCTGCAAAAAAAATAAATTTCTGAATTCTGTTAATTTATTATCTTTTTTCATTCTCTTTCACACCCAATAACCCATAGTGGCATTATCGCCTTGCTTGAAAAAATATATATATATATATTTGCACATTATAGTAGGGTCAGTTGGGCACCGTCTGTTAGAAAAACACCACCATGTCGGTATTCATTCCGCCAGAAAGTCGACCCGGAAGCTCTAATACAAACATTTCAGAGTGATTTGGATGAGTCTAATGGCGATTACGAAGGTGTTTGATCACAGAATTTCAGGCTCAACACGGAAGCGTACATCATGTTCCTTGAGTATATAGACCTGTCAAGGGCTTGGCTGCTGGAAAACCCGATGTCTCGTAACAGGAATCTGCACCATGACACATGAGTAGGAGAACACAGTCATAGCTGTCAGTCAATTTCTGCGACCCCACCACCCCTTCCATCTGGCCACCTAATTGCCCAGACTGCCACCACCTTGATTATTATGTCTGGGTACGCAGCTGAGCGAGAGACCAACAAAACTCCTTGTAAAACCAAAGCCGAACTGAAAGCAAGGATTATGACCGCATTCACCAACTTAAACAAGCAGACATTCCAGAAGAGTTGCAGGAGATTCCAAAGTTGTCTAGAGGCCGTAGTTGAAGCCATTGGCGATTTTATTGAATACATTTAATCTTTCGTATTTCAAGATATTTTTGTGTAATTTTGGTAACTGTATCTGTTAAAAAGAGATGTCAGTTTTATTCTCATTTTTGCGTAATTTAGACGACAATTCATCCATTGCAGACTGCACAACCCTCACTAACCACTTAAGTCAATGTGAACACGTGCTCTTTCATCCAAATTTATAAATAGCCTATGACGATGGCAGCAATTTCATGGATACAGTAACTTACACATCAAAATGAAACAGTTGAAATTTCTAGCGCACATAAAGAGGTAAGAGTGTTTGGAAAACTGGACACTTACAGGACGTACTGAAGGCAAGAATAACAGAGAAACCAGCACCTAACTTACTGTAGAGCCATGATCACCTACGCCCTACAGGGACACGGCCCATAGAACAACATAAATGTGGCTACAGTAACCGGGAGAACTTCATTTCATGTATTAATATGAAAAATACATTTAAGTGCCTTTGAGGGGGTCTGCGTATTTAAAGAACCTGATGACCTATAAGCATTTCACTGCACAGAGCAAATAGCCACTGTTTACTCCGGATATATACAGAGTAGTATCTCTGAACGGGCATCACGTTGAACCTTGAAGTAGATAGGTTGCAGCGCCATCCTGTTAGCTAAGTATAAGAAGCTGAGTATACAATTAGCTAAGGATAACGTAATATGGACAATAGAAGATGAGAAAAATGTTACCATATGAAGTGTCGCAACTTCTGCTACGATAGCTGAATTCTATTGCCAAAATTTGGCATAAAGAACATGAAGGTATGGATCTATCATGCCTTGTACCAAGGCTGGAGGAGTCATACCATAAGGAATATTCCCTTCGAATACACCGGAATCATTGGTACCAATAAAAGTTTGCTTAAAATGGCACCTTATCTAGGTATTTTAGCTGACCACAAGCCTCAATCTATGAGTATACTGCACCCGTCTAGTAATCATTACTTCCAGTCGCACAGGGCATCGTGTTACAAATTAAAAAATAGAGGCAGATGAGTTTTGTTTAAAACGTGGCTTTCATGATCATCGGATCTGATGCCATAGAACATCTTTGAGATGTGGAAGAATAACAGATCTAAACCAGGAATCTACAGGGATTGCGGTTTACCATAAAAGAATGAAATCAAATTAGAAAAGAGAGATTCCAGAAGCGAATGAGAAAAATTGAAGCGGTGCCTAATGCAAAAGATGCCACAATACGCCATTAAATGACTACTTAAGTTGCCGATAAATCAGAAACAACCTTCAGAAATTCTTGTAATTCTCAAAAGATGCATTGCTTCAGCCTAAAGTAGCGTGTAGATTTCAAAATCTGCTTAAAATTATCTGTCTATATCTCTGAAATGAAGTTTTATGATTACTTACATTATTTACATTATTCGGACTGTTATCCTTATTTTCATTGCCATATTGACAACGTTTCAGCCCCCTTTGAGATGAGGTTGAAATAATAGACAGAGAGCGTCATTGGAAAATACGAAAACTTAAGTAATTAGCACATATGCTACGCCACAAAAATCTCCCGAGCCCACGAAGCATATATATGAATAAAATGTGGGAACTAGTAATAATGAATGACAACAAAAATTGTTTTATCAGCTCTGGTAAAAAATGCAATAATAATAACAGAAAAATTGCAATATGAACATTGGTAAAAAAAATTGTTGCTGAGATATTAGGTTTACAAGTCCCAGAAATTCGTACACAGATGTCCACGAGGATACATGGCTAGTTGGTTAGATCCAGTGACTACATCCAAAGAGTTGTGAATTCAATACCAGGCAACAGCAGAGGTGAACCAAACAAGTCGTGTGGCCAACTCCTATAACATCCATCGTCAAAACAAGTTTCTGAAGCTTTATGGCTACACCAAACGAACAAAATATTAACGAAGCAACATTTGCCTCGAAAGGATGGTAAGCGAAAGAGGGTGCTGAGGCCACCGACCTAAACGATGAAGGATTAATGTTCACGGATGTAGAAACCTTAATTTAAAACCATTGAACACAGCCACCAATGATCGCCAGTTTTGGCGAGAATTATCTAATATTAGTGTGTAAGCTGTCGTAGGCGGAGAAAACGTTCAACATCTGTGATATAAAATATACGTAAGTATGTAAATAAATAAAGAGATAAAGTAAGTAATGCCACTATAATAAACATATAATATATTACAGTAATAGTTACGTAGATACACATGCTCATCAATCGAGTTCCTTTTCAACATAATATCGTTCCTGGTCAATGCACAAAGATCAAACATTATACCCATAAAATCTCAGAGGAACTTCAGCTGATAACTCTATCGTCATCCCATCGGTGGTCATGGTTCTCCAACTTTCTGTCCTTTGTAGATCTTACCAATATTTTATCTCTTTAAAATCATTCGCACTTCCTGTTCTGCTATTCATTTACACAGATTTGTTTGCTATGTTATTCAACATTTTCTTTTGGCCTTCTATGTGTGTGTCAAAATCTGATCATTGTGTCCCTAAAATTTCGCCTGTCCTAAAGTCTGGAGGATATAGTAATTAGCCTAGCCTATATGAAAATTTATACAGACATCAAATTCTTCGGTGTTCATCTCTGTTTATTCATATTACTTTCCACAAGTGTTGGGGACCCAACTTTCTTCACTCTATACGTGATCAGTCAATTAGGATTTCATCGTCTCATTCCTAATTACGAATTTTCGAGATTCCTCCAGCCTTATGTTTAATGCATACATATATATTAGTGAATTTAGTTAAAAAATTAAGAAACATTAGTCGGCCGAAGAACAAAAAATAACAGTTTCTGAAATAATAGGATTATTCTTAATTCTATGAGTATTATATATTCAGTTTTTTATATCTTGCGTAACTATTTAATTGGCCCGGCCCAAGTGTATGTGATCGAATTCCCAAGGAGAGTGCAAAATGCAGTTACACTTTTCTTCCAACTATATTGTTACTTTCACTGTGGCATTTTACTTAGAATTGCCCCTGCTAGTTGCAGTCTGGCTTGGTTTGTTTTGTGGCATATCAACCTCAATGTGTCATTTAATGCCGACAACTTTTTTTTTTCTGGTAATAGTTTTGTTTAGTCAAAATTCTATTTCTGGTAATAGTTTTTTTTTTTTCAAAAACGTTTAGCTGGTAATAGTTTAAAAAAAAAAAACGATTACCAGCAATATGCTTTTGAAAAAAAAAACGATTACCAGCATATTGCTGGTAATCGTTTTTTGTATCAAATGCATATTGCTGGTAATCGTTTTTTTGTTTCAAATAATTATTTCTAGTAATACTTTTTACAAAGCATTTCTGGTATTTTTACACTTTTATAATGCCTTTTACCTCAATTTCTTGGTTAACTTTTGGCCCAAAACTGGGACCCTAACAGGTGCTACCACCCCAGGTCAGGGTGGAAGTGGAAACACCAGCAATTAAGAGGAGGTTCCACTCTCCTCAAAGCCTCCTGATCAAAGGTCTTGCTGTTGGACGTAGTTTATAGTCTTACTCTGAACGCGGATATAGTTTATCGTCATACCCAGGACGCAGTTGCCGTCTGAGCGAAATAGTTACTTGTGAAAATGACTAAATAACGCCTCTTTCTCCTTCAGCGTAATCGGAGCCATCAGCTTGAGACTGATGTCTGTGGAAGCAGATTTTGTTAAATCTCGCCGTCTAGATGCTTAAATGTGAGCGAATTCCAAATACATCCCTTACACAAGTTGTTTTAAAATGTATTCAGTGCTATTAGAACAAAAGCATCGTTCGTCTTCAATCTCTCCTCAACGATGTGTCGGTTGCTTTTCAGCGATGCCATTTAGTCATTATGGATTCTTCAGTGTCCAGTTCTTGACCTAAATTTTATCATTCGGCACTGAAGGAGTTAACAACATACTTTGGCATTTATTCGCAATGTATTACTGGCTACAAAAATAAATAAAAAAGTTCAAATAGTACAAATCATAGATATGGTTTCTCTGTTAGAAGTTAGAGACTTGAAAATAGGAAGTCATATAAAAACGGAATCAGCAACCTTTGACAGAACTGCTCGGTGCTCGCACTTCAGGATATCGGTATGCAAAAGAATATAGGTTATCTTTTTACTCAAAATGTCTGACAAAAATTTTGGAATTCGATTACAGATAAATCGAAACAGTTATGCAAGGATCAAACCTGATATATGTTTTTTGGAATTGTTGCTGTAAATGTTTAATTTGTCATGTCTCCTGCATTTAGGAAATGGCTCAAACTCAGTTTAGTTGAGAGGATTTTTAAAGTAAGCCTGGAGTGACATGTTAATCTTTATCCTATTGTATAATTTACAGATGTTCTGAATATAAAATATTTGGCTTTAAGAAGTAATATTTTAAAGGCTCATAAGAGTAATCAGATCTCGCTAGTAAACACATATAAGGAAAAAAAAATCAATAACATTTTATTATAGCTCAGTAAGAATATTTTTTTCGTGAGAGATATCATTAAGATAATGAGAGCGAAAAAGAGAACAGCTTCGGTAAATAAACATAGGTACGAGAAGAACTGAAAATGTCTCATTTCAATCCCCTTCACATAAACAAATTAGTAAACATGCTTTTGGAGGGCTTATGGGCCAAGGAGAAAAGTTTTCCCCACCCCCTCGCATATTTCATTTTCTATAAACATTAGATACATTATGAATTGACATTTTGCAAGGAACGATGTAGGCCACACACACACGTGTGTGTGTGTGTGTGTGTGTGTGTGTGTGTATTATTTTCAAATAATCTTCTTGTGCAAGAAATTTTGTTATACATTTCAGGCAAGTTCTTTATCTTTGATAAATACTTTTACAAATATTTTAAATGATGCATTCTCATAGAAACACTATATTTGCCTAATAAATTTAGAGTTAGTCTCTTGTAGACTTGAAAGCACAGTTTAACAGACGAAAGGAATCTCCAGGAATTTCATTTTACCGCCTTTTTTATTAATTCTTTTAATGTCAGTCGTCACAAGTTAAACGTGAGTTTCTGCCATATGATAAAAAAGCGCTAGTAAAGACAGTTTGCAGAAACAAACATGTCCACATTTTTTTCTAAATCAGATGAAACTGCTTTCGCCTGATGCCTTTCAATCTATCTGTATTTTCGATAAAATGTTCAGGATGGTTCAAAAGTCCTGTCACCCCTGCACAACAGTTTTATATTTCAATGTTCTGTGAGATATTATCAAGGAAATTTCACATGAACGTTACCAGAATATTCATCAGTTGAAGGACACCGTTTGGCGAGCCTTTGCAACATTCAACAAAGCAGGTTTGTGTGTATCATATATATTATTAATGACGACAGACAAGTTACTACGATTAAGCGTTTTAT
Organism: Acanthosepion esculentum; assembly: GCA_964036315.1. Lineage (NCBI taxonomy): Eukaryota > Metazoa > Mollusca > Cephalopoda > Sepiida > Sepiidae > Acanthosepion > Acanthosepion esculentum. The sequence goes on along the minus strand of OZ038495.1, from coordinate 29,123,860 downwards.
TTAATTTTCCTTATGTTCGTACAAGTTTGTTTTTATTTTCTGGACACAGTGTGTACAAACTGTTCAGCTGTAGTTTTAACTGGATGTATGGGATGAGTGTATGTGTCTGGAGTTATAGGGATGTTTTATTTTACGAAAACAGTCAACACATTGCGTTTGTAGTTAATATTAATGAGTGTTGGCTTTTGCTTTATTATTAAGGATTTCATTATTTTTAATCATTTTTTTTTTACATGTGGATGAAGTTATTATAATTGTATTTTCTACTAGTATCTTTCGGATGGAGACTTGTAGGTTTGTGTTATATATATATATATATATATATATATATATATATATATATATATATATATATACACACACACTTGTAAGTATATTATGTTTCAATTCAAGCAAATGTGTGTGCGCGCGCATATATTTCTTAATAGCCATTCACATCGAATATATTAAACCTAATTCTGTGTAGCTATGATTGTCGTTATCTCAGCATTGAAGCAAAATAATTACATTTAACTTTGACACTTTTCTTCAAATGAAAATCTGGGAAATAGATTTCGTGTTACAAATTTAAAAAGCAACGCTACTTCCTTTTTTACCAAAAGATTTTTAAAATCCAATCAATATAGGTAAATAATGAACGACTTTTAAGTGGCAGGTTTGGTCAATAAGGATACACTAATTCGTTTTATTTCTTTACTGTCCTCTTTCAAGTGCGTGTTGATAAACTGTCAATATATCTTTTCATGTAAATGGGTTAATAGTGTTATGATGAAATTATACATATTGGTAAATTACATGATACACAAAACCAAACCTTTTATCCCATCTATCGTCTCATTACTTTTCTATATAGAAACCTATAGCATGTTTATATTTTGTCACTTAATAATAGTTATAATCCGACTATATGAAATTGAAACTATATACATATAATGGCTGGCCACGCACTTCCGAATATGACTGTCTGCTATGTTGCCTAGTTAAACCCTACTGCTAAGGCCTTCTCAGGCACATTTGCACCCACAGAACCACCTTGGGGTTTAGATTGCAACCGTGCTGAACGGACCTTAGTTGTAGTTGTTTGAGAGAGCGCATGGTACGATTAACACTTTGAATACGGCCAATACACTCAAAATCTCGGTCAAGATAATTTTCGCCTTCTTACTGTCGCACCAAACCGGTGGTTTCTGCATTACTCCTTCTACCTAAGTTCATCTACAAGGTTTGGGTCATCCCTAGGTATAATTTTCAGGTCGTTCTAAACAGTGCCGAACGCTGCTATCATCACAGGGCAAAATTATCAAAGATCAACTCCTTGACAAATCGACCATAATGACATTTGAACCAGGGTTGGAACTGTAACATTCATACACATTTTCTTAAAAATGACAAGAAACTTATGATTATTATATTTTTCATATGTTACGACTCTGAAATCAGAATTGACACTAAATCATTATCACGTGATTCAACAGAGATTTAAATCCCCCCCCAAAAAAAATCACATGATATTGGTACAGCATGAATATTGAAAATCCTTTCAAAAGGTGCATATTACTATACGTGTTTGAAATTCAATCTAAATTATTTCGTTTGTAGGCCGTGACTGGTGCCAGATGGAATTTCGAAAAGGTAGCAAGAATGATCGCGGACATTGGCTTGTCTTTTTTTACGTATTTAGTACCAATAAATGGAAAGTAATACGCCAATAAGTAACACTCCTTAAAGATGTTATTGTTATTATTATTAATAATTCTGTTATCTTTAACAATGCTTGTGTAATGATGTCGAGGAGGCGGAACAAATGATTACACAAGATTTGAATCTTTCACATTTAATATTACATTTTATTCAATTCCTAACTCCACTTACTTTCGACCAGTGTATATGCGGCACCGGAAAACTTATCCGAATGTGGACTTTATATTTTCGTCTGCTATATCTGAGAGACTGCCCTCTCGTCGGTGGTGGTATGTATCATAACATATGTTATCCGGCTCATTTCCACTTTTGTAATTCAGGCGCAGTTCCTCGGCTCGCGTGAATCTGCTATCTGCGACATGGAGCTCACGGCTCTCTTGATGGTTTGGTGTGATATTGAGTGTAAATTTTATTCTAGCATGACCTTTGGTGAGACACGCATTACACGTGGGAATTAATGTTTGGAGTATTATATATAGATATATATTCCTCTGTATACATACGTAAATCATGCAGCAATACATGTATGTTGTCTAGGGAAGTTAAATATTCTGGATCCCCCGCTTTTCGTCTCGAGTTCCTCGACAAAATCCAGAGACGGATATGCAATGTGCTTGGTCCTGGTCTGGCATCTCATTTACATTCACTTCCTCACAGACGTGCCGTCGCAACCCTCTGTCTTTTCTATAAGTACTTTCAGGGCAACTGCTCCGACGAGCTATTTTCTCTGGTTCCCAAACTGCATAAACTTAGGCGTGTTACTATGTTGGCATCTCAGTTACACCATTTCACTGTCGAAACGGTTAAATGTAGCCGACTCTTCAACTCCAACAGCTTCTTTTCTCGCACTTCCCGTATGTGGAAGTCCCTTCCTCATACCTGCTTTCCTGATAGTCTTGAAATATTCAAATGTAATGTCAATTGACATCTTCTCATGCTTTGATCCTGACCCCCGTTCTTCTCTTTATCCTTTCCTCAGTCACGTCTCTAGTCTTGCTCCCACTCTCTTTAACCCCTTGCGTGCTAGTGGCACTCCCGCCTTGCTTGGGGTGATTTTTTAAAGCATTTTTTCAAGCAAGGTGAGAGTGCCACTAGCAAGCAAGCTGATACAGAGGGTAGAGAACAAGAGTAAAGAGGTATGTTTGTGGAGAGGATAAAGAGAAGGACGAGGACCCGGATGAAGACATCAGAAGATATCGATTGACATTACATTTGAATATTTGAAGATTATAGTTATCAGGGAAGCAATTAAGAGGAAGAGAATTCCATTGTCGGTAAGTGCGAGATGATAAGTTGTTGAAAAAGAAAACGGCTGCATGTAACACTTTCGATGGTGAAAGGGTGGGACAGAGACGCCAAACTAGAAGCACGCTTAAATTCATGCAGTTTAGGAACCAGCGAAAATAAAACGTCGGAACAGTTGCCGTGAAAATATTCATAGAAGAGACAGAGAGAAGAGACGACACTACTCTCAGAAAGTGACTGTATACTAAATGCCAGATCAGAACCTATCACATTGTATATCCACCTCTGGATTTTGTCGAGGACCTCGGGAATTCCAGCGGGGGTACCAGATCATATATGACAACAATATTCGATGCAAGTACGGATGGCGAATTTATAGATTTGAAGGATCAACTCAGACGAGAAAAACCTTCTGGCACGACACAGAGAAATTTCCCTGAGGAGATGAAGCTATTGAGTTTATTTATTTGTTCCCTCTCATATCATCGGACAGCCTGAGACGAAGCAGGCACAATGAGGCGCTCTCATAGAGTTGGGTTTAACACAGAAAATACATATTAAGGTATGCATTAACCACAACTAAATTCAATGAAAGATTCATGATATTATATCGTGACAGTTGTTGCAAACTATAACTTTCTTTGATTTCTCCTTGTGCATATTTTCAGTGTAATTTAACCAAAGTAAATAACATACAAGATATGTTAGATATGAATTTCTATATAAAAAAATGAGCATATGATACCAATAGTACTATCTTAATTTTGTACAGTATCAACATCGAGGTATTAAATTTGTCACATTGGTGTATGGTCGCTTAAATCATCGCTTCTAAAAAGGAGACGTAAACTGTGTGGAACCATTTCTCTGTTATAATTCCCTGAAGAAATTATTTAAAAGTTACTGTATTAACCATTTTTCTTTATTCAGGATTGACAAACTTATTTGATATCATAGCTGATTTTTTCGACTGTTTCTTTTATGTCTAATATCGATTTTTATTCGCTGAATATATTTTCTTTTAGAATATCATTTGTTTTTAAGGACTACCTTTCAAAGAAGCTTCTACGTTTTTTTCTGATCGTATCGAATCATAAATTTCCTGCCTGATGTCAATGTCTGTTAATATCGCAAGCAGCACATAGTAAGACAGTTCTTCATAGGATGTTCCAACGATTTAGAACTTTTTGTAAGTTGGTTTCGTGCCAAAGATATCAGCAATTTATTTTATATTCAGGTACAGAGTTAATCGACGTAAGGTGCATCAGTTCATAGTACATCGAGTACCTTAAAACATAACTAACCACAAAAGCAATCTAAATATTCAAATTTCCAACACGTAAATGAGAGAAATTAAAGAAAGTGTTCAAGCAGCATTTCAGCAAATCAAAAGATATCCACAACGATATAGTCATAGAATTGATAATTACATTTTAGATTATATATATCTGACATTTTCGCTTTCCCTCCATTGTGAGATGAAGAAAAATTATCTATGTAGATTATCTACAGTGATTGAGAAGATAAAAAAAAAACCTTTGTGTTCCAAAAAGTGAAGAATTGATTGTCTGGTTTTTGACAGTAGCAATAGTAACCAACTATTTTCTTGCAATTATTTACGCTACTCTTGTCTGGTGGAACAGCAGCGAATTCAGTCTTGTTGGTGAACTCGTTTGCAAAGGCTATGAAGTGCGATAGGCGAGACAGATATTAGCAAAGAAAATTGTAGCTAAAATCGTGGACAAGACAAAACAATATCAAGATGAATGACGGTGTATTAATAATTATCGACAAATCTGAAATTTAGGGAAAAGAATATATTTAAACTATCTGTCGGGAAATAACCAATAACGAGTTAACATCATTGTACAGGGTGGTCCGAAGGTCTTGTCACCCATTCCATAAAGTAACGAGAATAGTACAAGTAATAGAAAGTACATGTACTGGATTCAGTTTACTCACTTTCATTGACGCTGTCACACATCGAGAAGGTCTGTATGAACACCATTTTCCTGGCCAAAAATGATGCGGCGCCATCTCCAGTGTGATATTTTACAAAGATGTGCTTTGTTGAATGTTGCAACGGCACTACGAACGGCGCCCTTCAACTGATGGACATTCTGGTATCGTTCATGTGAAACTCTCTCCTTGATAATATCCTACAGGCCATTGAAATATAAAATTATGGCATGTAGCGGTGAAAAGACTTTTGGACCATCCTGTACATTATATCAAAAATGCAGATGGAAGGAAAAGCAGTTTCGTCCGAGTTAGAAAAATTTGTGGACATGTTTGTTTCTGTAAACTGTCGTTACAAGCGCTTGTTATTATATGGAAGAAAAAATACTCGCGTTTAACTTGTGACGACAGAACATTAAAAGAAATAGTAAAAAAGGCGGTAAAATGAAATTCCTGGAGATTCCTTTCGTCTGTTAAACTGTGTTTTCAAGTCTACAAGAGACTAACTCTAAATGTATTAGGCAAATAGTGTTTCTATGAGAATGCATCATTTAAAATATTTGTAAAAGTATTTATCAAAGAAAAAGAACTTACCCTGTAATGTATAACACAATTTCATGCACAAGATTTGAAAATAATTAAATTTATATATATATTATTTAGTCGAAAATTATAACAAATATATTATAAAATCACTACAAAAATAGCCATTTTGTTATCAACACCTCTGGTGTCTTATCAAGTGATGTTGTTGAATACATTCAACATCATCACTTGATAAGACACCACCACTACTCTGTATTGAGCACTCTTTTGAGAATAGTAATTGTTGGTTATTGGAAGTTATTCCGTATACACCAATACTATACTTGGTTATATATATATATATATATATATATATATATATATATATATATATATATATATATATATGTGTGTGCGTGTGTGTGTAATCCTGATAAAACCAGATACATACTACTACCTACCAAATCAATAATGACAAACTGAAAATAATTTATATAACTTAATCTAAATTTTGCTCCTGAAAGAAAGAATAGGTTATTTAACAGAAAACAGAATAACCTAAAACCAGAAGCAGGAATTTACTGTATAGGATGAGAAAATCTCAGCAGAATCTTTTAGGAAATTTAAAACACACATGAACACAAAAAGTTTCTTTTACGAAAAACACATCTTTAATTAAAACAGAACATTTATTTAGGCCTAATTGTATAGACTTTATGAGTCTTTAACGGTAAATTTACTTCCCGGTTTATACAGCATATCGCATTTCTTAAATTTACTGCTATCCCAATGTTACGTTATTTATAAATAAAAGTTATATGCCATGCGTGATACACGTTTAGGCGATCATGTATCTCTCTCTCTATATATAGATAGATAGAGATAGATAGATATAGATATATATAGATAGATATTATTAAATATAACATATTGTGAATGTCTTATGTCTGATCATGAGCCGTTCTAAAGTTCGTATATTTGCTTTAGTTACTGGTGAAAATAAAGACAAAAACTGTCCAATATTTGGATATTTTTTATTAAGTTGGTCCTAAGCATTACATGACTTACATGAGCCATCTTCAGATTGGTTATACAGACATGAAACAAAGATATCTACCATCAAGGATGATATTTTCTTATGTTGACATAGATGATTGCTATGCGACTATAACGGTCACGGAAAAGCAGACGCAGGTCTTAAGTTCAAGATGCTGTTCTATGACGCAATACCACGCGAGAGACCGAAATATTGCAACAGATCCATATATCTAGATGCAATGTAATGTGTTGTGACTAGTTTGAAATATATAATATATGATTTAACAAATATATTTACTTAAGGAACATATACATGCTAATAATTAGATTAAGAAAAATAGGTTTCATTTCCCTGGAGTGTAAGTTATATAATTCTTTAAAGACAAATTCGCTTTAACGCATATTTACTTATGGAAAAACACCTTTCAAAATATTTATTGTATCTTCTCAGAAACAAAATCATCAATATGTATTGGTCACGCTACAAACGTCCTCTCCAGAAGACTGTCAACTCCTCTAGTAAAGTTCCATATATAAATGCCAACAGGTACAGGATTGCTACCTCAATTTCCGTTTATGTATTTAAAATATGTATATATATACAAATACATTGATGGAAATAACTATCGTGTGTGTGTGTGTGTGTGTGTGTGTGTGTGTGGATGTGTATAAATATATAAGTTATATTAACTTTTATGCTCACATTTACTTTATATATATATATATATATATATATATATATATATGTATCTCAATATGCATGTTGTAATTCGGCGTTATACCGAACTAAAAAATATAAAAATATCTGTATCCGTATTCATATTTGATAAGTCATACAGATAAGCGTACAAGAAAAACCATTTTAAAATATACATATTCCATTGAAAGTATATATGCGATATTGGCAGTATTGAATCTATATGAAAATACAAAAGTCACTTAAGAAACTGATTGCCTGAATTGGTTTGGGATTTTAAGGTTGGTAAAATCTTAATAGCGATAAAAAACATTGTCCGTCCATATTTTAAGATGTCTGCGACTTCCAGGGAAATTGTCTTTAACAAGTCCTGCCTCCCTAGTCAATTCGCTATATATAGATATTTGGTGCACTAAACTAGTTTTCGTAGGCGAACTACACTTCACAGTGGAAAAGAAAATAAGGCATTTGATTAGATTTGGCAAAAAAAATCCATTCTCTTCGTACAAATCATTGATGTAAAAGATTTTTCCTCGTTCAGATGCCTCCAAACTCACGTTATTTGTACTGAAGTAGTCACGGATTTTGGCAATGCGTACGTACAGCTATTTCACTGAATTATTCGTCTATGGGCTATGACCCTGCAGGACGTGGGTGATTACGGCTCTCCATAATTTCCTATACTTTGTAGCCCTTGGTAACTTTTGTACTTTTGCTATATCTCATAATCCCTGTTCTGCCAAAAATTTACACAGACCCATCGAGTAGGTTACCAGTTGTTTTCCCCTCTTGCTTTCAATTTTATGAGAGTAGCAAATTCTCGAAGCCCTCTTTCTACATTAGGTGTCCTAGAAATTTAAACTGCCATTCGGATGCTAAGTATCAGTGTCGTTTTTGTTTCAATTTTCTCTAGAACTTCGTTATTTCTCAGGTGTTAAGTCCATGGTATTCTCAGCATGCTTCTGTAGAATTACATTTCTGTTGTCCTACATCTTTTCATCTGTGAGGTGATTGTCCAGCATTCACTACCATATATGAGGACCGATATTACGTGACAAGTTCAGTACTCTCCGTTTCTGAGCATACTCATGTAAACAAAAGTATATAATTCCTCAACTCCCACTGAAACCCCAGGCTGATATATTTATTACTCATTCATCTTCTGCACGGAAGCCACGTAGAGAAATCTCAGCAAGACTAATGTATCATATTTTTATATATTCTTTTATATATTTAGTGAAAATTCCCAGTACAAATTAATTTTAAAATCAATCATAATGGTTACTGAACTTTTAATAGAATATAGTCTAGGAAAAATCAAGTTCACACGCAGAAATACATCTACAAGGTTAGTAGTGGCTGTCGACTCACAAAGCGAGTATCATCATCACTGATATGTCAGCCCTTCTGTCAAATCCCCCCCAACCCACTACAAAACTGCATTCATCGGTTGTGTGAACGACAGTGGCTCATAAAGCCAGCCACTGATCTGCATTTCTTGTCACATATGTGGCATATCAAATCATCTCCGGATGGCGGAAGTTGACTTTGATCATCATCACTTCCAATGTACCATTTCATATGCCTTGTCAGGCCCGATCTGGACTTGCACACCCTAGAGCAGGTCGGACATTCAAAGCCTTCTACAGGGTTACACTTACACACTCAGAGTAAGATAGATAGTCAATGTTTTTCCAATAAAACTTATTAGGCATATTCTATTAATACATGTTTTTATATGAAATTTGAGAGTGTAAATTTTAGTATATAATGTTTGTTTTTATAAGAAATAATGTATTTCCTATTTACATTATTGGGACTATTGTCCTCATCTTTGCCGCCATATTTATTACAACGTTTCGGACGTTATACGCTCAGGCCTTCTTCAGGTTGTTCGAATGTCGAACTGAACCCTTTATCTCACTCACTGGGGTAGACTGTTCTAGTTCCACGTGCCATATCTAATGGATATCAGATATCTCCTGTTAATTCCCCTCTGAAAGTTCTCCATCGCCTTAACCAGGTTTTAAACTCACACTCTTTGGGTACTGCCACTGGATCTAACCAACGCCCTTTATCCACTGTGCCATGTGCCTTTGAGGTTAAGGCAGTGGAGAACTTGGAGAGGGGAATTAACAGGAGATAACTGATAACTGACATCCATTAAACATGGTACGTGGAACTAGAACAGTCCACCCAGTGAGCGAAGTAAACGGTTCAGTTCGACATTCCAACCACCTGAAGAAGACCGGAGCGTACAACAGCCGAAACGTTGTAATAAACATGGCGACAAAGAATGGAATAATTTACATTATTCGAACTGTTATCCTCATTTCATTGCCATATTAATGTTTCGGCTGTTGTACGCTCCGGCCTTTTTCAAGAGATTGGAATTTCTAACCGGACCCTATATTTCGACCACCGGGCTAGATTGTTCTAGTTCCACGTGCCATGCTTCTTCTAGGTGTCTCTATTATTTCCCTTTAACTCAAGTTGCCATGGTTTTTGGTTCACACTGCTGTAGCCTAGTATTGAACTCACAATAAAAACGTTGGTTGGATCCACTGACTAGACTCAAAGTGTTGCAAGTTCAATACCAGGCTACAGCAGTGGTGAAACCAAAAACTTGGAGAGCTGAGTTAATGGGAAATAAATGAGACATCCGAAAGAGGCATGTCTCATGGAATAAGAACAATCTACCCCGATGAACGAAAGAAAGGTTTCGGTTCCAAATTTCAATCACCTGAAGAAGGCCGGAGTTTTTACTTTATGACATCTCGATTTTACTTTTGGTTAATATGAAACCACATTTACAGTCCACTTGACTACGTGGGTGCCCAAATCCATCGGACAGGCTACCATTGTGTCACGTATATATGTTAGCGTTTGCGTGTATGTGATTCTTTATTTCGTGCCATCAGCCGGATGACTCAAGAATAAATCTTTTGTCCGTGAAAATGTAATCAAATCTATAAATCTTTTGTTCTTGGTGCCACCTCCTTACAAGATATTTATATATCGATATATTACACTTGTTCTTAAAAATTGCACGCGTTTCTCGAAGTCTCCTGTAGTTGATTAAAGCCTTTCTAAATGTCACACTTTCTCGAATTCAGCGCCTATCTTCAGTGAATCCTATAAATTTTCAGTTGACTGATTGCACAAATGATGAGTTTTTGCATCTATATTAGCTCACGAGACGCGCTACGAAATATGTAAAGTTATAAAATACTGGTCAGCGAGAATTAAAATCTTTGAAGGAATTTATATTCCTGAATGATTTGAATGAAAATAAAATATTTATGTTTTTATTATATTGAATTGAATTCTTTATTCTTCATGAATATAAATAAGTTATTGCGTTGAGAGATTGCACGGTAATTTATTTAAATGTAATGCACGGAAAACATTTACAGGTAATATGAAAAATGTTACTGAAGAAATTTATATGTAAAACCAGAGTTTAAATTTAGTTATTCAATGACCTGACACTTTCTGGCCCACTAACAAAAGCCATCAGAATACAGGTATGGTCTGTGATAGTGTTATGCTGGAAGCCTTGCATTATTGGAATATTGATCTATCCAATACACGACATCGGATAGCTCATTTGCTGGAATAAAATATCGAATTTATATATCACGTTAGAGTTTTATAGTGCAGAGGTAATAGAATATTATTTTATTTCACGTATTAAATAGTATTCCTCCTGTATGATAGTGAATTCTGGTGTATTTCCTCCCACATGAAGACAAGACATGAGGCAAAATATATGTGGTTCTCCAAGAAACCAGCATGTCATCAAATGTGACATTTTAAAGAAAATGGAAACAGACAAGAAGATTAGATAAAAAATCAGAAAGAGACAGTCGAAATTTCTGGGATACACAATGAGAAAAAAAGGTTTGGAGTATTTGACACCCACGGAGCAGTAACTTCAAGAGAGGCAGAGCGAGTAACTAATCTAACTCGTATGGATAAAGTGATGACAAACCAAGCAGTAGGAGAGATAGGAAGCTCTATACGATCTTTCACATCCTGAAGGGACATGTTACATAGAAGAAAATAGGAATGTGGCTTAAGACAAGTAGTAGGGGTCATAACACGGGGAAACAAACATGGTTCCTTTGTAGTTAGTAGTTTCAATGGGGTTGTATTGTGAACCTACTTGATGATGCTAATTTCGGAAATTAACCGCATATATTGTGCCTGATGCATCTGGGGTGTTTGAAGTTAGCAATAGTGGTCAATGAACGCATCTGCATCAAGATTGGGCGGCAGTGGCAAATCAGTTTGCGTCTTCAGCGTAGGTCATAGCAAACGTGACCCCAAAAGTGTAAACACAGACTCTTGCAAGTAGTTTATTGGTAACAGGATTTCCATCATGTGTACTTTATCCCAAACGTTCATTAGGCTATCGTGCACATTTACAGTGGATTTACGGACGAGTCTGTCGTTGGATTAACAACCTGTAGTATCCCGTGAAGAGGGGAGGCTCCGCTTCCATGGAACTGATAGTTAGTAGCGTATACGAAGCTGATCTAGAGAGCAGTGACTTATAAAGTGTATTCGCCTAAGACCACACAACCACTAATTGTATCATAATATTGGGTGATGGCGTTACCTTTTTCGCCAGGGTAATTGGATATGTATACTTCATTTTGATCAAAAGGGTACCCGGTGGTACAACCCCCCACCACCGCGCGGCTGAAAATGTTTCCCTTTGATTTAAATTAAATTTAAATTTTAACAAGGTCATGATTCCTATCTGAAATATAGGAGCAGAAACCGGAAGAGGATATCAGAACGGCAAGATCAAAATGAAAAATATAGACGTCACGCTGAGCAAGATATCTTCAATAAGGACGTAGTACCCTAAAAAAGGGATCAGCTCATAATGTTTTTGTACAAACACCCCACTGATTTTTTTCTCGTGCGCCTTTGGTGTTTCTGTGCAGAACAGTACTGTTAAGTCTCTTTCTGCTGATATTAATGTAACCAGAAAGCAAGGTGCTGTTCCATCAGGAGAATACGTATCTCATGATCAAAGTGCTAGTCAATATGTTCTGCTTGATGGTGGGGAAAATTTTATTTCAATCTTGCCATGACATTTCTCCATCGAAAATGTATGGTATGTGATGAGACAAGCCTTCAGTCGTTCAATTATTCTATCAACAAGCCATTCTGCATTTTGTTGACATATAAAAAGGCGTAGACTATTATATCACGGGATAGTCTTCACCTAATGATGCACGGAAGATTACAGGCCTGTGGTAAAACATCAGGGATTATATATTTGAAAAGTCCAGATTCAAGAAATTCTAGAAATATGCATGCTAGGAATCCAGAGAGAGGACTTCCCATTGTAAGCCAAATTTGTGTTTATAATAGATATCGTTATACCGGAAGTAACAATGAGACGTGCATAGGGTGCATAATTTGATTTTGAGATGGGGATAGGTAGCTTAAAATCAGTTTTCTTAAGGTGGTTCTCTAACCGTTTAATGCATTTATCAACAGGTACATTAGTGAATAAGGATTTAACGTCTAAGCTAGCTAGGGATTTGTTTCTTATATCAATATTATTTAACTTATTGAGAAGAGAGCCTGAATTCTTAACATGTGCGTCACTTATGGTGCCCAGAATTGGAGTGAGAAATTTAGTTAAAAAACCTAGCTGATACACATTACTTCCGTTACATCGATGACATTTTATTCATTTACCCACAGAAACATGATTTGAATAAGATTGCTGATAGATTAAATAGGGTAGAACCTACTATAAAATTTACCCATGAACTTGAATCTAATAATTATTTACCTTTTTTTATACATACTACTTACTAGAAATAATAACAAATTAGAATTCAAAGTATATCGTAAACGAAATAAAAACGACTATTTACACTTTTACTCTCACGAGGATACTAAGACTAAAAGGGGTGTTATTATTGGATTCTACTTGAGAGCTCTTCGAATCTGTTCAGCAAAATATTTAGGTGAAGAATTCAGTTATATCGAGGATAACTTTTCAAATCTTTCGTATCCGAGACAATTATTACTAAGCGCTAAAGATAAAGCTTGGAAGGTTCATAGAATTCGTTCATCAGCGCAAAATGACACCTCCAATACTACTACTACATCTACGTCAGTGAAAGGCACACTTTCAGCTGCCCCTGATAATCTTATTGGTCGCATCTTTCTACCAAATAACCCTTTCACCGAACACATCTCCAGTAATCTAAATCTAAAAGCTAAAAATTAAAACTACTATACTACCCGCTAGAACTATTCGCAGTATATTAAATAATACCAGCAAACAACATACTACATCCGATGCTTGCGTCTTCCATATCCCAGGCAAAGACTGCAATTTGAGATATGTGGGGGAAACAGGTAGGTCCGTAAAATCACGTGTTTCCGAACATAAACGAGATATTCGCCTCGGTAATTTAAATAATGCTTTAATGAGACAATATGAAAGTCAAGTTCAGCAAGAAATCACCAATCAGTGGGTAGTGCCATACAATACATATTTCTTGTCATATCTATGTTGAAATCTGCTCATCAATTCATTCAACCAAGTCTTAGAACAAATACATATCAAAGGGGTCAGGTCAAGCTGCTTTGGCTCAAAACCCTCACTGATTTTTTTTCCCTTTGATTTAAATTAATTTGCATTTGAACAAGAGAATGATTCCTATCCAAGGAGCGGAAAGCTAGAAGATGGAGATCACATCAGCAAGATCATTGAGTAATATTGAAATGCATCATTTTTCTACACAAATTATAACAATGATTTAAAATCAATCATCATTTTCTTACAAAAGACAAAAGTGTGACATGCAGCAAGGAGCTGGTAATTCGGCTTTATATATATATATATATATATATATATATATATATATATATATATGAGAAAGAGAGAAGTCGTGCCAAGGTCTTCAGATTAGTTTCCGCTGACTGAAATGGCAAGCAAATGTCATGTATATTTGGAATAAATACGCTAAACACTCCGGTTTAATGAAGTTGCAGATTTTACATTTGCATCTATCAGGTATGTCACACAATTTGTTTTTTTGTATTCATTTTCTATTAATTATACTTGTTTTCAATCTTTGGGTTGAAAACAAATTGAAAGTCATTAGCTAGAGTTTCATTACAAGTGCAAAATATTTCCTTAGTGCAAAAATCAATATTTTCTCGGCGAAAACACGCATTCTCTCTTTCTCTATCACACACATATTTAATATTGTATTCATGCATACTTGTAAAAGCTCATTAATATATTTAAATAGATGGTAGAAATAAATGAATTGGTTTGACCTAACAAAAGTCAGCCATTTCAGTCTTTTAAACGAATTAGTTATAATGAATATATGCCTCACTTTCAAGAAACGAAAATGAAAAAAATCACAAATTACCAATGAAGAGAAAGTATCCCAATGCAAACTTTATTATTCGGTGTCGTGCATTAAAGACTTTGAAATGAGAATAACTAAACAGAACTGACATTAATTGATTTTCTTTTTCTTTAAAGAACCGAAAAAATACTTTATGATACGCTTTTAACTCCACCTAAAAATAAATTTAAAAATAGGAAAATATTTATTTTTATGAGAATAATAATATTAAATATTATGTACCTCCAAACAAAAGCAATACCTACGGTTTAAAATGCATTTTTAAAAAGAAAAATAATTTTTGAAGCTTTTATTTTAGTTTTAATTTCACGGTAACAGATGAAATGTAATATTTCCAATAAGAAAAATACTTTGCTGCCAAAACGAATTTAAATTGAGTAGAATAATTTTTTGAAATCGCTAAAAAAATGGTTAAAATCGTTCATATTTACAAATCTGCCTACACAACTTAATTCTCTTTATTAAAAACTCTTTCAAAAGTAAAATATTTTTGTGAAAATGTATTTGAGGAAGATTAACTGATTTAAAGTTCAATTGATATGATTTGAAACAAATATTACTCTGAACATATCGTAGAAAAAACATTTATCTAAAACTAAGAGGGTGTTTTTATGAGATGTTTACAACTTTCTCTATAGACGCATTTTGAGGAATGATTAGAAAATTATCATTAAATTTTAAATTTATTATAGTTACCATGCCTATTTTCTGTATATTGGGAATGAACGCCCGTATTTACAATGATTGATAGGTTTATACACACGCACACACAAATTCAAAAATTCATTTTAGATTACTGAGTGTTGTTGAATTTCAATAAGCGTTCCACTTATGATTAGTACATAGAGTTTTTACTCAATAGCAATATCACCTAACCTGCTGCACATTGATACAGCATTTTAAAAGAATTGAAATTATAAATTTCTATAATGATTTTTTAAAAATGAAAACAATTCTTATAAAAATTCATTATTCAATGAAAAATTTTTTTTCCTTAAGACAATACTGTCCATAATATATGTTATTCATAAATGCAATCAAAATCTTTTCTATTTAAATATCTTAGTCTTATATTAATTTTTTTTATTATACAATTCTGGGCAGGTTCGCGGTAAATGGGCGTCCTATTTTAGAAAAAGAAAATAATGATTTAAATTCTCCAAAGACTTGTGCTAATAATGAATATAAACAGAAAGATCTGCAAAAATTAATTTCTCTATATTACATGAAATTAAATAAGTGGGGATAACATGGAAAAAAAATTACGAAGATTTTCTATAAACGAAAGAGTTTTAAAATAATTTCATATATTTGTAAATAAGTCCTGAAAGTTTCATTAAAATCCAACTTTTACCTGACTTGCAAGATTTCTCAAATCATTGTTTTCACTGCAAAAAAAAAATCGCTAAAATTTCCCATACTAATTTATAGTCACCTTTTGCGCGAGAAAAACAAGATTTTTAACCAAAATTATGAAGCTTCTAAATAACATTAAAAATATAATTTAATAATAAAAAAATCCTTTAGTCTTACCTCTTAAAATTAACAAATATATTGGCGATAAAATGTCTTCGCCATATATGCTTTCAAGGGGTAGCTAATCTATGTTATAAAGAGAATAGCTAGTTCTCCGTCTACATGTTACTTTGGCCTATGTAAAATTTTATGTATAGCCGCTTGTCTAGTACACGACTCATTAACATGTACTATGTAATGTACACATAATCACAAGCCGAATGTAATTAGGTGCATCTCCAATGATTCGCTAATGTGTCTACTTAATTATTTTCATTTCATATAACATTTGCCAGCATTATAATTGTTTTAAATCTTAAAACCAATAAGGTAAATTATAGCGAGTGCGTTGAAGTATATCAAGTTTCTTCTTTCTCGAGTTCTTGCTCGTATATTTGAAATCGAAATTAAAATGTGTTTTGAAACATGAGAAAAGACTAAATTTACTAACGATAAAGATGTAATATGAAGAAAATGAAATTAAAGTTTGTAATGAGAAATTTCTTTTAATTCGTGATTTCACCGAAAAGTGACATAAGCCTTTAATGACCATTTTTAATGAAAATTACACTTAAAGAAAGCAAACTTACCGTTTGGTTGTTGTAAAAGAACTGAAACGTGACCAGCGTTTTCGCCGACATATGGAATGATGTCATTAAGCTACTGTCATGTGACCCACGTGATTTGTGTCTACCAAAGGGAGATAAGCGCCTTCTGTATCCTTTCAGAAGAAATTTGCGTGAACAAAATAAAAGCAGTATTACAGTATTATAATAGGATACACACAAATATTATATATATATATATATATATATATATATATATATATATATATATATATATATATATAATATGAAGTGATAATTAGTAGGAATAATTAAGGAGGACATTAATCCAAAGAGCGTTCTATGTAAGTAACAGAGCAATATAATAATGAGTACAGACGATCCTTAAAAATCCATTTGGTTACAATTTATTTCATGAAATATTTCTTATATTAATTTTTTTTTCTTCCTCTTAATATTAAAACTTTTTCCTTTTCTTTTTTTCTCCCCCTTTTTCTTTTGTCTGGATAAATTGATACCATTTATTAAAAAAAAAAAAAAAAAAAAAAAACAACTTCGGCCTGAAGAGAAAGGGTGTTCCAATAATTTGGACTGATTTTAAATGTGAATTAAGTTTAAGCGTCTAATGATTTTTTTCTTTCAGATTTGGGTGAGATTATTTTTCACACATGATTGCCATGACTTAAACAACATGATCCAATAGAGAAATAAAACTTACATCAATAACGCTGATTTATTTACTGCCGACTTTGATCCATCTTAATGAAATACCCTTTATATTCATGAAATAACTTCTAACCTAATGGTTTTTTGAGGATCGCCTCTAACCATTATATATATATATATATATATATATATATATATATATATATATATATGTATGTATGTGTGTGTTGTCTATATATTTTATGTAAGTTCTTTTCATATCGTCTGATAATCTTAATAACATTATCATTAAACAATGAAACATGTATGAATGAAAAAATGCTGCCTTAATACACACACAATATATATATATATATATATATATATATATATATATATATATATATATACACACACACAAGTGAACATTGAAGTCAACACTCAGAGGCGACAGGCTGTTTCATACTAAATATTTCTTATATTGAATTTTTTTCTTCCGCTTTTAATAAAACTTTTTCCTTTGCTTTTTTTCTCTCCCTTTTTGTCAGGCCTGACGATTGCGTCTATCATGAAACAGCCTGTCACCTCTGAGTGTTGACTTCAATGTTCACTTTTATATTTATATTTTCATACGCTCTATCTCTGATATTGAGCA
The DNA here is from genome assembly GCA_964036315.1 of Acanthosepion esculentum. NCBI lineage: Eukaryota > Metazoa > Mollusca > Cephalopoda > Sepiida > Sepiidae > Acanthosepion > Acanthosepion esculentum. Next base: position 29,105,890 of record OZ038495.1, on the reverse strand, counting down.
CTTTATCCCATATTTCCAACCATGAAACTATATATATATATATATATATAGTGTGTGTTTCTTCTCAGAAACTGTAAACATTAGATCCTCAAAACCATATATATCTGGAATCCTCCTCGTTACTAAGGGATCGTTTTTATACGAAGAACTCAGAATTTGAACATAAAATTATGAGACCAGGAAAGAGTTTAAAAATCTAAATTAAATCAGAACTTGAAGTGGAAATGTTTTTCATGACTTAAAATTGGGTAAATAATTAAATTCCTTCGTGTGATCAGTTTAAATATAAAATTGGAAAGGAAATCGCGACTGTTTGGGGTAAGCGATCAGTAGAGTACATCATTGAACCATGAATCGATATCAACATACTTCGAATGTTTATGAGAGGCAAATAAAAATTGAAACGTTTCAGCTAGTGTCGACTGTCATATAACGAGAACAAATTAAATTAAAATACTTAACATCGAGCGCAAATTGATAATCAATATAGCATAAACGCAAACAAGTCTAGGAAACGGTTTGATGATATTTAATCAAATGCGAACACGAAGTCAAAAATTATTTCAAAATTTATTTCAGATAAAAATATGGGTCACATAGTTCTTTTACTTTCAATATAAATAAACATTAAAGTCAATGAATATTGATAAAATCGAAAACCAATTGAACTCTAATTTATATGCAAATTAAATGCTATTCTAATAATCTTGAAATATTTATGAGAAAAATCAAATTTGAATGTTTAAAGTTTTATTAGTAAAATTATGACCGTATCCCGTCAATCATTTTTTTCGAGGAATCTTCCTTTAACATTAAAGAATCATACCTTAACATATATCAGCCCCATCCAGCGGGAGTATTCATACAATTTATTAGGATCCCTTACAGACTGGATTTAATTGACTCCTAGAAATCCTGATCATAGATGCAGTTTTTCCTAACAGTACATTTGAGAAAAAAAAACCGGACTTTCAATATCTCAAGAAACCTAGCTTGTATCGTTCTAATCATTACCGATCAGGCACTGACTTATCTCAAATCACGATCCGCAGTTGCACTCTTGATGAGGGTCCATGTATCATAATGTCTCCTGAGTCTCAAGTCTTCTCCAGACATCGTGAAATTTGTACACACGATCCATTGATAAAGATTATGGAAAAGCGTAGAGTTAATTTATTGCTCAAAAAACTACTTGACTGCTGTTTTGCATTAATTTTACAAGAGGCAGATTGTACTAAAAATGGAGCGTCTCAATCCACAGTCTTGATATGAACAGTTATTTAGTCGGTTATGTGGAGGAAGACCTAATCTCAATTCTGTAGCCTCTTTCCCAGAGACGAAAGGTTGCAAATCTAATGTTACTGCTTCCCTGTTTTCATGGTAAATTCTCAGATGACCTCCATTAGTTTAATCAGTTCAAAGCATTACAACTAGGACGCATCATGCTACTTTCACAGATGGGAATCAATTTTCTGCGGATGTAAGAATAAACATTCTAGTCAAAAAGATTTCACTACTAGTTTGTGAAAAAGAATCGCACGTGAACACCAATCTTAACCTCTTTAAGTAAAAGGTCAATCTTTGTCATCCTTGTCCTCATAATTGTCACTTCATATCACACCTCATTCATCGTAACCATTATAGCAGTAACACTATCTTGAGGGCCTGTCGAGGCTTGTACGAGGTAAAATTTATTATCATATATATATATATATATATATATAATCATTATCTGAATATATCTATATTATCTGTATAAATCTATTTGTATTACTATCATCATCATCTATATATCACTATCATCATCATCACTATCATCATCATCATCATCTATATATCACTATCATCATCATCATCATCTATATATCACTATCATCATCATCATCATCTATATATCACTATTATTATCATCATCATCATCTATATATCACTATTATTATCATCATCATCATCTATATATCACTATTATTATCATGATCATCATCTATATATCACTATTATCATCATCATCATCTATATATATATATATATCACTATTATTATCATCATCATCATATATATATATATATCACTATTATTATCATCATCATATATATATATCACTATTATTATCATCATATATATATATATCACTATTATTATCATCATCATCATCATTAATTTTCACTAATTTTATTATCACCTGCATATAGCTAATTTTATTATTACCTGTACATATCTAATTTTATTATTATTTTATATATTTCTATACCATTATTATTATCTGTATATATCCCTCTATATGTATATGTTGTTATCTGTATATATCTTTAGATCTCCCTTTCTATTGTATTTTTTGGGGGCAGTAACATTTCCGACTTTCATTGAATTTTGATATTCAATGTTCGTCCGATGTTTTATCAAGGATCACGTCTTGTTGAACTCTTTATTTTCGAACAGAGAAAAACGCAGACGAGGCTGTGCTGAAAAGCAGCCTCTCGTCTGGGGAGGTAGACAAACCCGGCCCCGTGCATGCGGGGGCTAAGGGGCATTTTTGACCGAGTCCACGGGCTCGAATCGCCCCTACATAAAAATCGGCTTTGTGCCACATCTTTCCTCGTGGGGGGAGGTCGGGTAAATACCGTCTTCATCAAGAATCATGACTTGTCGACCTCTCTGATTTCGGGTAGAGTAATCCAAACGTGGCTGTGCCGCAGAGCAGAGTTTCGTCAGGGGAGGTCGACAAACCCGAGCCCGCGCACACGTAGTACGGGCTCGGATTGCTCCACATAAAAATTGGCCTTGTCTCACATCCTGCCTCGTGGGGAGGTCGGGTAAATACCGGCTTGATCAAGTGTCAAGCAACTTGACGGGCGGAAGGACGGCCGTTCGCTCGATCGAAACAAATAAGGCATGTGAAAGAGGGGGGACGAAGGAAAGCAAGAAGCGTGTAGCCAAGAAAACTAAACGGTTTTGCGTCCTAAAACAACATAAAATGTTAGCAAATTTACTAAATATTTCATAAATAAAAAAAACGACACGACAAAACGCTCTGTTAAGATGCAATAATGCACAAACTAACATCAGACGCAAACACTTGCATAGTACCAAAATAAACGCTTTCATGAACACCAAAATCTAGGGGAAAAAAAACTATAAATAAAGAATGTTTTTTTGTTTTTTATCCAAACATACACACACGCATATTTGCAAGTCGTGCTGCCGGCGCGGAGAGAGCCGTGTTCGAATTCAGGCCTAGTTCGTTACACTCTCTTTCGCATAAATACAATTGGGAACTCTCGAATCTTGGTTGGCAATTAATCTTAGAGAACAAGTTTAAATTTAGAACCCGAAAAAGGTGGTTTAGAAGCTCTGTGGTAGACTGTGCATCAATTCTCTGTTATCAGAGCTTCTGGAAACTGTGACTTCTTCTGAAAAGATCTTCACCACTCAAATCATATTCGTGGTTAGTCGAACGATTGTGTACCAAAGTTCTTATACGGTATTTGTGTATTTTATATATATATATATATATATATATATATATATATATATATTAGTCAATATATTTTTTTAAATGTATACTCAGGGACACATGGCTCGGTGAATAAAGAAGTTGGTTAGATCTAGTGACTAGACCCAAGTATCTGTCTA
>OZ038495.1:29087257-29089757 GCA_964036315.1 Acanthosepion esculentum | reverse complement strand
AAACCTAAAACTAACTTATATTAAAAATGAAAACGGTAAACATAGGAAAAACAGAAGCAGGAAAATAATTTGGTATACACCCCCATACAACCAAATGGTAAAAAACAAATTGGGACAAAAATTCCTTGAATTAATACTCAAGCATTTTTCCCGGTGGAAGTAAACTTAGTACCATTTTCAATAGAAATACACTAAAATTAAGTTATAGCTGTACTGATAACCTAGAAAAGATAATTAAGAAACATAATACTAATATCTTAAATAAACACTTATACCAGAACCAAAAAATTGTAGACAAGGGAAAAATACAAACAACAACTAATGAGGGTGAACAAAAATTATGTAATTGTAGAAACCCTCAAAACTGTCCTTTACAAAATAAATGTTGCATAGAATCAGTAGTATACCAATGTAATATATCTTCTGTAGAAAATCCTGAAAACATAAAAATTTATATAGGTTGCACTAGCCATGAGTTCAAAAAGAGGTTCTACCAACATCAATCCTCGTTTAGGATAAATAAGTATAAAAGTCAGACATCTCTTTCGAAGTACTTTTGGCACCTAAAAGAATCCAATAAAACACCTACAGTGAAATGGAAGTTAATAAGAAGAGCTAGAATATGTAGGTCATTAAATGACCCATGTCCTTTATGCATACATGAGAAACTATATATTACTAAGTTTATAAAAAATAAAAATTTACTGAATCAGAGAAATGAAATAGCTATTTTTTGTCGTCATTGCCAAAAGTTTTCTTTAAATAATCTTTAAATAATCTATAAAAAAAAAAAAAAAAAAAAAAAAAAAAAAATTACCTGATTATTATACATACTCATATTTGATGGGTATAAATAATTTTAAATAATGTAGATAATTATATTACATTTACTTGGTTTATAAAGAAATATAGCCGATTAAAATTAAAAAGTTAAATTTGAAAGTAGAATTTTAAAAATGTTTTAAAATTGAAATTAAATAAAACAGATTCTAACCTAAATATCTTTTAAAATTGTAATTAAATAAAACGTACTCTAACCATAACACCTCTCTCAAAGCAATTCAAACACTGGAAAGAATCCAAGTGAACACCGAAAGTCATGTGAAATTAATAAGTTAGAATATAATATTGAACATTAAATGTCCTTTATACATACATATATACATTTATAATACTAAGTTTATTGAATTAGTGAAATAATTTAACCACCTTTGCCGTCATTGTCATAAAGTTTACATAAAATAAAATAAAATAAAATAATATTTACTTATACTCGATAAGAATAAATAATTTTAAATACTGTAAGTAATCCTAATACATTTACTTGGTTTTTAACTAGAAGTATAGTATATCAAATATTAAAAATAACTTTTTAGAAAGGTGGATAAAACATATTCTAACTTAAACAGTCCATCAAAATCTTTAAATATACAAATAGAAATAATACCATAAGAATTTTTGCCGTTAGAAATAAACCCAGATGACATGAATTTAGCGGATGTCAGAATTTGTTAAAAGATACATCCCTACCCATCCCTAAACATAACCCCGCTTTCAAATGTAACTATTAACTGAGACAACGAAAATTAAAAATTGAACCCTCTACCACCCCTTGTCTAGATGAATGGATTTATCGGTAACCTTGGAAACCCTCAAACTATGAATCTTTCCTGTGCCGTTAACAACCGTAAATTTTAAAAAGTAAGTTACTCCAAAATTCGCTTGATGAGGAAATGGAACTAATGTCTTTGGTTTAATAACAAAATTAAATTCAGGGGCTTTAGCTTCCATTTCTGAAACATGGTCATCACTGTGTAGCGGTAAAACCATATTTTAAATCTATTAATTTATAATATATATATATATATATATATATATATATATATATATATATATATGTATATATATATATATGTATATATATATATGTATATATATATATATGTATATATGTATATATGTATATATATATATATGTATATATATATGTATATATATATATGTATATATGTATATATATATATATGTATATATATATATGTATATATATATATATATATATGTATATATATATATGTATATATATATATATATATGTATATATATATATATGTATATATATATATATGTATATATATATATATGTATATATATATATATGTATATATATATATATATATATGTATATGTATATATATATATGTATATATATATATATGTATATATATATGTATATATATATGTATATATATATGTATATATATATATATATAATGTATATATATATATGTATATATATGTATATATATATATATATGTATATATATATATGTATATATATATGTATATATATATATGTATATATATATATATATATGTATATATATATATGTATATATATATATGTATATATATATATGTATATTATATATATGTATATATATATATGTATATATATATATGTATATATTGTTATATATATGTATATATTGGTATATTA
>OZ038495.1:29054162-29074162 GCA_964036315.1 Acanthosepion esculentum | reverse complement strand
GAATGGCCCGACCAACAGGGGGATGATTTCTTAATACCTGGCCGAATTTTATGTGGGCTCAAAGGTTTGGTGTTTCGTCTTTTTTCAACTTCCGGCATCAAATTTCAACGGAACTGATAAATATAAAAAAAAACAGTCAAAATGATGACCTTTACACATGGAAAGTGTGGAAGAGTTGGTTATTGAAAATATTTATCTTACTAAAAGGACACACAAAACAACAACAGACTTAGAAATAAGACTGAAGCGAGAGATTGAACACTTACTCACTAGAAGGAAATTAGGAAGAAAATGATAAAATCTAAACAAAATGAATTTAGAAAATTCTTTACAAAGGATTTACAAAGACCAAAAACTTCGCAACTAGTTTCATATTTAGGATTGGGTTTCCAGTTCCATCTAAAGTTTACTTAAATTCGATACTTCGTACGTTTCCGCCTAAACGTTGAAAATTTACTTACTATTTATTTATTTATTTTTCTCAGTAGGGGTACATAGGTTCTGTAGAAACTCTCTGCACTTAGCGAAATTCTTACGGCGAAGAAGAAATGAGGGAACGCAACTGTTATCTTGTGACGGAAAAATAATTGAAGATATTATTTCGTCTTCACAGGAATTTTATTGAAATGAGTTTCCAGTCGACCCTATTTTATTTGGGAAGAGTCAAAATTTGCTTATGTGTTTGAAGACATATAAAATACTAAAATATTTAGCCGAAGGCTGTATTTTTTTCTTTCTTCGTTACGACCTTGCTCCCTTTTTCGAAGCTCACAGGACGTTACCGAAACTGTTAAAAAGAGTCCTAACTCTTTATTTTCTATCGTTACTTCTACGAAAAGAATTATAGTGTTAATTTTTGTTCTAACCTGACACAAGCGATTGCCACAGTGAGACTACGCCCGTTACAATTAAGAACCCGTTATCATTTCTTTCTCTCTGTTCAGAGTTTCGGTTCAAATGTTAATAGTTGCCATTATAATTTTTCTACCTTCTCCTTCCCATAACAGTCGAATTTAAAATCCCGACAGTTCGATTATCGTCCGGTTCACATTCCTCCCTGTTATTTGAACAGGAGTAGTTTCCTGTTTAGAATTGGGTTTCACTTTTCAGTTTTTTTTTTCATTCCCTTTTCCTCCCAGTAGCCCTTTGCGTCTTAGCGACATTATCGCCTTGCTTGGGGTGTACTGATTAAAATAAAGAAATAAAATAATCTAAATTAACGAAGATGGGATAGAGAAATATCGGTAGAGATTTCAGCAATATTCCAGAATAACCAAAAAATAATTTACCGATTAGCAAATAGCGCAAATCAAATAGAGCAAAATCAAATGTATGAAATGAAACATTTTAGGGTTAATTTGCAGACGAGGACCCGCGACCAGTTTGCATTAAAAATCTGCCAAATACTTACATCTAGTTGTAAATGTACATGCTTCATTCGAAAATGACATGACAAATGTAATAAAATCTACCCTTTTGGAGTTATCGACAGTAAAATTTCGGATTCATACGCTTCGTCAGCGGCAGCCATTACTGGCGTTGTTTGCATATATTTGTTGCGGAAAGCTAAGCGCGGAAGAACGTAATTGACGGCGTTTGTTTTTTTACTGATTTTACTCGTCTCAATTACTGCGCAAGAGAACTATATTGCGTACGCAATAATCAAGACAAGTGAATATTCTACTCTGCTACTCTGCAGTAAATTTAAGCAAAGAACACCAGTAATGGATGCCGCGACGCGAATGCATCCAAACTTTTAATGTCGATAACGGTAGATTTTATCAAACCATTTTCGAATTAAGCATGTACATTTACACCTAAATGTAAGTATTCGGGAAATATGTACTGCAAACAGAGGGCGGGTTCTAATCTACAAATTAATCCATTTTAGAGTAAGTTTGGGAGGATTCGAGCGAATACTGAACGGTTGACCAAAATAACAAATTTTCATGGGATCGGAACAAGAAATGAGAAATCAAAAAATATTTATCAAGAAATCTAAGGGGAAATTGGAATGTTGTAGGCGTAACGACCCGGTGGAATTCGTGGATTCTCGGATATTGGCGAATGATTCATCCAACATTTACTGAAATACCCGATGGAAGCAGCAATTTCCAACTAGATGATCAAGCATAATAGAGCGTCGATTAAAACAGACACGCCAGAGTTGACAGCAATTACATGTTTATTGATAGGAACATAGAATAACTGAGCTATGACATGGAAAGGCGACAAATAGCCAACAACTTGCGTATTAGAGCATTAAATATTAATGGATTGGTGCATAATTATCAGGCGTTTTTTAAACAATATTTATTATGATAAAAGAAATATAACAATTCAACAATAACATTTTAAAATGATTATTCTGGAGCGTATGATTAACGACACGCATTTTTATAACCTGAAAAAAAAAAAAAAAAAAAAAAAAAAAAAACGGCAATTTGTATTAGCGAATAACTCACCTACAATAACGCCTGATAATTATGCACCAATTAAATACAAAACATCACCGCATATATGGTGAAATTCATAATAAATGTAATGGACAATTGGAGACTAGAAGAAGCTGCCTGGCGACAATTCCAAGCCCAAATTCTATTTTACAACAGAATATTTTTATATTCGTCAAAATCTAGGAAGTGTTTAAACAGGGGATGGAAGATGCGATACCGAAATACGAACGCACATTTGGACAGCGAAAGATATTTTCCAAAAGCTAAGCAAAGTAATAATAAACAACAATACTTCATTAAAAAAAAAGAAGAGTAATAAACATCATCCGTTCTATATGGTAATGGATTATGGACAGTCTCCTCACAGATGAGATCTGACGGAACATAAATCCGAATATACAGAAGGATGCTGAGAATACCATGGACTGAATATGTGAGTAACGAAGGAGTTTTAAGGAAGACGAAAAAAGGAAAATTATACTTGGAATCTTAAAGAGCTGAAATTTCCACGGCACATAATGCGGAAAGAGGGCTAAGAAAATTTGATACTCACAGGACAGATTAACGGCAAGTGGAAAGCAGTGCATAAACAACCTAATGAGCTTGTATAAATGGTTGGCAGCACAGGGATTAGGAGAGATAGTGAAAAGAAAACTTACTAAGAGCGACAAAAGGCAGGAAATTTTTGAGGACCATGATCGCCAACGTCCTGAAGGCATATGTCACGTAGAAGAAAAGAATAATTGCGTCTTATGAAATTACAATTGTAAAATATAAATTATGCAGAAAAATTATGGTCAATAATGATCATAAATACATGGATAGATATTCATATTGTCACCTGCTATGGTTGTGTTATTTTTTGATTGGACAAAAAGGTTCAGTTATTGAGGAAAATAAACCTTGTTTGACATTAGCTTTTTTTTTAAAGTACTATTGAGTTTCATTATATTTTGTTATCTTTTCAGAATATTTCAGAATTTGTTCACTGAACATTTTATCTTTCTAAACAAAGAACTACTCTTGGTGCCATTTTTAGGTTGCCAAGATTTTACAATTAAGAAAATTCTGTAAAGATCTGAATAAATGGTAATTGCAAGTTTCAGTATCCAATGAATATGAAGATTAATTGAAATATTCCCAACCATATTACAAAAATATTTGACAAATTATTAAATAAAAGTCTCTACATTCGTTCTGTTGCTTGCATTACAAAAACTCATTGACAGTTTAATAGTTGTACATTTCGTTTGTCCCAAAATTTCTTCAGTTTCTGTCTATATTTCTGAGATGAGTTATTATGTACACTATTTACATTATTCGGACTATTATCCTCATCTTTGTCAACATATATATTACGTTTCGGTCGTTGTACGCTCCGGCCTTCTTCAAACTGGACCATTTCGCTCACTGGCGTAGACTATTCTAGTTCCACGTGCCATGTCTATTGGATGTCACTTATCAGTTATCTCCTGTTAATTCAACTCACCAATTTCTCCACTGCCTTATCCAAGTATTGAACTCACAAATATTTTGGTCTTGTCACTGGACCTAACCAAAGCCTTTATCCACTGTGTCATGTGTCCTTAATTTCTTGTGCCTCTTTTGTTGTAAATTTAGTTTGTGGATTTCACATGGATTTCACAACAGAAACATTTTCGTAAAGTTTAAGTAGCTAATTGCACAGGAAAATACGGTTTAGCAGTTGTTACCGCTTAAGATATTAAGACAACTAATAAAGTCAAATTGTTGCTAAAGATTTTCAGCATTAGGTTGAGATATTTTATGTGTAGTGGGGAGGCACGGAGTAATGGTTAGTGGCTCCGACTGAGGAATCAGAAAGCCGAGTTCGAATTCCAGTCGAAATCCATTACATTCACTTACGTGCTAATACCCTTGGGAAAGGTATCGATCCTCTTCTCCTTTCAGCTATGGGTAAATAGCAGGACAGACCGGATGGCAACTGGTCTATGGTAAAAAGAAATGGAAACCTACTGCGGAGGAAAAAACATTGCCTCTTCAGTCATATATCGAAATATACATTATCGCCTAAGCATCTATGACGCATGGCACAGAACTGACTGACTGAAGTATGCTTGTCAAGTGTGCATTGTATAAAATTGATTCTCCCCAGCAATGTTTTTCTTCCATCGCTGTCAACCTCAACTGTCCGAGCCGATAATGAGAAATCTAAGTACGAAACTCAAAATATTTTCGACACCTTCCATCGTTAAGACATGCACGACACTTGATGGCTGTGACGCATATTACTGACCTTGAACATGCCTAATTTCTTTGAATGAAGACAGCAGACGTTCGTGATACGATACAATAATAAATACAGAATAGGATTCGGTAGCAATCGAATGACAGAATGTTGTCTGGGGGAGGAAACAGAAGGAAGGAACCTGTTAAGAGCTGCAAGGGATAGAGGGAGATGGAAGAAAAATTATGAATATGTTCTTAGTATTTGATGCTTAAATTTATTTTACTTTAGGTCAAGTTTCAGTGTAGGTTCAGATGCTGAATATTTCTGGAACTTATTCACTATCACAAATCATTATTGAATAATCTGTGTTGGGTCCAAAATTTTAGTAGGAATTAAAAAGATATTTTAAAAGTATGTATAAATATATACAAAAATATATAAAACAAATGAGAAGAGGAAGAACAGAAATAAGGAAAGAATACTTACCGTAAAATGGTGGATCGAAGAAAAAAGGTTAACTCTTCACCATTTACATTATTCGGACTATTATCCTCATCTTTGTCGCCATATTTATTACAACGTTTCAGCCGTTGTATGCTCCGGCCTTCCTCAGGTGGTTGGAATATTGAACTGAAACCTCTATTTCGCTCACTGGGGTAGACACTTCTAGTTCCACGTGCCATGTTTAATGGATGTCAGTTATCAGTTATCTCCTGTTAATTCCCCTCACCAAGTTCTCCACTGCCTTAACCGGGTATTGAACTCACACACTTTGGGACCTGTCACTGGATCTAACCAACGCCTTTAACCACAGTGCAATGTGTCCTCAAGATCCAGTGACAGGACCTAGTTACATTCCCATATCGAGGATATGACCCCGAACTATGAACAATCAGAACGGAGTATTTCTTGGGGAAGAACCTTGTCTTAAAAGACTGTTGGGGCTCAAACTCACGCCCGACCTCCAGTGGAACTCGTACATACAATTCATTTCTGAGGATGCAGTTAAAATTGTCGGTTCCCTGTGCCGTTCCAGTAATTACCTGACTCCTCCTGCTATCCTTAACAATTACAAGTGTCAAATCAGGTCCAAAATGGATTACTGTTGTCCTATTTAGAAGGGAGCTGTCCAGTCCTCACTTTCTAGCCTTGATAGAGTCCAAAAGCGTCTCCGTCCCCTTGTGGGTGATGAATTATTCGCCACCCTCCAACATCTCTCCCACAGACGGTATGTGGCAGGCCTCACGCTATTCTACCGCTACTTTCACTGAAAGTGCTCGGACGAATTACAATCTGTAGACCCACCTAGGCAAAGATTCACGCCAAGAACACCCATGCCATTCACATACTCTCCATATTCCATCGCTCGAGCGGCTTTTTCCCGCGAACCAATGCCCTGTTGAACCGACTCCGAACAGAGGTTTTCCCCGATCTCTACAATTTTAATCTGTTCAAGTCCAGAGTTAACCGTTATCTTCCATTCCTATACACACAAATATCCTCCAAATTTAACCCTCTAACTCGAGTGGCTCCTGGGCTTTGCAAATGGTGAACCATACTTTATAAAAAGAACTAACATGCTGGGATATACAAATCTTTACGAATGGATTTCGGCGTAGGTTGGGAAGTGAATACAAGCGGTGGATTGTCAGAAAAATAACAAAGCTCTACATAATTCTAGTACTTCGCCAATCCACAGCAATTCCAAATATATGGGACAATTTTCCGAACTATACAATTGGGGTTTATTAAATTGCGCTATTTTAGCACGAGGTGCTAGATTCCACAAATTCCAGCGGGTAGCCATTTGCGTTGAAACCTTCGTAATAAACACAATCGCTGAATTTAATTTGGTTTTGGAACAAATAATTAGAGCTCAATGAACCAAAGACTTAATCAAATTGAATTTTTGTTGTTTGAAACAAAAAGAATCCCAGCGGATGGACAATCCAATAAAAGTAAGCTTACCGTACACGGAGGTCAGTAAGACCGAGTCCGACCTGTGTACCAGCATATCAACAAACAAAAAAGGTAAAATTGCGTTGTTTTCCTTTTCACATGTAAACACTAATCCTGGATGCAATTCATTCAATAATTCAATGAAAACTTCAGATACCCACTATCAAAGTGTCATCGACGTATCAGTAATAACACAAGGGATTTTCAATACGTGCAAGCATATCCTGCTCATAAAAATTAACAAAAATGATAGCATTTCCGTATTTCCCTGACAAAAATGATTCCATTTATAAAAGTCTATAAACTCGATGAAGACAGTCTGCAATTTTAGCGACTACGATACAAAGCATCAGCATATATCACAATAATTTCTTTTAACGAGACGTATATAAAAAGATTGCTATGAGTATCAAAAGTACAAGAATATATTGTCGAAATCAAAGAGTCAGTTTAGTATAAAAGCAGCAAATGAATCCCTTATACAATGAAAGAAGTAGATCTCAAGCACTTTTTGTAATTTGGCTAATCTGTTCTGCACTGAACCCACTATAAAGAAAATTGACATTAATGGAACATTGTTCTTGTAGATCATTGGCAATCTATACAACCGGGGATGTACAAAACTAGCAGGTATGACGGCTTCATAAATGGCCTCAGAAAGAACCATATATTTTACCCATTTAAGCAAACGTTTTTAAAAATTTAGCTCAAAGGTTTTAGTTTTGTAATGCTTGATATGTGTTCCAAATTGCATAAATTATTTGGCGTCTCCGAAAAGTGACTTCACTTTGTTCGCGTAATCTTTTGTTGTCTGATAACACTCGGCCCACACCATTGTCGGTTTAGTAATGATGACAGATTGGTCAATATTTAAAGATTCAATAATATAAAAGTCTTCACGCTGCCAAATGGTTTCAGCACAGGCAATATGTGCGTGGATGGGCGAAATCATTAAATATTCTCTTAAGTGCACTGAACATGCATTCAGGTAAAGGTAAGAATCTGGAAAAATGGTCAAGTAGAACCTCAAAACCAATAAAAATCATCTTTTAATCATTAATGGAAATTATTTATCAATTGTTTTGAAATATGATAATCCGCCATTGATCTTTAAAATCAATTTTTTTTTTAATCTCTTTTTGGTCTGACTGAAAACTTTTCAGCACATCTTCATAAAACTTTTGCCGTAAAATTAGATTTTCAGATTTTATACTCAGTTCACTTGTCCGTCTTTACTTCCGAATTCGACATGGCATTCGACTTGCCAATAGTTAATCTTAGTTAGAATATAAGATTTAATTGTCTGTCTATATCTCTGAGATGAGGTATTATGATGATTTACATTATTTACATTATTGGGACTTATCCTCATCTTCATTGCCATATTCACAACGTTTCGGTCGTTGTACGCTTCGGCCTTCTTCAGGTGATTGGAATATCGAACCGAACCATTTTAAATGGTTACTGAGACATTAGGTTTATAAGTCCCAAAAATTCATACACAGATGGACACAAGGACACCCAGTGAATGAAGACGTTGGTTAGATCCAGTGACTAGACCCCAAAAGATTTGAGAGTTCAATACCAGTCCACAGCCGTAGTGAAACAAACTTGTTGAGTTGAGTTAAAGGGAAATACCGGAGATATCCTGAAGAGTCATGGCACGTGGAACTAGAAAATTCTACCTCGGTGGACGAAATAAAGAGTTCAGTTCGAAATTTCTATCACCTGAAGAAGGCCGGAGCGTACAACGGCTGACACGTTGTGAATATAGCAATGAAAATTAGGATAGCAGTTCAAATAATATAAATAATGTAAGATTTAATTGGCGTTTACCCATGAATATTTTTTCTAGCTAGTGGAATAATCTCATTATCTTTATCCCGATTAATATTGTCGACATTGGATCGCTTCTCCCTTTTTATACTCCACTTTAACTGCATTTTCATATACTTTGGTCTCTGTGATAAATGTCGAATTGCATGACGCTAATTTTGAGTAGTAGAAGTCATAATGTATTAGTTATAGTATCCAACGAATCCAATATACATGGATGGCTTTAAAAGATTTGCCAGAATATGAAATGTCTGCAAAATTGTTAGCATGTTTGGCAAGGTCTTCGAAGTCGCTTTCTGATTCGAGAAAAAAACCTTTCAGTGCTGGTCATGTACAAAGGAAAATCAGCAGAAAAAGAGTAGGAGTGTAATGACACCAATATGAATGGTAAAAGCAAAATAGATTTATCGAACTGAAAGAGGATTCTATTAAGTACAATAAAATGGAGAAAAACACCAGAAAAAATATACAACAGACGAATCAGGATAATATTGGAAACAAAACTGAACAGACGAAACCCGAAGACAAGATTAAATACATATACAATGCCTATTGTTAAATATTCGGTTTCCTTTTTTTAAAATTAAAGCAACTCAATTGAGACAAGGATAAAAAAATACGTCAAAATTGATGACCATGTACAAAATCTTGAAGCCTCGTGCTGATTAATGAAAGATGATGTGAAAAACGAAAATCAATGGGGAAAAGAACTCGTTAACATCGAAGATTGTGTCGACAACTCTATTCAGGAACGTGGTGAGTACACAGAGAAGAATTTCTTTTAAGCGTCGAAAATAAGGAAAACTGACAGGAGAGCAAAAGATAAATCAGAAGAGTCCGGAACGAAAATCAATAATGGGAATTTTAAATGACAAACAAAATGGACTCCAAATTTGTCGATATAAAAACGCTCTCTTCGCAACAGAGACTAACAACCAAATCTATTACAGCCCAAAGTGGAAACAAAACAAAAAACATTGACATACTTATAAAGAAAGCATATTTAACAAGTGAATATTACAGAACCACTGTAAAAACTGTCGACATGGAAACAGCTATGAAGAAAGCATTAATAACAAAGCGAGTGTTTTAAAGCAAAGACAATGAAAATACAGTAAATCCTCATATATAATACGCCTTTATCCATACTACGCACACCTAAAATTGTGCTAAATGTGTGGGAAAATGCTTCTACTCACACACACATAATACGCACCCCTTGTTTGGTAATCAAACCCAATAAATTGTACCTCTCCATTTCATTACGGCCAGCGTTTCCTACACTTATTTAAAAAAATGGTTTTAAAAATAGAATATTATTATTCTAATTTAATTTTATGATAATTCTTATTTTATTTAAATTTTCTAAGTATTTTTAGGTACATATGATTGTATTTGACATCCTTATAGGGTCACAATCACCGAATGTTAGTGTCAAATTGTCGTATGTTTGTTGTGAGTAGTCATTTCGTAACGTAATTACGGTAATAAATATTGATTTCGCTGAGGTAGAGATATGATCCTTATTCAGATAAACGATGCATGATGATACGCAATGAGTAAAATATACAGATATTTGTTAATATTTGTGAGTAAATTACAGACTTTATTACACAAGCTGAAGTTTTTTTTATTGTACTTAAACTAAGATAAAAAGTTTTGGCTATTTGTATATGGAATGAAACATATTACTCAGATATATATAATTGATGATTAAGAAACTATGGGGCTTTCGAAATTGATTGACAAATTAAGACTTTTTAGAATGCTGATCTATTGATGTTCTAGATTCATATTTAATACGGTTCTTTGATTTCAATTAACCTAAAAAAAATAACGCTCATTATAAAGAATAAGGATATATCAGAAAAAAAACGAGGCTTCGATAAATCGATACGAGGTGAAAGCTCTTCTAATACGTTGGGAGACTCAATCGTCATCCACTGATTCTTAAAGATGTTCTTTCTGTTATGTATTACATCTATAGCCAAAAGTGGGGGCGCAGTTGTAATTTGACTACGAACTCCGGCCCACCAGAAAGAATATATAGATACATTATGACAACAAAATTGTTTTGTATTTTTTAAAAGCATCCATTCTTAAAATTACAAGGTGCGAAAAAACTCTCCCACACCAAACAAAAAAAAAACAAACAAACAAAAACAAAAAAAAGTTCGCGTTTATCATTTAGAGCTTATGCATATAAAAAAAAAAAAAGGAAAAGAGGCTGAATTTTTTTTTCTATTTGTTTCAAGTAAACATTCCATAAAATAACATAAACAAGTAATACTTAATGGTTAAAATGGGTTTATTTGTTAACTGTGGAATTAGCCCATTCACTTTCCTAAAACAAGAAAACAAAAACAAAAATCGCCGCTAGGGCAGAAACCCTAATCCTATAAATAGGAAGTAACACTCTCAGTCCTTATCTTTCTCCTATTGCACCCAGGGACGGTAGGTTGGAGGTCGAACGCGGAAAGAAGCACGCCCACCAGTACCTTTCCATTCACTTTCTTTAATGTAACACCTTCAACTCTGACTACTTCTACACGCATTTCATACACACAAACACATTCTTTAGTTTTTCAATGTTTTCTTCATTCATGTTCAGTAACACGCAACAATATTCTATTCTCTATGTGTACTTTTTTCCCTTATTACATAACATTACATACATAACATTACATTACATACATAACATTACATTACATACATAACATTACATTACATACATAACATTACATTACATACATAACATAACATTACATACATAACATTACATACATAACATTACATACATAACATTACATACATTACATTACATTACATACATTACATTACATACATTACATTACATTACATTACATACATTACATTACATTACATACATTACATTACATTACATACATTACATTACATACATTACATTACATACATACATTACATTACATACATTACATTAATTACATTACATACATTACATTAATTACATTACATACATTACATTAATTACATTAATTACATTACATTAATTACATTACATACATTACATTAATTACATTACATACATTACATTAATTACATTAATTACATTACATTAATTACATTACATTCATACATTACATACATTACATACATTACATTACATGCATTACATTACATGCATTACATACATTACATTACATACATTACATTAGATACATTACATTACATACATACATAACATTACATAACATTACATACATTACATTACTTAACATTACATTACATACATTACATACATACATACATAACATTACATACATTACATAACATTACATACATTACATTACATTACATTACATACATTACATTACATTCATACATTACATACATTACATTACATACATACATTACATTACATACATTACATTACATAACATTACATTCATAACATTCATAACATTACATACATTACATTACATACATTACATTACATACATTACATTCATACATTACATTACATACATTACATAACATTACATACATTACATACATTACATTACATACATTACATTAATTACATTACATACATTACATTACATTACATACATACATACATTACATTCATACATTACATACATTACATTACATGCATTACATACATTACATACATTACATTACATGCATTACATTACATGCATTACATACATTACATTACATACATACATTACATACATACATTACATTAGATACATTACATTACATACATAACATTACATAACATACATTACATTACATACATAACATTACATTACATACATAACATTACATTACATACATAACATTACATTACATAACATTACATTACATACATTACATTACATACATTACATTACATACATTACATACATTACATTACATACATTACATTACATAACATTACATAACATTACATAACATTACATTACATAACATTACATAACATTACATAACATTACATACATTACATTACATAACATACATTACATTACATAACATTACATACATTACATTACATAACATTACATACATTACATTACATAACATTACATACATTACATTACATACATTACATACATACATTACATACATTACATACATACATACATTACATACATTACATGCATTACATTACATACATACATTACATTAGATACATTACATTACATACATTACATTACATTACATAACATTACATTACATAACATACATTACATTACTTACATTACATTACTTAACATTACATTACATACATTACATTACATACATTACATTACATTACATACATTACATAACATAACATAACATTACATACATTACATACATAACATTACATACATTACATACATACATACATTACATTACATACATTACATTACAATACATACATTACATTACAATACATACATTACATACATTACATACATACATTACATACATACATACATTACATAACATACATTACATTACATACATTACAAACATACATACATACATACATTACAAACATACATACATACATACATTACAAACATACATACATACATACATTACAAACATACATACATACATACATTACAAACATACATACATACATACATTACAAACATACATACATACATACATACATTACAAACATACATACATACATACATACATTACATTACATACATACATACATTACATTACATACATACATACATTACATTACATACATACATACATTACATTACATACATACATACATTACATTACATACATACATTACATTACATACATACATACATTACATTACATACATACATACATTACATTACATACATACATACATACATACATTACATTACATACATACATACATACATACATTATCGTTTGTTTATACATACGTTTTATCGATACCGTGTTATTTTATTACGCGGACTCTCATGCAGAGTCCGCCATTTTTGTTGTGGGATAAATATACCAGTAGACACATGTTTTTCCACCTAACATTTGGCCAGCATACTCCCGCAACAAATCTGGCTGCACAGTTATCGGTCTTGCAACGCGAATGAATCAATATCTAATCATCAACAGTTTGAAATCAAGACTTTCCTTCTAGAAACATAAAGAAAAAGTATATTTCCCAGTTTCTACATAATAAGATAGACATTAGCGATAATTTTAGTTCAGTATAATTGATCGATAGCGTATTTTCTAGTATTTGCGTCAAGCTAAACAATACAATAAAATTAGAAAGGTTGTGTGCACTCCATGCAAGAAAATAAATTAAAGAACCTGCAACAAACCCGTAAGATATAAATATACCATGTGCTGCCAAACCTATCGCTAACATACAACGATCACAATTAAGCGAAACATATTTCCCGCGTAAGAATTTTAGTTTGAGTCACATAGCAATTTCTATACACAGGATTAATTTTATTCTCTGAAACAGCAAATGATGCCAGCTATCGATCTCTAACTTGTACCACGCTGATACTTATTAAGTATTTGAGACAAAGTCTTCAAGGCAGTTGCAAGTTCCAGTAAAGTTAATCCGAATGGGTAGT
Organism: Acanthosepion esculentum; assembly: GCA_964036315.1. Lineage (NCBI taxonomy): Eukaryota > Metazoa > Mollusca > Cephalopoda > Sepiida > Sepiidae > Acanthosepion > Acanthosepion esculentum. The sequence goes on along the minus strand of OZ038495.1, from coordinate 29,060,126 downwards.
TGCCAATGAATGGATCATTGACTGAGGTTTATTGCCTCGAGTGCTTTGTATATTTGGCTTATTTAATACACCGTCTGCATTATGTTGTTAGCTTGCCTGAGCACATGGCCTGTAGAAGGCCGAATTCCTATGTTATTTGTGCCAACAACCATTTAGGTAGGAATGACTGTATTCAGAAATCTATATTGCGTCGGAACGTAAGTTGTAGTGTTTTAAGCGAAGTTTAAACATGATTTCTCTTCTTTTTATACTTAAGTATTATTTTTCCATTTATTCCAGCCACCCTCACCTGATTGAGTCGACAGTACAATATTGTTCGGTAAGAAAACACCCGAACGAAGCTATTGGATGGAACCAAGACTTTCGTAGCATTTTCAAGAGAATGTAAATGACAATAGTGAGATATTTGCACACAGATCTATTCAACCGCATAGGTGCAATTTTGTTCCAACTAACTTTCACTGTCTGAGTTAACTTCATGCTTAATTCTGGCCAAAAATGGAATCTTTCTGGATGATGAACTGGTTTAAGTGGTTTTTAAAGGCTTTCCGGGTACTGAAGATGATTTTTGTAGGGATCTAAAGAGGTGGTAATTCCAAGTTGCTACGTTAGGTGATTACGGCAAATATAGTAGAATTTCCCAGACAAGCTCTAGCAATTTCTTCTGGTGCTGCAATGGAAAGGGAGTTGTCTCGTTGTATAGAGAGAAGACAACACCTTTAATCATTTCAGTTGGGAAAAATACCTGTCTGAATTCAATATTTGAAGAATGAGCTCAAAATAAACAATGCGATTTCAATCCAACCAAATACACAGCATGGTAGATACAGTACGGTTTTTCATCTTCTCCATGACCTTCTGTTTTTGCAGCGATTTTTTTTTCATTTCTGGAAAGGAAATACCATCAAATAACGAGATGCATCTAACTCTCATCCATCTTAATTTGTTAGTTTCACAATCCACACACGAACAGAAAGACGCAATGAAATACATACAGGCCATAAATTCCAGGTAAGTGCGAGACGAATATCACGTGTTCAAATGCCACGAACTTTTGTTTCAATCAAATAGAGTTTTGGATTGCCAAAAATAAATGTGACAATGGCACAATAAATGAATGCCACTTTTCTTTCAGAAGATAGCGTTATTAAAGTTTAACAATTTTTAAAAAACGTTTGCTTCACATATGTCAGTCTTTTTTAGTTTATTTTTTTTCTTTCTCCAAATTATTAAAATTCAGCATCTCAAATCCAGATGTCCCCTCTCTTCTTTATCACTTCCTGTCTCTCAATGTACATATATATATATATATATATATATATATATATATATATATATATATACGAACCAATTAATTTGTCCAATACAACACCACAAGATATAGTATGTTTACATAAATGTGAAATGTTGCAATTTGTGTTATACATGTGAAGCAATTACGTTTAGGACACGCTATGCTATGTTAACAGAGTGGCATCGCCCCCATTTGCTCCGTTTTCGCTAAAATTCATACGTGCTTTCTCATTGTTTTCTCCAGGATTTTGAATTCAAAATCGGTTTTATATAGGCACCTCCACATCTTCGCTAAAAAAATACAACATGGCATGATGAAAAGGGCCCCAAAGTTGATGAAAAAGGTTTATCGTCAATGTTTGTTGTTATTAAGAAGAAAGACCAAAGTATTTTTTATTAATTTGTTTAAAATGACTGACCCTGGCCAAGATTTTTTTCCTTAAAGTGTAGAACTTTGTACATCGGGTTATACAGTAAATTGACTTAGATGACCCGATATTTTCGTCAGGAAGGAAAAAATCAACCCAATTCCAAATTAGTGAGGTTAATGAAAGCACCATTAATAAAAATTACAATAATGATATCAAACATAAAAAAGTGATTTTAAATATAGATAAATAATAAAAGTAAAATTAGAAAACTAAAACTAAGAATGAGAACTGTGTAAGACGAAACATACATAAGGATACAAAAGATATTACTTTAGAATTAAGATACTATAGCGAAGAAAACAGCGACTTACCTCGTCAAACTAAGCGACAGCGCGTATTCTACGACGGAAAATGTGGCGAAAAAGAAGATTACATACCAAACAAAAGGGCACGTATTATGCATGGCATGCTGAAGACGGAATATTTGAATAATAAAAAGAAACAAGTCTGTCGCAGGAGTCGCAATAAAAGTATTTTTTTGATATGCAAAATACTGAACATCCTCTCCCAGCTGTCGACGGATGGAAAAAATGTTCGGCTGATAAAAGCAGTTGGTGTTCTCGAATCTGGCATTTTGGGGGCATTTTGGCTACCGCGTTTGTTGGAGAACGAGTTATTTTTTCTGACTGGTTGCGTGCATTGTGATTTGTGAGATAGTACCTGCGAATCGAGTTTTCGGCATTTCTTTCTGTCGACGTTGTTCGAGTCTGAACTTAGTGATTTATTCTCTGTGACGTGAAAATAATCTGCGATAAACATTTCCTTTGCAATCCCAGTTTAAAGAAAGAAACATATCAGTCTGTGGCATTGTTTCCATTTACTATGATTTCGTTCTGAAGAGATGAATATATACATATTCTCAAAATAAATCATAACCGAAATGAACCTTTAGGGTTTTAAACCCGATTATATATATATATATATATATCTGGATAAAATAAATGAAACAAAATTGGGTGTTTTTTTATGAAAGTATTTCTGTGTTTTTGTATATATTTAATATTTCAGACCACCTCGGTCTTTCCTCAGAAATCAAATGAGATACTGTGTTTGTGTGTTTGTTTACAGCGTTTGTCGTGAAGCGTGCATGTCACGTGATGTGGAATGCGACTTTTTTTGAATTTTTGGCGGAAGACTGATGATAGTGTCTTAAATGTTGTTTAAAAGGTTTTTTGACCATATCTCAAGAAATATTTTACGAAATATTTTTAACTGTTGAAATACTTAGGTAGATTTAAAATATCCACGTGTTTGTTTACCCCTAGTTTATATGTGTCTAATTTTAGAATTCAGTATTTTTCTTTTTTTTTTCGTATGTGTGTTGTACTTAAATAACTGTGTTTGTGTGTTTGTTTTTAGACTCGGACGACACGTGGTGTGGAACGCGATTGTGTTTGATTCTTTAACGGACAACTGAAGAAGGTGTTTTGGTTATTGTTTAAAAAGGATATATATATATATAGCGCACTGCGATAATAAATAAAACATGATCGATTTAATTAACAGAGATAGAATTTTTGCTAATAAGCTTTTTAACTAATTTATTTTTTCATAAGAAAATGGATTGCTACTACCTTACCAGTTTAGCTATAAATATTTACATATTACGATGGTAATTTTTTGATTTGTACCTGACGATTGCTACGTGATCGTGTTGCTTCGAATGGGGATGGATGCCAGTATATTCAGGTAAAAACACCTCACTAAATCTGAAAGCAAACCAATTTCCTCGACCGGTCCATAATATTATACAACTGTGCAAGCTAATTACTAATAACTGTTTCTTCTCTTTCCATAAAGAGATTCTACAAACAACAAATCGGTTTACCGACGGGGGTTCCCCAATAAGCGGTGTTCTTGTTTGTATGTGCATATATTTTTTAGTATACGGCCCGTTTAAACATATTGTACCTATAAACCCCACTTACCTCAGATATATTAGAAGGACGTCATCTATGTATTCTTTCAATGGAAATCTTATCCATTACAATATGCATCCCAGAATACGTACATGAAGAAAAATGTTTACATTTCTTCACTACCCACATTTTATTCTCAATCATAGAAAACGAGCATACAAAGTTAAAAAAAAAGTAAGCAACACTGACAAAAAAAAACCACAAATTTCATAATCCTACCCTGCAACAGTATCCACAAAATTTGCAAAACTAGTTAACCCCAAGCCTTTTATCCCAATCTCTAAGGCAATCAAAGATATAGTTGGAAAGAAAATAGATCCAACACCACATTTCATACCGGGATTTATTATATTCTACATAGGTGCAACATCTAGAAATGTAAAATCCCGCGTCTATCAACGTAAGACCGGCCTACGCTGGGATAACCCTTTAAACTCGCTCGTAACGTGAAAATAATACACGTTATAATTCTGAGTTAATAAAAAAACAATTTATTACGTAGGGAATATTAAGAGTCCTCCTGGTAAATATTTTGCCATCTCTATACATGTCAATTCATACATTGTCATTCATATACATGCATAAATTATAGACATGAACGCTGCTTGACAGGAAAAATACACGTGGGGTCGACTTAACCAATGAAAGTATAAAGATAAAAATACCAAACTTTTCTTTTGCCCATATTTTATTGTCTGATGAATCTTAAATAAAAACGAAATACGTTAAATTTTCAAACATTTCCTATTTATTCCTTATATAATTCTGGCGGATTCTGATCCATATTTGCTCCCTCTCTCGATATATATATTATATATATATATATATATATATATAAGCTTCATTAAATGACAGGCAAGGTGTTTTGATTAAGTTTTTTATACAATTTTTTGTATGACCTTATATTATTTTTCTTTTCCGTATATATATTATACAAAAACTGTCCAAATGTTTCATTTTTCCAAGCACTTTGCGCTATACATTTAGCCATTATCAAGGATGAAATATATTTACAGTTAACTGGAAATGGATTATTGTATGTGTGTATTTAGCATTATAGTATGTTTTATTTCCAGAACACAGTTAACATATTGTGTCCATGTTCAGAGATGATAGTATTATACCCTTGGAGACCTACTGGACCTTTATCGCAACGTACTTGTTGATAATACAAATATAATAGCATCGTCTACATGTAAGAATAGGCTAAAACTAATGGAAACCTTATTAATAAAATAATAAAATAACACTCAGTAATATTGTCTATGAATTGAGCACTCTGGTAGCCGGTAATGTTTATATCTAGTATTTAAGATGTTAAAAATTCCCTTTCTCCGCTGTATGAACTGATGGCCTAAGTGTGAGGGTCTCCGGTCGGGTTTCGATCCTGGATTAAAGCAAAAGCATGTCTAGTTACACTGATGAGCTGTGACACAGCTAAACAGTCTGTCCGTAGATTATATATATATATATATATATGTGTGTGTGTGTGTGTGTGTGTGTTTGTGAATACAGTAATATGTATCTCCTATAACTGAAGCAAATTGTGTAGATAACTTCTGATCTACACGATGTGGAATTAATCAACGACAATCATTGGCTTAAGCAGAGGTTTTATCTGACTGATTATTGTACATACACAAAAGTTGGCCAACCAAATGCCTGAATACACGTTAGGAAATATAATTTGTAAACGCCGTAGCAATCATTAAAAGTCATTAAACTCTTAACAGGCCTACTGTACAAGACGCCTGCTTCAAAAGTAGGGAGTACTTGGGTAATAGTTTCTTTCTTTTAATACAGCTACTGACCAGGCGAAAATCCCTATATTAACATCGTGACTTCCCTCTATATAACTGTCTTTGACAGGTTAAATCATCTTAGTAATTGGACCAGGCAAGATACCAGTTCACTACCTGCGTTAATAAACTTTATTTTGTGAATGTATTGGTACAGATTTCCTTTCGCTGTAAGTTCTGAGCATTATACAAGTTACAAGACATGATTTGAAATAAATATCCTGTAATAAGCAAAGTTCTACAGTTTTTAGTAACAAATAATCATTGCAAATTTATGATCATCATTCAATATTTGATATCAAACTACATATCAATGTGCTTCACGCGTAACCGGTTCCTATCCCTTCGTCAAATTGACCCTTAAATATAGTTTCTTGGTATTTTCTGGTCCAGTGTCTTCCGAGACTATTTGCATGCTTTGCATCGGTTAATGAGAAATGGAGTTACAATTTTTGGTTGCTGTTGGTTAAGCAATAGAATTTCTAGTAATCGACACACATTTTGATATGTCATACTGTTATA